>JALLLS010000029.1:0-390457 GCA_025094145.1 Spinellus fusiger | reverse complement strand
GTTTGTTGGTGGCAGAGGCACCTAGATGCACAGAGGGCCTTTAGGTGTGAGGTGCAAAGAGCCAAGAGAAGACACTGGCAGGAGTTTTGCAAGAGCATGGAGAGAGACTATGCAAAGGCTACATCCAAGGTGAAGCAGATTTGTAGAAGAAGACAGCCACAGCAGACATTCCAACACCCAGATGGGCCAGCAGCAGCAGCAGAAGTGATGAGCCAACACCTTGAGAGTGTTTATAGAGGCTCACTATTAACATCACTTAGACCACCAGTAACAGCACAGCAGCATCAGCATCCCTTCCCAGCAGCCACAACACCATTCTCACAACCTGTTGTCAAGTTCTGTATGAAGCTGCTGCCAAATAGGAAAGCACCAGGAGTAGACCACCTGAGAGCAGAAATGCTAAAGCCACTCAGCACCACCATTGTCCCCATTCTTTCTGGTCTGTTCACCATGTGTTGGCAGTGGTCCTATGTTCCTCTCCCATGGCATCAAGCACAGGTGTTCCCCATCTTCAAAAAGGGTGATCCAAGTGATCCAGCCAACTACAGGCCAATCTCATTGACTTCTGTTCTCAGAAAGCTGTTTGAGGTATGTCTAGTACCAGACCTGCACAAGTACTCTCCCCCACTTGATGTTGCTCAGGGTGGATTCAGACCAAGACGAGGTGCACTGGACCAGGCTCTGTGTTTACACAACCTGATGAAGAGATATTATCAGAGACACCACCACTATCCTGTGGTAGCCTACTTGGACATCAAGGCAGCCTATGACACTGTTGACAGGAACCTGATCTGGGATGCCCTGCACAAGAGAAACACACCGCCACCACTGCTTGCTTTGCTTGTCCACTTGTTTGATGATGTCTATGTGTCAGTCATCCTGAACAACTATGTGTCCTCTTTGTTCTCTCCAGTAACTGGTGTACTGCAAGGCTCAGTTCTCAGCCCCCACCTTTATTCAATCTACATTAACCCACTTGCATGTCTTTTCAGAAGTGTGGCAACAGCAACAACAACAACACATGTGCAGTCAAGCTCACCATCATCTTTGGCAGAGTATGAAGAATCACTAACAGACAACAGTAGCACCACTATGGATAAGCCTACAGGAATCAACTCACTCTTCTTTGCTGATGATATTGCTGTCTTTGGTAAGGTTGGAGAGGTTCAGCACATGTTGCATTTGGCAGAGCACTACTCTGTTTCAGTTGGCTTTATATGGAGTCCTTCCAAGTGTGCAGTGGTCCTTCCCCCTTCTGTTTCCCAGGCCAACCAGTTCAAGATATATGGAGAGGCCCTTCCAGCAGCCAATGAGTTTATTTACCTTGGCATGCCCTTTGTCTACAATGGAATCAACTCCTCTGGGATTATCTCACACAGAAAGCAAGGCACAATGTTTGCCATGTCCACACTGCATGCTGTTGGTGCCTCACATTCTGGTTTCTCTTTGCTCCTCAGCTCAAGACTATACAAGACCTTCATTAGGCCAAAGTTTGAGTATGGTCTGGCAATCACTGTTCTTTTGAAGAAAGATATCAAAGCTCTGGAGAAGATACAAGACAGGTGCCTAAGAATGATAATAGGTGGCCACCCCACTAGCTCCACTCAGGTGTTGAAGCATATCTGTGACCTGCCCAGCATGAGTTTCTGCTCAGACTCTCTCAAGACAAGGTTCTGTCTACGTGCTGCCTCACTTCCACCCCAATGTCTTTTGTCTCTGCTGCTAAACAGTCCAGGAGTGCCACCACTTGAACCACTCACCAAGAATCACCTCTTTGCCTCTCTTCCAGCAGTATTGCCAGAATCATCTGCCCAACTCAAACAATACTTCCAGAAACAACACCACCAGCTCCTTGACCAGTATCTGCAAGTGACAGACAAGGTGCTGATCAAGGCATGCAGGCCAACACTTGGCATTGATCCAGTCCTCTTCTTGCCAGCAACCAGACATGACAGAAGCAGGCTCATACGTTGGAGAATGGGATGGCTTCCTGGTAAGCCACGTCCATGTCAGTGCAGTCCAGCAGAGCACACCTCCAGAAGACATCTTGCAGAGTGTCCAGCAATTCCAAGGGACCTATGGGATCAACTACCACCAGCACCACAACACTGCCACCCATTGGATCACACCATCAACTGTCTTTCTAAGAAATCTTCTTCCTGTCCTTCTTTCTGGGTGCCTCTACATACAATTCTCTGGCATATAGACCAGCTTTGCAATCCTGACAGTGAGTTTAGTCCCCACTCAAGTCTAGGCATGCTTTGGCATGATCAGGTGCACCAGGTGCATGAATGAACAGCTTTTTGTTCTGCTTCTCTGGCCTCCTCCCTCTCACTGTTACAATCTTTTAACACAGCTGCAGAGTGGAGAGCAGGGACAGCCTTAAAGTCCAGTAGTCTTAGTTTCTTTCTTTTGCCTGTCTTTTTTTGTTCTTTTGTCCTATAGAACTTTTTTGTTTACTTCAATTAGTGTAAGGAGTGCAGTAAGGCTTCATTAAGCAAATGCATATATCTCTTTTAATAAAAAAATCTTTAACCTAGACCAATGCAGAGTAGATGTTTGCAATGATGTGGTGGTAGTAATGTGTCATGTCATTGGTGTGGCCTGGGTTCAATCCCCAGTTGCCCAGTTAAAATATGGGCATCCACAGCCCCTACTGCAATCCTGGCAGATGTCTGGTCCATCTTTGGTTGCTGTGTGCTTGGCTGGCAGTTTCAACCTTGAGTCCTGTCCTTCTCCCCTCCTTGTGTGACCAGTCTGCAGTCCTCCTGTCCCCTCCACCTCAAATAGGGGTTTGATGCCATTGTTCTCTTGTCCCTGGTTCTTGGTCTGTGTTCCTGGGTGATCAATATGCTTCCCCTATATAAATAAGACTCCCAAAGTATAGCAAATATGATCCATAGATTGTGTGCACCAAGATACTTGTAACAAATAAAAAATCCTTCATCTAGACCAATGTGGAAAGCTTTTTTTTGTACCAGTATCCAACATTTCTAAGTTCTCCATTTTCAACAAAAAATCCATCACCCATCTCCACCAAAACACTGCATCCATCAACAATCTCTATCCATCCATCACCATCCACCCTCCATCCACCTACTGTACAAGTTTCAGAGCACTATCTACCAAACTACAGTAGTTACAGCATGTTTCCTACACTTACTGGGCAACAACAGCAACAAAATGCATCCAGCACCACCAAGATGCAATTAATTGCAGCAGTGACGTCACTGCAGAAAAACTTTGAGGAGCAAAGGCAGAGACTTGATGCTTTTGAGGCCTTGCTTAAGGAAAACCAGAGACTGAAAGGGACAGTCACAGCCCTTGAGGCCAGAATTGTGCAGTTGACAAATAAGGCAACAACAGTCACACATGAGGTGACTGCCAATACAACAAAAACTCTGCACCAGGCTGACAAGACAGTCAAAGATTCCACATGGGCTACTGTAGCCAAAAAGACCCACCCAGCTCCCCCAAAAAGACAGGCACCAACTGCTCAAAGAGTAGAGTCTGCTGTATGTGCTTTCTCAATCTAGGAAGATCCAAAGGGCTTTTCCTATGTGTATATTCCCAGAGGCAGATGCATGAACCATCCTGAGGCAAGACATCTCTTAAGAACCCTTGGCCTTGACACAGGTAGAATTCTGGATGTCTGTTTCCCTGCCCACTCTGTTCTTGGTCTTCTGGTCTATTTTCAGTATGAAACTGAAGTCAAGGAGGTCTTTACTAAGAGACACTATTTTTATTTAGATAAGTGAATTAAAACATAACAATACTACCTTATAATGATAATATATATTTTATTCATTATAATTATTATAACATTTTTAATTTAGATAGAATTACTTAAATTAATAATGTCTGGAGATAGCTTTTCTATTTAATAATAAAAAGATAATATAAAGATAATAATCATCCTCTAATAATAATTGTATTAACAAGCAATAGAAAAAAATAAATTGATATGTATATTTTTAACAAATAATTATATATTACTTCAGATAACAAATATTTTAAAGTACTTTTTTTCTATCTAAAGATCATAATACTATTTAAAGAATGTTTTTTTATAAATTAATTATTATTAAATAAATAGAACTCAAAAGATATATATTTTATTATTAAGATATGAATAGTACTAAAGCTAAAGTGGAAATATACAGTGGATTTGACCCATTGGATCCCAAACATCTGGCAGACCCCAAGTACTCCCAGTTCTCTGAGCAGCAGCTTGAGTTGGAGGCAATGCAGCTGAACTAAAACAAGTGTATCCAGGCCATTCAGTAAATGTGCCCTTACCCTGCCTATGCTGTAGCTTCAGCCTTTTTGGGAGTTGGATGGCTCAGTGAGGAGCACATGCCTCCCAATCCTAACAAGAAGGCATACCATGACAGAGATGACCCTGCCAACACCTTCAGAGTGAGCAGAAGAAGCTCTGTTGCCATGTCTGAGTCCTCCAACAATCAACACTAATATGAATAGAGTCTCTATAGGCCTATGGAATGCCAATGGACTTCAACAGTCTTTGGTACATGATATTATGACACACTCACACCCCTTTACTATGCTCTTTATCACAGAAACCTGGCTCCTCCCTCCCTCTCATCTCCCTACTTCCTGGACACAGTTTCATACCTATGGCAAGCCTGTTGAGAACAGCTACCATGGCTCACTTAGTATCTGTGCTCTTGTTTCTCCTTCCTGTCCTTACCATGTCACCCAAATCCCTATGCCCTCCCCCTATGCCCTTGGTGTCCAAATTGGTTTACTGAGAATTATATGCCTATACCCTCCCCCCTCCCTTTCCCTTGAAGACACTTTGTTAAATTCAAAAGGGAATTAATCAGACTCAAAACAAGATACTTTTATTAAAACAATTTTGACATGTCTATTTATACTAAATAGACATGTGACTGTGTTATTGAGAATAATCTATTACTGTTTTAGGACACTTGATAATAATGGCCTGTTCAGTAGACTTTAATATGCATTGTCTTAACTATGAATTATGTTGTAGAAAGGAGACAACTTAATAATTGGTCTGTGACTGCTACCATTGTCTTCATAATTAAAACACACTTTTGCAGTGCTCAACTCCATTCCTTTAACTGAAGACACAATCATCTGTGGGGATCTGAATGCAAGACTTGGTGCAGCTCTTGGTGACTATGACACAAATCCTAGAGGTACACCCCTACTGGAATGGCTAGAAGAATGTCAGCTGTATGTCCAGAACAGCATGCATGCCTTTGGTCAAGCAACCTACCACTCTTTCTGACAAGAACAAGAGATGAGTAGTATTGTGGATCTGTTTGTGTCCAACTGCCTCTTTGAAAATACAGCCATGATGGTGTATGGTGATCTCTCTCTTGGTTCAGACCATAGGCTGTTCAGTATGACATTTGATCATGACATGTCTACAGCTCCTCTCACACCACCACCCTTCAGAAGAATGTGGAATCTCTCTTGCCTTGTGGAGCCAGATGTTGCTGATCTATACAGAGAAAAGTTTGATAGTCTCTCCTCTCAACTATGTCAACTAATTACATCTACAGTGAGCAATCCTCCTGGCATCTGTCCTGACATTGATGGCCTGACAGATCAGCTGAACAGCTGCATCTACTCTGCTTTGGACAGCTCTGTTGGAAGCAAGACACATAGACCTGCACATTGGCAGAAGTTCTGGAGTGAGGCTCTGCAGGTGGCAGTTGACAAGAGGGAGCACAGCTTTAGAAGTTGGAAAAGGGCAAGAGGCCTGGACAAGGTTTGTTGGTGGCAGAGGCACCTGGATGCACAGAGGGCCTTTAGGTGTGAAGTGCAGAGCCAAGAGAAGACACTGGCAGGAGTTTTGCAGGAGTTTTGCAAGAGTATGGAGAGAGACTATGCAAAGGCTATGTCCAAGGTGAAGCAGATTTGTAGAAGAAGACAGCCACAGCAGACCTACCAGAACCCAGATGGGCCAGCAGCAGCAGCTGCAGAAGTGATGAGCCAACACCTTGAGAGTGTTTATAGGGGCTCACTATTAACATCACTTAGACCACCAGTAACAGCACAGCAACATCAGCATCCATTCTCAGCAGCCACAACACCATTCTCACAACCTGTTGTCAAGTTCTGTATGAAGCTTGTCATGTTCCAACTTCAATCCAAAGATTCTCTATGAATAAGTCAACACAAGTAGTGTGCTGTGACATTCAGAATACTCTATAAAAGCTTGAGTGCACACAAGTAACATAGTACATCTCTGTATCATCTCACTGATTGGTTGTAACTACAAATCACCTTCTAAAGCTCAGTGTACTATTGGACACTTAACAAGAGCCATCTTCATTAATAATCCTAACAGAACAATATTGACCTATCAGAGTCAATTGAGTAAAGACTCATAATAATTAATGGTTTCAATAATGGAGTGCTTGTCCCAGGAACCAACCATAGGGTTGAATCTAATAATACTACAACTAAGTAAAACATATGAGCCAACCATAAGGTGGCAGTTATTAATACTACCATAAGGTAGTAATATAGACACCAACCATAAGGTCAAAGAGAGTGAATTCTACCATAAGGTAGAATAGATTATCCTACCATAAGGTAGAAGCCACTGAAGGATAAGCACCCACCAAAAGTATAAATAGTGAACCTTTCTTTACTCAATAAAAATTATCTTTGTTCAGTCTTATTAATCTACCTGTCCAAACAATCTCAAAGACATTAAAAGCTTTATTGAAGGCCATGGGTACAGGTGTATCTATCTTCCTTCTTACTCACCAGAGTTGAATCCTATCAAGCAATTCTGGTCTGTTTGCAAAAGCAAATTGAAAAGAAAAAGACTCTTAGAAGAAATACTATCATCTAGAATTGCCAATGCATCTAATCAAGTTTTTCTTGGTGATCTCAGAGAATTTTGCAAATACTCTGTTGATAGATTTGAGGATTGCTTACAAGAGAAGCCTCTTTAAAAATAAAACATTTATGTTGCATTTATTACATCCAACATATACAGTCCCACATAATAAGTGACTGGAAAAAAATATTAATTTTTTTGAATTTTATTTTTTTGAAAAATAAAAGTATTTCTATCAGTCTAAGATGTTCATAATAAAAAGTTCATGGAATAACACAAGATTTAGAACAGTTGTTCTTTAGATGATTATCTATATTTTCATTATATAGATATTTCTCAGTACTTTGTAGCAAAGCCTCTATTCTATATCATACCAGAGCACCTCCTTGGCATGCTATCAACTAAAATTTCCAAAAATTCATTTGGAATCTTCTTTCATTCACTATGCAAGCATTGTTCAAGCTGTTGTGCATTGGCTATGCTTGTTTGATGCAGATTGATCTTCTTTTCAAGATAAGCCTAAACATGTTTAATTGGGTTAAGATCTGGACTTTGTGCAGGCCAAGAATCAAAACTGTTAAATTTGAAAGGAATTAATCAGACTCAAAACAAGATACTTTTATTAAAACAATTTCGATGTCTATTTATACTAAATAGACAGGTGACTGTGTTATTGAGAATAATCTATTACTGTTTTAGGATACTTGATAATAATGGCCTGTACAGTGACTTTAATATGCAGTGTCTTAACTATGAATTACATTATAAAAAGGAAACAACTTAATAATTGGTCTGTGACTGCTACCATTGTCTTTATGATTACAACAAAAACCTTTGATCATACATCTCTCCTGTTTGTACCATCTGCTATATCCTCCAGTATGGCAAGGAGCACCATCTTCTTGGAAGAGCATGGTCTTATTTAGGTTCTTTTGCAATTTCTGAAACCAGGGAAGAAAATATTTGGCAAGTACATTGACATAGTTGTCTTGATCAACTGACCCCTCCAAGAGTACAAGAGGTCCTACACCTCCATACCAAAAACAACCTCAAACCATGACTGAACCTTTGCCATACTTGTATTTCCTTTGCATGTGATGCTCCTCATATCTCTCACCCATTTTTCTGATCACTCTAGTTCCTTTATTGTTCCCCACAACTGTGAAACAAGACTCATCAGACCAAACAATGTTACTCCATGTATCCACTGGCCAATCAACCTTGTTTCTACACCATTTGAGATTGTTTGGACAGGTAGATTAATAAGACTGAACAAAGATAATTTTTATTGAGTAAAGAAAGGTTCACTATTTATACTTTTGGTGGGTGCTTATCCTTCAGTGGCTTCTACCTTATGGTAGAATTCACTCTCTTTGACCTTATGGTTGGTGTCTATATTACTACCTTATGGTAGTATTAATAACTGCCACCTTATGGTTGGCTCATATGTTTTACTTAGTTGTGTATTATTAGATTCAACCCTATGGTTGGTTCCTGGGACAAGCACTCCATTATTGAAACCATTAATTATTATGAGTCTTTACTCAATTGACTCTGATAGGTCAATATTGTTCTGTTAGGATTATTAATGAAGATGGCTCTTGTTAAGTGTCCAATAGTACACTGAGCTTTAGAAGGTGATTTGTAGTTACAACCAATCAGTGAGATGATACAGAGATGTACTATGTTACTTGTGTGCACTCAAGCTTTTATAGAGTATTCTGAATGTCACAGCACACTACTTGTGTTGACTTATTCATAGAGAATCTTTGGATTGAAGTTAGAACACAACAGCCTACTGACAGAGACTTCCAGTCCAGGAAATGCCTCATACAACTTTAATCTTGCTTCTTCAAGGACAATCAACAGATTTTTATCAAAGAGCTTGACTAGAAATGCCAAGTGTTGAGGGAACAGTTTCTTTGGTTTGTTGTTTGTTTTTCTTAGATTGTTTCTAGGCAGAACAGTGCCATTACTAACATTGAATTCATTTATTAATTCATATGCAGTGCTTTGAGGAATACTGCACAGCATAGCAGCTTTTGGGACTGACATGCCCTCTTCTTGCTTTACATGGATAAACTGTTCTATTTGATCTTGGGTATATTTCTTATATCTGTTTGACTGATATAATGATACAGCTCCCATGTCTTCAACAATGTTATCCATAGCTTCTGTCATTTGTGATGTTTGATTTTGCAACATCATGTCAAAATCTATAATCATCTCAATATTGCTGTACTCAGTTGCTGTAAGGATTAGGGTTGGACAGGAGAAAGAAGCAGAGGTACTAGGTGTTGTGCATCAGGAACAGGTAGGAGAACAAAGAGAAGAGGCAAGAGAAGACAAGAACAGAGTACAGGTAGGAAACAGATATCAGGATATCATTTTTATTTTAACAATGAGTCAAGTATTTATACTAGAGTGTTCTATACTGCAATCTAATTCTATATTATTAAATAAAACAATCTAATGATTATAACAAAAGCCAAGACAAAGATAAGAGTGGGAGGAAGAGACTTATAATGGTTGAGACAAATGGTAGACTAATGAGTTTGTCTGGGACAAGACCATTGGTGATGCCCAAATTACTTTCATAATTTGCCAAGAACAAACTAGTCATTACAGTTGCTGTAGTCTCTAGTTCCATCTCTTCATCAGTATCTTCTGTCAAGTATGCATCTTCTAATGGTTGGTATTTAATATAGTCCATCTTTTTATTTAGTTTAGTTTTTTTTTTTAAAAAAATTATAAATGTGAAGTTCAAAGAGATAATGAAATAGGTTGATGAAATTTACTACTTCTCTAAAATAAACTCATCCAATAAAAAATTGGAATTGTCTGAATTTTTGTTTTGAAAAGGTCCAAAAACTAAGTAAAAATACTGTAGTTTGAATAAAAAATTATATATAATATAGAATATGCCTTCTGCCAGAATTGAACTGGCGACCTTCTGCTTACTAGGCAGACGCTCTGCCAACTGAGCCAAGAAGGCTGGTATGCATATGGACATTCCAATGTTTGAGTCTGATCTTGTTGCTGGCTGTATCAAGCTTCTCCCCAACAGGAAAGCCCCTGGTACAGACCACCTCAAGGCAGAAATGCTGAAGCCTCTTAGTCTGGTCCTGGCCCCCCTACTGGCTAACCTGTTCACTGTTTGCTGGCAGTGGTCCCACACTCCTCAGCTATAGAGACATGCTGCAGTCTTCCCAATTTACAAGAAGGGTGAGAAATCTGATGCTGCCAATTATAGGCCAATTTCCCTTACCTCAGTGGTCAGAAAGCTGCTGGAATTCTGCATTGCCCCCTCATTGTCACAGTATTCTCCAGTTCCTGACTTGGCACAAGGTGGATTTTGCCCAAAGAGAAGTTCTCTGGACCAGGCCCTGTGTCTGCATGACCTGATGCATGCTCACTACCTTCAACACCACCATTATCCAGTTGTGGCACTTCTGGATATATCTTCAGCATATGACAAGGTTGACAGACATGTGGTCTGGCAAGCCCTGTCTTCCTTTGGCACTCCTCCAGCACTCCTCTCATTTGTCTCTCACCTTTTTGATGAGGTAACCATCTCTGTGCTCTTGTCTAACCACTCTTCTTTACCATTTGCTCCAGTGACTGGGGTGCTCCAAGGGTCAGTGTTGAGCCCATGTCTATACTCACTGTATATCAACTCTCTGCCTGCCTTGCTTTGTTGTGCTGCTAGGCCAACAACCCACTGTGTGTCCTTTCCCTCTGGTTCTGGTTCTGGTTCTGGCTCTGGTCCTGCCTTAGTTCCTGTGAACTCTCTGCTTTTTGCAGATGACGTGACTGTCTTTGGAGACAAAGATGCAGTACAAGATATGCTGGCTCTGGCAGAGCAGCATTCATTCTCTCTTGGGTACAGGTGGAACCCTAGCAAGTGTGTGGTGTTGAACCATCCTTCCTCCACTTCTTCAACATCCCATGGCCTCTCCCTCTCTTTGTATAGTGTGCCACTTCCACATGCAGAGGAGGTGATGTATCTTGGTCTGCCCTTTGGCAAGAAGGGTCTGTCTGCTTCCTCTTTGGTGTCTTCTCGGTCCCCTGGTGTGCTCAAGGTGATGGGCATCCTAAACCTGGTTGGTGTGAACCATGCTGGCTTCTCTCTCCACCTCTGCTCCCACATTTACAAGACTTTTGTGAGGCCCAAGTTTGAGTTTGGCCTGGCCATCTCCTATCTGAAGGCTACAGAGTTCAAGGCCCTTGAAAGGCTCCAAGACAGGTGTCTCCATCTCCTGGTGGGTGGCCACCCAACTTCATCCACAACAGTGCTGAAGCACATTACCAACATGCCCTCCATGAAGCATAGAGTAAATGTGCTGGTGACCCATTTTGTCTTGCATTTTTGGTCCTTGCCTTCCTCTTGTCTTCTTGTCATTCTCTCTGCCTCTCTGCCCATGGCCAGAAGGAGTTCATATCTGGTAGAAAATGCTCTGTACCTTGCCCTGCCAGACCCTGTTCCTACCAAAGATAGCCAGCTGAACTATTCTTTGAGGAGTACTGCCAGCACAAGTTTGACCTGTTCCTTGCCACCACCACCATGGTGTTGATCAAACACTGCCGCCCCTTGTTGGGAATTGATCCTGTTCTGTTGGTGCCTGCTTCTAGAGCAGAAAGAAGCCATTTGGTCTGTTGGCATCTTGGGTAGCTCCCTGGAAAGCCTAGAAAATGTTCCTGTGGCCTGGACCACACCTCACACCATCACCTTTTGGAGTGTCCTCTTGTTCCTGCCTCCCTTTGGTCTTTGCTGCCTGTTTGTTCTGCTGGGGTTCACCCTATTGACTCCTGCCTCAACAGCATGTCAACACATTGTGGCGCTCCCTGTCCTGTGTGGTGGCCTGCCTTGCTTGCCTTGCTCTGGCACATAGAAACACTATGTCGCCCAGACTGTTTCTTTCCTGAGGACTTGTCTCCTGGATCCCTGTGGCTGGCCTCTGGTGGCAGTATTAGGTCCTTACAAGAATGAAACCTTTTCTGTCTGTCTCCTGGTTGCTCTCCCCCACTGCCACAACCATTTAGTGCACATTGGGTGGAAGACCTCCAGAACAGTAGTTTAGAGAGTAGTTTAGAGTTTTCTGTCAAGTAGTTTAGCATTTTTTATATCTTTTAGTCTTAGATATTTTTTGTTTCTTTTCTTTTCTTTTCTGTGGGGTCACTTTACTTTTTGAAGCATGTGATAAATACCCCTTTAATGAAAATAATCCTTAACCTGAGCCAAGAAGGTGGGATGTTTGGCTTGGCCAAGTTGGTATTAACATGTGCTAAGCATTGCAGAGGTTGTGGGTTCAAATCCCAGGGAAGAACAATTTCTGCTCTAAAACAGCCATCCCAGCCCCTAATATTTTCTGGCCAGGTTGGTTTTGCAGTCTTGGCTGGTGGTTTTGACCATGCATCCTGTCCTTCCCCCCCTCATGCAGGCACTGCCTGGTATCCTATATGATCTGTATGTCCCAAAAGGGTTTAATGCCATTTCTGTCTGGTGTGGTTGTCCAGGCAGGTAGAGGATGCTCTCATGGGCTTAATTAAGCTATCTTTCCAATAAGTCTTAGTCTAAAATTTGTCTGTACTTCAATTCCTTTCCTTTCTCTCTATGTTCTGCAGAGTCACTGTACTATATTTAGCCTGTGAAATATACTCCTTAATAAAAATAATCTTTAAACTGAGCCAAGAAGGCAATATGGGCATCTACAGCCCCTACTGCAATCCCAGCAGATGTCTGGTCCATCTTTGGTTGCTGTGTGCTTGGCTGGTGGTTTCAACCTTGAGTCCTATCCTTCTCCCCTCCTTGTGTGACCACTCTGTAGTCCTCCTGTCCCCTCCACCTCAAATAAGGGTTTGATGCTATTGTTCTCTTGTCCCTGGTTCTTGGTCTGTGTTCCTGGGTGAACAATATGCTTCTCCTATAAAATAAGACTCCCAAAGTATAGCAAATATGATCCATAGATTGCATGCCCAAGATACTTGTAACAAATAAAAAATCTTTCATCTGAGCCAAGAAGGCTGTTTTTCTTCTGTCTTCCTCCCTCTCACTGCCACACTTATTTAGAGCAGCTGCAGAGTGGAGAGCAGAGACAAGAATTAGACCAATTAGTCTTAGTTTTTCCTTGCACTACTTTTTTTGTTCTTTTGTCCTGTGGAACTTTTTTATATCTTTTTCTTTTGATTCTTTGGATAGCAGAGTGCTAAATAAGCCCATGCATACATCCTTAATAAAACAAAATCTTTAAACTGAGTCAAGAAGGTGGGATGTTTTGTCTGTGCTAGACACTGTGCTATCAAATAGAGTAATACTATTGGCTGCACATGTCTTCCCTTTTTGGAACACACATTATCCTGTGTGGATACACACAGATAATATAATATAATTAATAAGATAAATGCTAATGCAATATATTGTCTTGGCTTAACATGCTCACTGTAAAGAGAACATAAAGACAAGACATGTATATGCAATTGTACACTGTAGAATTTAGTATAAATAATCAATTGAATTCAATGAATAAACACTATCTTCTATCTTCTCTTTTATTCTTCTTCTTTGATCTATGTGGGCTTCAGTCCAAACCAAGAACCACTAGCTATTCCACTATGTGCACATACCTCTGGGCTTAGAACTATTCTGTCCAAATTAGGGAATGACAAGCTTGTCACCACTATACTAAATGCTATGATTCCATTGGCCAGCACACTTTTCCTTATTGGACTCACATGGATTACTTCTTTTGGGTTTATTAAATAATCAAACAAACAGTATGTCTTGGATGAAGTCACACTCACCCTGAGTAGACTGAAGACAAGATGTACTTAGTCAATTGTATCATATGTAAATTAGTATAAATAAGCAACTATTTTGAATGAATAAAAAGCATCTTCTATCCTCTCTTTACCTATTCTTCTTTGATCTATGTGGGCTTCAGTCCAGACCTTGTTATCCTCAGTTTCTTCTTATTGCTGTCTCTACTTTTGGGTTTAGTATTATCCTGTCCAAATTGGTAACCAACAAGCTTAGCAGTCCACATTGGTTTATATTAAAGTTTTTTATTAAAGGGGTTTTTGTACTAGCTTAATAAAGCATATTACCCTCCTCATGACAATTTGAAAAAAAGATACAAAAAAGTTCTACAGGCTTAAAAGAACAAAAAAGACCATGCAAGAAAAAGAAGCTAAGACTACTAGACTAAGTGATTGTCCCTGCTCTCTACTCTGCAACTGTGCTAATAGGTTGTGACAGTGAGAGAGAGGAAGACAGAGAAGCAAAAAAAAAGCTGTTCATGCATGCTGGGATGCTGCTTGCTCAGACCAAAGGGATCCTGGGCTGGCTGCTGTGCTGTAGTTGCTGTCTGGGTTACAGAGCTGGTCAATGTGCCATAGTATTGTCAGGAGAGGCACCCAGAAGGAAGGACAGGAAGGAGACTTGAGAGGAAGACAGTTGATGGCATTGTCCAGTGGATGCTGCTGTGCTGATGGGGGGAGTTGTTCCCACAGATGTCTTGGTATTACTGGGCAAACAGCAAGGTGTCTTCTAGAAGTGTGCTCATCTGGATTACACTGACAAGGGCATGGTTTTCCTGGAGCCACCCCATTCTCCAACGCACCAGCCTGCTTCTGTCATACCTATCTGCTGGTAGGTAGAGGACTGGGTCTATGCCAAGAGTTGGCCTGCATGCTCTTATCAGCACCTTGTCTGATGTTGCCAGGTATTCTTGAACAGATGTTGCTGCTGGTCTTGGAAGTATGCCTTGAGCTGGGCTGATGTGGAAGGCCATTGGGCTGGGAGCAAGTGGTAGAGAGGGTTCTTCTTCAAGGGCTCCAGAGGTGATATCCCATGCTGTGTGCTGCTCAGCAGATACAAGAGGCAGTTGTGAGGCAGGTGGTGGGCTCTAAGACAGAACCTGGTCTTGAGTGAGTCTGTTCTGAATTGCATGCTTGGTAGGTTAAAAGATGCTTCAAGACTTGGGTTGAACTTGTTGGATGGCCCCCAACAATCATACAAAGGCATCTATCCTGGATCTTTTCAAGTGCCTTGGTGTCTTGCTTGAGAGTACTGAAATGGCAAGACCATACTCAAATTTTGGCCTGATAAAGGTCTTGTACAGCCTGGAACTGAGCAGCAGGGAGAATCCAGAGCAGAGGCACCAACTGCATGCAAGGTAGACATGGCCATCATGGTACCTTGTTTCCTATGCTTGACTATAGAGGCAGGGTTAACACCTTTGTAGTTGAAGGGTATACCAAGGTAGATAAACTCTTGGGCAATGGGCAGTGGCTCTCCATAGAGCTTGAATAACGTTGAGGCAGACATGGTGATTGGAAGCACAACCTCACACTTGGATGGATCCAATAGAAACCCACAGAGAAAGAGAATTGTTCAGCTAGCTGTAGCATTTGGTGCACCTCATGTGCCTTGCCAAAGATTGCAATGTCATCTGCAAAGAAGAGAGAGTTGATGGCTGTGGGCTGCTCAGGCCTGTTGCTGCTGTTGCTGAGTGCTGCATGGTACTCTTCAAGTGATGCTGGTGATGTTGACTGCACAAATGTTGTTGTCTGTGGTGATGCTACACTTCTGAACAAGCAGGCCAGGGAGTTGATGTAAATAGAGTAGAGGTGGGGACTAAGAACAGAGCCCTGCAGCACACCTGTTACTGGAGAGAATGGCAATGAAACAAAGTTGTTCAATATCACAGCAACTGAGACATCATCAAATAGGTGGATGAGCAGAGCCAGGAGTGCAGGTGGTGTATTTCTCTTGTGTAAGGCATCCCAGATCACATTTCTATCTACTGTGTCATATGCTGCTTTGATGTCTAGATAGGCAACAACAGGGTAGTGGTGGTGTCTGCTGTAGTACCTCTTCATCAGGTTGTGCAAGCACAGAGCCTGGTCCAGTGCACCTCGTCTTGGTCTGAAGCCACCTTGGGCAACATCCAGAGGAGGGGAGTACCTGTGCAGATCAGGGGCTAGGCATGTCTCAAACAGCTTTTGCAGTACAAAGGTGAGAGAAATTGGCCTATAGTTGGCTGGATCCTTAGGGTTACCCTTCTTGAAGATTGGAATGACTTGAGCCTGGTGCCAGGGAAGAGGAACAATGGACCATTGCCAGCACATGGTGAACAAAGAGACAGGTGGGTGAGACTAGGTGGCCAATGGGCTTGAGCATTTCAGCTCTCAGATGGTCAGCTCCAGGTGCCTTGCAGTTTGGAAGCTTTTTCATGGACATCTCTACCAAGGCAGAAGAAAAGGGTGAGTCATTGGCAGAAAATGCACTTGTCTGTGTCACAGCTGGGCAGGGGGACGTATTGCTGTAAGGAGAAACCCCTGTATACAGTCTCTAGGTGCTGTCTCATGGCTTCAGCTGCTGCTTCAGGGCCATCTTCATGCTGGAAGGTTTGTTGGGGCTGCCTTCTCCTTCTGATCTGCTTCACCTTGGAAGTTGCCTTCACAAAGTCTTGCTCCATTTCTCTGCAGAAAGCCTGCCACTGCTGTCTCTTGGCTTTCTGTACTTCACTCCTGAATGCTTGCTTTGCTTCAGTGTGTCTTTGCCACCAAAGAACTTTGTCTAGGCCTCTTGCCATTCTCCATCTTCTATAGCATTGTTCTCTTCTGTTGACTGCTTCTTGAAGTGCCTCATTCCAGAACTCCTTCCAGTGCTTAGGTCTGGCTGCCTTTATACCAACAGAACTGTCAAGTGCCTTGTAAATGCAGCTATTGAACTGGGCTGTGAGACCCTCAATGTCTGGGCAGGAGACTGGTGGATTCTCAACTGCAGAGGCTAGTGTGCAAGAAAGATCAGTGACACAGGTACTGAATGTTTCTTTGTACAGGTCTACCACTTCTGACTCCAAGAGGCAAGACAGATTCCAAGTTCTTCAAACTGGTGGTGGTGTGGGTGGGGTAGAAGACATGTCATAGTCAAAGGAGAGACTAAGGAGCTTGTGGTCTGAACTCAGACTGAGGTTGTCAAAGACTTGCATGGATGTGTTGGCAAAGACACAGTTGGACAAGAACAGGTCTACAATGCTGGTCAATTGCTGCTCTTGACAAAATGAAAGGAATGTTGGGAGGCCAA
The DNA here is from genome assembly GCA_025094145.1 of Spinellus fusiger. Taxonomy (NCBI): domain Eukaryota; kingdom Fungi; phylum Mucoromycota; class Mucoromycetes; order Mucorales; family Phycomycetaceae; genus Spinellus; species Spinellus fusiger. The sequence continues at coordinate 373,520 of JALLLS010000029.1, read as the reverse complement.
AGGCATGCATAATGTTGTGCACCTGGAGTTGGTGTTCCTCAATTCAGTCTATTAGTGATGTTCCTCTGGGGTTGGTGTCATGGTCACCAATGATGCTACCAAGGCATGCATTTAGGTCACCACAGATGATGGTATCATCAAGCAAAGGAATGGAGTTGAGAACCTCTAGGGTAGCTTCAATAGAGAGAGAGGGTGGTAAGTAGAGGTATATAATTTTCAGGGAACCAAACTGAACACCAAGGGCATAGGGAGAGGGCATAGGAAGTTGGGTGACATGGAAAGGACAGGAAGGAGGGATGAGTGCACAGATACCCATTGAACCACAAAAGCTGTCTGCAACAGACTTGCCATAGGTATGGAACTGTGTCCAGGGAGTAGGGTGACATGAGGGGGAGAGGAGCCAGGTTTCTGTTATGAAAAGCATAGAAAAGAAATGTGAGTGTGTCATAATATCATGTACCAAAGACTGTTGAAGTCCATTGGCATTCCATAAGCCTATTGAGACTCTATTCATAACTCCATGTTGATAGAGGTGACAGATGATCTTCTTGGTGACCTGAGAGCATTCAGTGGATCATCTCTGTCCACATAGCCATGGGGAGCAGGTCTTGCTGGCATGTCTTCATCAACAATCCACCCAACTAGATGGAATTCAGTGGCTACTGCATAGGCAACATGTGGTCTTATGTATTTCATGGAAACAAGGCAATGGTTTCTGTGCAGGTGCATGGCTTCTTGTATCAAGTCTGCCTCAGAGTATGTCTCATACTTTGGATCTGCCAGGTGCTTTGGGTCCAAGGGGTCAAAGTCACTGTAGACCTCAATCTTGGCCTTGGTCAATATTGCAGTAACTTCCTGGGCATACTGGACATGCACAAGAAGGCCAAGAACAGAGCAAGCAGGGAAACAGACATCTAGGACTCTTCCAGTGTCAAGGCCAACAGTTCTAAGAAGCTTTCTGGCTTCTGGGTGGTTGATTCTTCTTCCTCTGGGAATATACACATATGTGTAACCTTTCGGGCCTTCGGGGATTGAAAAGGCACGTGCGGCGGATGCTACTTGATTTTCTGATTGTCTGGGTATGTTTTGTGTCACTGGGCAATGCATTTTGGTGACAGTAGCCCAGGAAGAATCCTTGGCTGTCTTCACTGTTTCTGGGACTTTTGGGGGTGCAGGTAGCATCAAGTGGGGCTGGGGCTGCTCTGGGACTGTTGGGCAGACTGCTAGCAATGCCTTGAGCTTTGCCACTTCTTCTCTAAGCCTCTGGTTCTCTTCCTGGAGGGCCTCAAAGGCATCCAGTCTCTGCTCCTGTCTCTGGTTTTTGGCCTCTAGCTCCTCAAACTTTTTGGAGAGCGACGTGACTGCTGCCAAAAATTCTTTCTGGCTGGACATTGGGGGTGTCTGGTGGTGGTGCTGCTGTTCTGGTTGTTGGTCTTCTAATGGTCTCTTTTTACTTGAAACACTGTAGCTCATGCAAATATTGTTAGAGAGTGCTGAAACTTTGAGGGTAGGTTCCTTGGTGATGGATGTAGATGGATGGGTTGTTGTTTTGGATGGATGCAGTGTTTCGGTGGAGATCGGCAATGGATTTTTTTCTTGAAATGGAACACTTACAGATGTTTGAAACTGATGTAAAAAAAAGTTTAGTAGAAAGAAAAATTCTTCGATAGTATAGTGGTAAGTATCCCCGCCTGTCACGCGGGAGACCCGGGTTCAATTCTCGGTTGAAGAGTTTTTATTATTAATAAAATAATTAATATTTTTGAGATATATTTACACTATTGTTTAGAAGGCAGAGGCAAAAGGTGTGCTTGGCAAAATAGAAAGTATATTTTTCAACTTGTAAATGTTTGTTTCTATGCTTGCTTATATACTGTCTATTTTTCTATGGATATTCAGGGGTATGTGTAGCCATCCTGTTTCTATGGTTTCTATATTGGTATATGGAAACTTCTTGTAACAGTAAAAACATAGTGGGTCTTTATGCTTCAGGGGAAGCACCATAATATTTCCAACACTATTTTTACTTATTATTGTTGCACTTTTAGAGAAAATTTGTTGCATTAATTAATTAAAATTTGGCATAGTAAAAGATTTAAAACTGGCATATTCTAAGTACTTGAGGTTTTCTTACATTTTACTTTTCTTAAAAAATGAATAACATTGTGCACAAAGACAGCCAAGGAAATATCTATAATGATGAAGGAATAGCTGTTACAGTAATGGAGATGGAGGTAGACAAGGAGATGTACCCCATTGAGACAGTTACAAATTTCAGGGTGTACCTTGACCTCAAACCACCAGAGAAGCCAGAAAAAAGAACTGTACAACAATCCATAGACAGAGATGTCAATATGGAAGAGGATAACAGAGCTCCTGGCATCCACAGGCACTTCAAAGATTCTAAGAAAGAGCAGCTATTTGTATTGATTTATGAAAGGGGTATAAGCATCAGAGCTGCTGCACTGAAACTTCAAATCAACCCACACACTGCTCAGCAATGGTATTCAAACAATCAGCAGAATCCACAGACATTCATTTCCAGAAAAGAAGGTAATGGAAGGCTAGTTGGTAGACCAGCACTACTGGACAATAGCCACAAAAGATTCTTAGTCAATTTATTGGACAATCAGCCCTCTTTAGTCCTGGATCAAATGATGGAGAGTTTAAGAATGTCTTTTAATGATTTGGAGATATTGAAAACAGCTCTATAAAATTTGTCACCAAAAATTGCAAGATCAGTCTGAAAAGATCCCATTTTCATTCAGTTGATCATAATAGTCCTGAAAAGATCAAGAATCAAAAGGAGTGGGTACAAAAATGGATGTAGACAGATATGGACTACATAAGCAGCTGTGTCTTCATAGATGAGGTGGCATTCCACATCAACATGAAGCATACTTTTGCTTGGTCAAAAGTAGTTACTTGTGCATTAGTAAAAGTACCAAGAACAAGGGCCAAAACAACAACTATCATGGGAGCAACATCTGCTCAAGGCCTTATCAAGAAGTATTATTTTTATTTAGATAAGTAAATTAAAACTGTTGTGAGCCTGGAACTCCCAGAGTTCCAATAGAAAAAGAACATTCTTCCATTGTTGCTAACTCAAATACCATGAGTCATTAGCTGTAAGGATTACTGTACTGTTACCCACAGTACTTGATAACAGTTAGTCATAATAGCTCCATAGAGATTATAGAATTAGAGTAGTATAAATATACAGACTTATACATACAGAATAAACTATCTTTTCTCTACCCAAAAGTTCATCCTTCTATTTCCCAAGCCCTAAGGCTTTCTATCTCAAGAGTACCTCAAGTTTATTTTATGTCTATTTATACTAAGAGGTATTGTTGCTATCAATAATAATACATAATAATAGGTTCCAATACATTGTTATATCTGATAATATATAAAGACTTTATAATTTATTAATAAAACCAAATTTTTAAAAAATCTTGGTGTATCTGAAGTTTAATTCTTGTATCTGAAGTAGGATTATTATATCCTTAAGCCATAATATTAATCTGATGATACATTAAAAATTTAATAATTAAAACTAAATCCTATAAATATTATATGTAGTGATTTGAAGTTAAAATTTCTACAACAAGCTATTATATAAGTTATAGATTTTTTTTTGTATGGAGCCTCTGGCTCTGAGTTTATTTGGTGATAATCTTTTTTTTAGGGAGGAAAAGAGAGTCACAACTTGTTTTTGGCTTTTCTAATTTTCTATTGTTTTTCTAATTAAGTATTTTTTAACAGGGTGAGAGCACTGTGTTACTCAATGTCCATATCAAGTTCTGACTAGAGATGGTCCAAGAGGCAAGTAGCAGACAAGAGAACAGCAGAGGAGGTAACAGGTATATTATCAAATATGAACATCCAATAGTGGTGCCATATAGCCAAAAGAGCACAGCCAAAGATAGAGACGTTGGGAGTGTTAGAGACACTGGCCTTGGGAAAAACAAAAGAGAGAAGAGCTGCAACAAGGTTGGAGGGCTGGGGAGAGAGGCCAAAATGTTTATGCCAAGAGGACCAAAAAGACCATTTCTTTGGACAAGTAAAAAGAAGGTGCTCTTGTGTATCTTCAGTGGCCAAACAAACAAGACAAATGCCAGAGGGAAAGGAAGAGGGAACAAGTTTGTGTAGAAGAGAGTGGCATGAAAGCTTGCTATGAAGAGCCTGGTACCATACATTGCAAGTAATATGCTGTAATGGCAAAGACCAGAGCTCTTTCCAGTGGGAAGGACAAAGAGGAGGGTTAAAGGAAGGTGCTGTTGAAGATACTTGCATGCATATGTTTTGATAAAGATGTGGAGAGAGACAAGACCATGGCTTGGAGGGTACCAAAGCAGAAAGGAAAGGAGAGATGTCTACTGTAGATCCAGTCCTAGGAGAAAGCAAAGGAAAGAGAGTCTGTACCAATTGGACAGGTAACAATGCTCTGAGGAAGAAGGGCTGTAAGAGTAAGGATTGGCTATCAATTCTACAAAAAAACTTGTGAACAATGTGTGGATAATTGGTAAGGCCACCAGGGAGACAGTGCTGCAGAACATCAAGCTCTTGATTCATCTCAAAAGCATCACTGACTTGAAGAGCATGCCAAGAGCAAGGGAAAGCTGGAGAGTCAGAAGCAACAAAAAAAGCAGAAGAAAGCAGAAGCTCAAGACAAGTGGGAAGATTCACTGCAATCTTTTCAAAGGAGTGTGGCAATTGGTCCATTGCACTAAAGATAGTGTGGAATGCACTACTCAAAGAACAATAGACAGAAGGACAAAGATTGGGAAACAGAAGACAATGAAGAGGATCCAAGGAAGGGGCAGCCACTTGCAGAAGATATGAGAACCATGGAGGTACCAGACCAGAAGGAGAACAAGGGAAAAAGCAAAAAGGAACAAGCCAACGAAATTGGAGAGCATTTTGTTGGATGCTGGGATCCAAGACACCTAATCCACCATGGCTAGTCTGAGAGCATAAAGTAGCAAGCTTTATGGGAGGGAACATGCAGTGCTGGAGGAAACAACCCATGAGTGACCATACCTTCTGGAAGAACACAGAGGGAAGAGACACTACATGAAGAACATGCCAAAGAGTTGAGAGAACAAGAGTGTTAAGCACTGTTGCATGGCCACAAACAGACAAAGAACAAGAAAGATGTATATTGCAGGTAGCTTCTATCTTCAACAAAAGTGACTTTCAAAAGACATCTCTCTGTGGTAGAGAAGTCATCAAGGGAAACCCAAGATACCTAAGAGGTTCTGGTGAACAACAGTCATGCCAGTCTGTGATATTGTACTGCTGAAGGATTGGTGTCCATAAGGGCTGGGGAGCACCCAAAAGAGAAAAGGCTTGTGTTTTGTGCATATTAATGTGAGCATTGGATGCTGCAGAGTATGTAGTAAGATGTTCTTGTAAGCAATGTAAATGGGCATGGTTGGGTAGAAAGACTAGGAGATTGTCTGCATAGGCTAGAAACTTGAGAGCAGGAGGTGGAGAAAGACTTGGATGTGGAGGAGGAGAGAGACCCTTGAATGTTGTATCATGGAGCAAACAATGCAACAGAGGCTCAAAAGCAAGATTGAAAAGCACAGGAGAGAGAGGATCTCCCTGGCAAAGACCACAAGACTGAGTGAGTGAGCAAGAGATATGCCCATTCACATTGACCTGTATCTGTGTAGAAAAGAAGAGATTACATATGCTATTCACCAGAGAAAGAGGAAACTTGAAGTGTAGCATAACCTTCTTAAGGTACTCTGGATGAACTCTGTCATAGGCCTTTTCTTGATCCAACAAGAGACCCACAGCAGAAGAGTTCTCTATTCTAGCCTGCTCCATGGCAATCTTTGTGAGCATGCCATTGTCAGCAATGAACCTTCCTTGCACAAAACCTGTCTGGTAAGGCAAAACAAGGCTACTGGCAGCATGGATCAAGCAAGCATTCAGAAGACAAGTGAATACTTTGGCATCTGTGTTGATCAAGGCAATGGGCCTCCAGTTCTTTAGAGAGGTCAGATCCCCTTTCTTTGGTAGGAGTGTCAAACACATCAACTGCCAGGAAGGAGGGAATATACCAAGTGTCAATGCCTCATTGTACACTGTGGTAATAAGGTCAGCACAAACAGGGTTGTTAAATTCAAAAGGGAATTAATCAGACTCAAAACAAGATACTTTTATTAAAACAATTTTGACATGTCTATTTATACTAAATAGACAAGTGGCTGTGTACTGAATATGATCTATTACTGTTTTAGGATACTTGATAATAATGGCCTGTTCAGTAGACTTTAATATGTGGTGTCTTAACTATGAATTACATTGTAGAAAGGAGACAACTTAATAATTGGTCTGTGACTGCTACCATTGTCTTCATGATTACAACATAGCCCCTTCTCAGACAAGCACATATTATAGTGATTTTCTTATAATGTACACAGATGGATTTTGACATGCTTGTTAAGTAACTGATTGCTGTAATGTATTGGGTCAATAAAAACCTTGCCTTTAAAACCCAGTGGGTCAAAAATACAAGGAAAAGACCTGTTATTACATTGGATATATATCAGCTGATCATTTAGGCAGAATTGTGGCTGCATTTGTTTCTTGTAGCTATCTTACATGTATTAACTGTTTTTATAGTTTTATGTTTCTTAGATGGCTGACCAGTAGTATGACAACTCCAATATATTTCAATATGTTTTTTAGAGTCAAAGTGTTCTGTTGGTTCCCATGTGTCATCAGATGGGTCAGGGTAGCCTTTCCATCTCACTCTGTATAGGTAATTGCCATTAGAGTTCTTGTGATCAATCACAGCTTGTACCTTATAATGAGTTTCTTTAAGCTCTTCAATTTCTGCAAGGACAGCAGTGCTACTGTTTGCAATAAGTTTGATGTGTGAAGTAGGGACATCTCTTGATAATAAGGATCCAGTTTTATCCTTGAGAACATAACTGCCATTCTTAGTTATGTTGTGAATGTAGAATGGTCCATCATTTTGAGCATCTAATTTGCTCTGTCTATTGACATTCTTTATCATTACTTTTGCCCTGACAGGGTACTGTTCTTGCACTACTCTGTGCAACTTGTTAAATTGTTCATGATCTTTAAGCTGTGTATCTCTAATATGTTTGTGGAGTGCTGGTATGATGACTTCATTGACAAATGTATACTTTTCATCAATAAGTTTCATGTCAGCTTTCTCTATTCAAATTGTAGGCTTAACATCCTGATAATTCTGGAACCCTGCAGGTTGCCAATTGAACATAACAGTATATGGTCTTGATTTATGTAAACAAGCATATCTGCAGTTCATTGCGTACTGTGCATAATTGAGGTATAAATCCCAATCCTGACCTTTACCACATAGTTCTTTAATGATGGTATGTTTGGCCAAACCAATGTATGCTTCATTGACTGAATTACCCATTGGAGAATATGGTAGAGACAGTTGTCAATCAATACCACTCATTTCAAAAAGATTTGTGACAATCTTATTTACAAACTCAGTACCATTGTCACTGTTGATAATCTTTGGGAAACCAAATAATGAAAATATAGACAGAAGTTCTTTTGCAATGGTTGTACTGTGTTTATCAGGCAATGCTCTTAGAATGGTGAACCTGGAGAAGTAATCAACCATTACTAGCATGAAATTATTGCCACTTGATGAGGTAATGTTGAATGAGCCAAGATCCATGCACCAATGATCTAGTGGTTGATCTGGCAGCACTGACTTTGGAGGATGATAACCCACTTTGGTAATATTGAATCTATTACACTCAAGACATTCACTTATGATGTGCTGAATATCTTTTTGCATATTAGTCCAATGTACACCATCATGATGTAATTGGTTTTCAATACTTTGCAATCCAAAATGCCCCAATAGATGAGCCTTGAAAATAAGATCATCTCTCTCATTAGCAGGTGGCATCATGTACTCAGCAAACTTGAGTGTTCTCATAACAGGATTATCATTCTCTTGTTCAGTTTGTATTGGTGAATTATCTTTTTTCATGCTTGAAGATGACTGTTCACTTATCAACACTTCACTTGTATTACTTCTGAAGGCATCTGAACAAGACTTCTTTACTGGTCTGTATGAATATTTCTGTTTACCTGCTATGTTTTCTACTTTGCTCTTCTTGTCCTTAGCAGAACTACCCCCCCTCCAAGATGACAACATCATTGTCATTGTTAGAGTACAGGCAGCTCAAACAGTCTGGAATAAGATTCTTATAACCAGGAAGATAAATACAATCAAAACAATAGGCAAAGATACATTCCCACCACCCTAGCATAAGTGCATTAGTTGTTTCCTGAGTATTAAGGTATATCAGGCTCTTGTGGTCTGTATGTAAGGTAAATAGAATAAGATATAACCACTTATGGAACTTGGTAAATGTATAAACAACAGCCAGTAGTTCTTGCTTAGTAGTATGGTAATTTCTTTCAGATACAGAAAGTTTATGTGAGACCATAGCAATATACTTTATGTCACCATCAATGACTTGATAAAGCATGCCACCAATACCAGTTATCAAGGTGTCTGTAGCCACATGAAAACAATAGTGTAAGTCAGGTGGGGATATGACAGGTGCATTGGCCAAAGCAATCTGAAGATTATAGAAAGCCTTTTCATGACATTTGGTCCAACAATCTTTAAGGCTGCCCAAATTACAAAGATCATCCAATGGTGCAGCAATATCCAAGAAAGATAGAATTACTGACCAAAAGAAGTTCATAAAGCCAAGATAGCATTGGATCATTTTTCCAGTGGTAGGAATAGGCCACATATGAGCATTTGCCACTTTGCAAGGATCAGGTAGAAGCTGGCCATTGATTAGAGACCAACCCAAAATGTGTATGCTATGCTGAGCAAATACAATTTTATCAGGGTTCAGCACCAGGTTAGCTTGTGTTAGGTGACTGATAACTGTAACCACACACTCAGTGTGATATGAGAATGGTGGATAGGTACTGATTACAATATCATCAATGTAAACATTGACATAGGGTAAATCTTCAAATAAATTTGTAAGGACCTGTTGAACTACATTGCCTACAAAAGTGATACCAAAACAAGCCTTTATAAAACAGAATTGTTTGTTTGTATAAGGACAAGTAAAGGATAACTTTTCTCTGTCTTCTTGAGATTGTTTGGACAGGTAGATTAACAAGACTGAACAAAGATAATTTTTATTGAGTAAAGAAAGGTTCACTATTTATACTTTTGGTGGGTGCTTATCCTTCAGTGGCTTCTACCTTATGGTAGGATAATCTATTCTACCTTATGGTAGTTATGATAGTCAACCTTATGGCTGCTTCACAATTACAACTAAATGGTTGGTGGGGACATTCTACCTTATGGTAGAATTCACTCTCTTTGACCTTATGGTTGGTGTCTATATTACTACCTTATGGTAGTATTAATAACTGCCACCTTATGGTTGGCTCATATGTTTTACTTAGTTGTAGTATTATTAGATTCAAACCTATGGTTGGTTCCTGGGACAAGCACCATTATTGAAACCATTAATTATTATGAGTCTTTACTCAATTGACTCTGATAGGTCAATATTGTTCTGTTAGGATTATTAATGAAGATGGCTCTTGTTAAGTGTTCAATAGTGCACTGAGCTTTAGAAGGTGATTTGTAGTTACAACCAATCAGTGAGATGATACAGAGATGTACTATGTTACTTGTGTGCACTCAAGCTTTCATAGAGTATTCTGAATGTCACAGCACACTACTTGTGTTGACCTATTTATAGAGAATCTTTGGATTGAAGTCAGAACACAACACTAAGCTTGCTGCCTTGACTAATAAGGCAGCTCCTGTGATACAAGAGGTGACACAGTCACCAAAGAACCACCAACAGGCTGAGAAGACAGCCAAGGACTCCACATGGGCTACTGTAGCCAGAAAGACCAGCTCCTTCAGCAAGAAGAGTAGAGTCTGCAGCCCATGCATTCTCAATCCAGGAAGGTCCAAAGGGCTTTTTCTATGTATATATTCCCAGAGGCAGACACATGAACTGCCCAGAAGCAAGACGCCTCTTAAGAACCCTTGGCCTAGACACTGGAAGAATCCTGGATGTCTGTTTCCCTGCCTGCTTTGTTCTTGGTCTTCTGGTCCATGTGCAGTATGAAGCTGAAGTCAAGGAGGTCTTGGCTAAGGCCAAGGTGGACATATACAGTGGATTTGACCCCTGGGATCCCAAACATCTGGCTGACCCTAAATACTCTGAGTTCTCTGAACAGCAGCTTGTACTGGAGGAAATGCAGCTGAACCAGAACAGATGCATCCAGGCAATCCAGTATATGAGACCCTACCCAGCCTATGCTGTAGCTTCAGCTTTTTTGGGAGCTGGATGGCTCAGTGAGAAGCACATGCCTCCCAACCCCAACAAGAAGATGTACCAGGACAGATATGACCCTGCCAATGCCTTCAAAGTTAGCAGAAGAAGCTCCCCTGCAATGTCAGAGTCCTCCAACACCCAACAACAACATGAATAGAGTCTCTATAAGCCTATGGAATGCCAATGGACTTCAACAGTCTATGGTATATGAAATTATGACCCACTCTCACTCTTTTACTATGCTATTCATTACAGAGACCTGGCTCCTCTCTCCCTCACGTCTCCCTACCTCATGGACACAGCTCCACACCTATGGGAAGCCTGTTAAGAACAGCTACCATGGCTCAATTGGTATCTGTGCTCTTATCTCTCCTTCCTGTCCCTACCATGTCACTCAAATCCCTATGCCCTCCCCCTATGCTCTTGGTATCCAACTTGGTTTACTGAGAATTATTTGCCTGTACCTTCCCCCCTCCCTCTCCCTTGAAAACACATTTGATGTACTCAACTCCATTTCTTTGACAGAGGACACAATTATCTGTGGTGATCTGAATGCAAGACTTGGTGCATTTCTTGGTGATCATGACAAGAATCCTAGAGGTAGAGCCCTGTTGGAATGGCTTTAAGAACGTCAGCTGTATGTCCAAAACAGTATGCATGCCTTTGGTCAAGCAACATTGTTAAATTCAAAAGGGAATTAATCAGACTCAAAACAAGATACTTTTATTAAAACAATTTTGACATGTCTATTTATACTAAATAGACAAGTGGCTGTGTACTGAATATGATCTATTACTGTTTTAGGATACTTGATAATAATGGCCTGTTCAGTAGACTTTAATATGTGGTGTCAACTATGAATTACATTGTAGAAAGGAGACAACTTAATAATTGGTCTGTGACTGCTACCATTGTCTTCATGATTACAACAAATATACCACTCCTTCAGACAAGAACAAGAGATGAGTAGCATTGTGGATCTGTTTGTGTCCAACTGCCTCTTTGACAACACATCCATGATGGTGTATGGTGACCTCTCTCTTGGTTTGGACCATAGGTTGCTCAACATGACCTTTGACCATGATATATCCACAGCACCATGCACACCACCACCCTTCAGAAGAATGTGGAATCTCTCTTGCCTTGTGGTGCCAGATGTTGCTGATCTATACAGAGATAAGTTTGATAGTCTCTCATCTGATTTGTGTCAGCTAATTAATTTTACAGTGAGCAATCCTTCTGGTGTCTGTCCTGACATTGATGGCCTGACAGATCAGCTCAACAGCTGCATCTACTATGCTTTGGACAGCTCTGTTGGAAGCAAGACACATAGACTTGCACATTGGCAGAAGTTCTGGAGTGAGGCTCTGCAGGAGGCAGTTGACAAGAGGGAGCACAGCTTCAAGAGCTGGAAAAGGGCAAGAGGCCTGGACAAGGTTTGTTGGTGGCAGAGGCACCTGGATGCACAGAGGGCCTTTAGGTATGAAGTGCAGAGCCAAGAGAAGACACTGGCAGGAGTTTTGCAGGAGTATGAAGAGAGACTATGCAAAGGCTATGTCCAAGGTGAAGCAGATTTGTAGAAGAAGACAGCCACAGCAGACCTACCAGCAACCAGATGGGCCAGCAGCAGCAGCAGAAGTGATGAGCCAACACCTTGAAAGTGTTTATAGGGGCTCACTATTAACATCACTCAGACCACCAGCAATAGCACAGCAACATCAGAATCCCTTCTCAGCAGCCACAACACCATTCTCACAACCTGTTGTCAAGTTCTGTATGAAGCTGCTGCCAAATAGAAAAGCACCAGGAGTAGACCATCTGAGAGCAGAAATGCTAAAGCCACTCAGCACCACCATTGTCCCCATTCTTTCTGGTCTGTTTACCATGTGTTAGCAGTGGTCCTATGTTCCTGTTGTGTTCTGACTTCAATCCAAAGATTCTCTATAAATAGGTCAACACAAGTAGTGTGCTGTGACATTCAGAATACTCTATGAAAGCTTGAGTGCACACAAGTAACATAGTACATCTCTGTATCATCTCACTGATTGGTTGTAACTACAAATCACCTTCTAAAGCTCAGTGCACTATTGAACACTTAACAAGAGCCATCTTCATTAATAATCCTAACAGAACAATATTGACCTATCAGAGTCAATTGAGTAAAGACTCATAATAATTAATGGTTTCAATAATGGTGCTTGTCCCAGGAACCAACCATAGGTTTGAATCTAATAATACTACAACTAAGTAAAACATATGAGCCAACCATAAGGTGGCAGTTATTAATACTACCATAAGGTAGTAATATAGACACCAACCATAAGGTCAAAGAGAGTGAATTCTACCATAAGGTAGAATGTCCCCACCAACCATTTAGTTGTAATTGTGAAGCAGCCATAAGGTTGACTATCATAACTACCATAAGGTAGAATAGATTATCCTACCATAAGGTAGAAGCCACTGAAGGATAAGCACCCACCAAAAGTATAAATAGTGAACCTTTCTTTACTCAATAAAAATTATCTTTGTTCAGTCTTGTTAATCTACCTGTCCAAACAATCTCACTTAGCCTCAAGGGCTGCCACAGTCTCTCTCAACTTCTTGTTTTCTTTCATAATGGCCTCAAAGGCCTCAAGTCTCTGCTTCTGATGGGTGTGCTCAGAAGCCATTTGAGCAAAGCTCTGTTGAAGTGACGTCACTGCCAAGATAAGTTGAGCTTTGGTGGTGGTGGTGGCATTAGCCAGAAGGTGTTGTTGTCCTGCTGGAGAAGAGAACATAGTGGATCTGGTTGAGTTTGAGAGCTGGAGGTCTGAAACTTTTGTAGGAGATAGTTGGGAGGTGGAGGAAGATGGATTGATAATGGATGCAGCTTTTTGGAGACAGATGGACGTTTTTGAATTTTTAGATTAAACTTATAAATCTTTAAAAAAAGTGATCTTTAGCATGTCACCACTATACTAAATGCTATGATTCCATTGGCCAGCACACTTTTCCTTATTGGACTCATATGGATTACTTTTTTTGGGTTTATTAAATAATCAAACAAACAGTATGTCTTGGATGAAGTCACACTCACCCTGAGTAGACTGAAGACAAGATGTACTTAGTCAATTGTATCATATGTAAATTAGTATAAATAAGCAACTATTTTGAATGAATAAAAAGCATCTTCTATCCTCTCTTTACCTATTCTTCTTTGATCTATGTGGGCTTCAGTCCAGACCTTGTTATCCTCAGTTTCCTCTTATTGCTGTCTCTACTTTTGGGCTTAGTATTATCCTGTCCAAATTGGTAACTGACAAGCAGTGATGCATGTGGTATTTAGTGATATGTGACAGGTGGATAAAAAGATAGAAATAAAGGTTAAAATAAAGATTATCACTGATAATGGAGGGAAATGGGTTTGGGAAAAAAGAGAATAGTCTCTTCAAAAGAATCAACTATCTAAAATAAAATGAAATTTACACCCACAAGTGAATGTAAAAGAGAAAGGGATATTGTAGGATACAAATATAAAAAAAACAGTGAACAACAAGTTCACAAGGAAAACAGTACAATCAATAATACACAGAGACTGGCTTGTACAAAACACAATGGATAATTCACAAGTAGAAATCAACAAAATGATACACTTGTCTCTGAAAGATCCAATTGAAAAGGAAGAATAAGATAACAAAATAAAAGAATAAGAAATATTCAGAAAGAAGTATCATGATAGAATTTGACAATGTTTATTAGTGAAAATAACTAGGAGTATTTATACTAATAGACAATAAGGTAAAAATATAATGAAGTCAATTCATATAAGCATTGTAGAGTGTAGTAATAGTGCAATTCCTAATGTGATTATACTATTATATAGCTTACAATAATATCAATGGGATAATAGAATAAAATAAGATGAAATAAGCCATAAAATAAGGTTAACACTACTGAATTACCAAAAGAATGGTAATTAATAAAATGAAAAGTGTGGACTGAAAAAGGGAAAAATAGAGAAAAGCATGGTGTAGAAGAAGAAAAGTATGGACTGAAAATGGAAAATAGAGAAATGTAGTGCAAAAAGAAAATGTGTGTCAAAAGGAAAAGAAAGTGTACACCAAAAAGGGAAAAAAAAGGAACAGAAAGACAAGGAAACTTAGCAATTCTGTCTTTGCGACAGAGAGAGCTGCAAACAGTCATGGTTGGGACCAAACAAAGAAAGCAGGCCTGTCCATCTTCTTGGTGGCTAAGTCTAGGAACACACATCACTGTGAACAGCATAGCAGCTGATGTCTAAAAGATTAAAGATTCTTTTTTTTTTTTTTTTTTTTTTTTTTTTTTTTTTTTTTTTTTTTTTTTTTTTTTTTTTTTTTTTTTTTTTTTTTTTTTTTTTTTTTGTCTAAAAGAAAGATCATTGGTCTAGATTAAAGTTTTTTATTAAAGGGGTTTTTGTACTAGCTTAATAAAGCATATTACCCTCCTTATGACAATTTGAAAAAAAGATACAAAAAAGTTCTACAGGCTTAAAAGAACAAAAAAGGCCATGCAAGAAAAAGAAGCTAAGACTACTAGACTAAGTGATTGTCCCTGCTCTCTACTCTGCAACTGTGCTAATAGGTTGTGACAGTGAGAGAGAGGAAGACAGAGAAGCAAAACAAAAAGCTGTTCATGCATGCTGGGATGCTGCTTGCTCAGACCAAAGGGATCCTGGGCTGGCTGCTGTGCTGTAGTTGCTGTCTGGGTTACAGAGTTGGTCAATGTGCCATAGTATTGTCAGGAGAGGCACCCAGAAGGAAGGACAGGAAGGAGACTTGAGAGGAAGACAGTTGATGGCATTGTCCAGTGGATGCTGCTGTGCTGATGGGGGGAGTTGTTCCCACAGGTGTCTTGGTATTACTGGGCAAACAGCAAGGTGTCTTCTAGAAGTGTGCTCATCTGGATTACACTGACAAGGGTGGTTTTCCTGGGAGCCACCCCATTCTCCAATGCACCAGCCTGCTTCTGTCATACCTATCTGCTGGTAGGTAGAGGACTGGGTCTATGCCAAGAGTTGGCCTGCATGCTCTTATCAGCACCTTGTCTGTGTTGCCAGGTATTCTGTGAACAGATGTTGCTGCTGGTCTTGGAAGTATGCCTTGAGCTGGGCTGATGTGGAAGGCCATTGGGCTGGGAGCAAGTGGTAGAGAGGTTCTTCTTCAAGGGCTCCAGAGGTGATATCCCATGCTGTGTGCTGCTCAGCAGATACAAGAGGCAGTTGTGAGGCAGGTGGTGGGCTCTAAGACAGAACCTGGTCTTGAGTGAGTCTGTTCTGAATTGCATGCTTGGCAGGTTACAAAGATGCTTCAAGACTTGGGTTGAACTTGTTGGATGGCCCCCAACAATCATGCAAAGGCATCTATCCTGGATCTTTTCAAGTGCCTTGGTGTCTTGCTTGAGCAGCACTGAAATGGCAAGACCATACTCAAATTTTGGCCTGATAAAGGTCTTGTACAGCCTGGAACTGAGCAGCAGGGAGAATCCAGAGCATGAGGCACCAACTGCATGCAAGGTAGACATGGCCATCATGGTACCTTGTTTCCTATGCTTGACTATAGAGGCAGGGTTAATACCTTTGTAGTTGAAGGGTATACCAAGGTAGATAAACTCTTGGGCAATGGGCAGTGGCTCTCCATAGAGCTTGAATAACGTTGAGGCAGACATGGTGATTGGAAGCACAACCTCACACTTGGATGGACTCCAATGGAAACCCACAGAGAAAGAGAATTGTTCAGCCAGCTGTAGCATTTGGTGCACCTCATGTGCCTTGCCAAAGATTGCAATGTCATCTGCAAAGAAGAGAGAGTTGATGGCTGTGGGCTGCTCAGGCCTGTTGCTGCTGTTGCTGAGTGCTGCATGGTACTCTTCAAGTGATGCTGGTGATGTTGACTGCACAAATGTTGTTGTCTGTGGTGATGCTACACTTCTGAACAAGCAGGCCAGGGAGTTGATGTAAATAGAGTAGAGGTGGGGACTAAGAACAGAGCCCTGCAGCACACCTGTTACTGGAGAGAATGGCAATGAAACAAAGTTGTTCAATATCACAGCAACTGAGACATCATCAAATAGGTGGATGAGCAGAGCCAGGAGTGCAGGTGGTGTATTTCTCTTGTGTAAGGCATCCCAGATCACATTTCTATCTACTGTGTCATATGCTGCTTTGATGTCTAGATAGGCAACAACAGGGTAGTGGTGGTGTCTGCTGTAGTACCTCTTCATCAGGTTGTGCAAGCACAGAGCCTGGTCCAGTGCACCTCGTCTTGGTCTGAAGCCACCTTGGGCAACATCCAGAGGAGGGGAGTACCTGTGCAGATCAGGGGCTAGGCATGTCTCAAACAGCTTTTGCAGTACAGAAGTCAGAGAAATTGGCCTATAGTTGGCTGGATCCTTAGGGTCACCCTTCTTGAAGATTGGAATGACTTGAGCCTGGCGCCAGGGAAGAGGAACAATGGACCATTGCCAGCACATGGTGAACAGAGAGACAGGATGGGTGAGACTAGGTGACCAATGGGCTTGAGCATTTCAGCTCTCAGATGGTCAGCTCCAGGTGCCTTGCGTTTGGAAGCTTTTTCATGGACATCTCTACCAAGGCAGAAGAAAAGGGTGAGTCATTGGCAGAAAATGCACTTGTCTGTGTCACAGCTGGGCAGGGAGGACGTATTGCTGTTAGGAGAGAACCCCTGTATACAGTCTCAAGGTGCTGTCTCATGGCTTCAGCTGCTGCTTCAGGTCCATCTTCATGTGGAAGGTTTGTTGGGGCTGCCTTCTCCTTCTGATCTGCTTCACCTTGGAAGTTGCCTTTACAAAGTCTTGCTCCATTTCTCTGCAGAAAGCCTGCCACTGCTGTCTCTTGGCTTTCTGTACTTCACTCCTGAATGCTTGCTTTGCTTCAGTGTGTCTTTGCCACCAAAGAACTTTGTCTAGGCCTCTTGCCATTCTCCATCTTCTATAGCATTGTTCTCTTCTGTTGACTGCTTCTTGAAGTGCCCATTCCAGAACTTCTTCCAGTGCTTAGGTCTGGCTGCCTTTATACCAACAGAACTGTCAAGTGCCTTGTAAATGCAGCTATTGAGCTGGGCTGTGAGACCCTCAATGTCTGGGCAGGAGACTGGTGGATTCTCAACTGCCAAGGCTAGTGTGCAAGAAAGATCAGTGACACAGGTACTGAATGTTTCTTTGTACAGGTCTACCACTTCTGACTCCAAGAGGCAGACAGATTCCAAGTTCTTCAACTGGTGGTGGTGTGGGTGGGGCAGAAGACATGTCATAGTCAAAGGAGAGACTAAGGAGCTTGTGGTCTGAACTCAGACTGAGGTTGTCAAAGACTTGCATGGATGTGTTGGCAAAGACACAGTTGGACAAGAACAGGTCTACAATGCTGGTCAATTGCTGCTCTTGACAAAATGAAAGGAATGTTGGGAGGCCAAAGGCATGCATAATGTTGTGCACCTGGAGTTGGTGTTCCTCAATCCAGTCTATCAGTGCTGTTCCTCTGGGTTGGTGTCATGGTCACCAATGATGCTACCAAGGCATGCATTTAGGTCACCACAGATGATGGTATCATCAAGCAAAGGAATGGAGTTGAGAACCTCTAGGGTAGCTTCAATAGAGAGAGAGGGTGGTAAGTAAAGGCATATAATTTTCAGGGAACCAAACTGGACACCAAGGGCATAGGGAGAGGGCATAGGAAGTTGGGTGACATGGAAAGGACAGGAAGGAGGGATGAGTGCACAGATACCCATTGAACCACGGAAGCTGTCTGCAACAGGCTTGCCATAGGTATGGAACTGTGTCCAGGGAGTAGGGAGACATGAGGGGGAGAGGAGCCAGGTTTCTGTTATGAAAAGCATAGAAAAGGAATGTGAGTGTGTCATAATATCATGTACCAAAGACTGTTGAAGTCCATTGGCATTCCATAAGCCTATTGAGACTCTATTCATAACTCCATGTTGATGGAGGTGACAGATGATCTTCTTGGTGACCTGAGAGCATTCAGTGGATCATCTCTGTCCACATAGCCATGGGGAGCAGGTCTTGCTGGCATGTCTTCATCAACAATCCACCCAACTAGATGGAATTCAGTGGCTACTGCATAGGCAACATGTGGTCTCATGTATTTCATGGCAACAAGGCAATGGTTTCTGTGCAGGTGCATGGCTTCTTGCAGCAGTCTGCCTCAGAGTATGTCTCATACTTTGGATCTGCCAGGTGCTTTGGGTCCAAGGGGTCAAAGTCACTGTAGACCTCAATCTTGGCCTTGGTCAAGATTGCAGTAACTTCCTGGGCATACTGGACATGCACAAGAAGGCCAAGAACAGAGCAAGCAGGGAAACAGACATCTAGGACTCTTCAGTGTCAAGGCCAACAGTTCTAAGAAGCTTTCTGGCTTCTGGGCAGTTGATTCTTCTTCCTCTGGGGATATACACATATGTGTAACCTTTCGGGCCTTCGGGGATTGAAAAGGCACGTGCGGCGATGCTACTTGCTTTTCTGATTGTCTGGGTATGTTTTGTGTCACTGGGCAATGCATTTTGGTGACAGTAGCCCAGGAAGAATCCTTGGCTGTCTTCACTGTTTCTGGGACTTTTGGGGGTGCAGGTAGCATCACGTGGGGCTGGGCTGCTCTGGGACTGTTGGGGACTGCTAGCAATGCCTTGAGCTTTGCCACTTCTTCTCTAAGCCTCTGGTTCTCTTCCTGGAGGGCCTCAAAGGCATCCAGTCTCTGCTCCTGTCTCTGGTTTTTGGCCTCTAGCTCCTCAAACTTTTTGGAGAGCAATGTGACTGCTGCCAAAAATTCTTTCTGGCTGGACATTGGGGGTGTCTGGTGGTGGTGCTGTTGTTCTGGTTGTTGGTCTTCTAATGGTCTCTTTTTACTTGAACACTGTAGCTCATGCAAAATTGTTGGAGAGTGCTGAAACTGGAGTAGGTTCCTTGGTGATGGATGTAGATGGATGGGTTGTTTTTTGGATGGATGCAGTGTTTTGGTGGAGATTGGCAATGGATTTTTTTTCTTGAAACGGACACTTACAGATGTTGGATACATGGGTACTTAAAAAAAAAGATTAGACAGAAAGAAAAGATGTGAAAATAAAAATAGTTAAAAATATAAAGAATAAAAAAAAAAAAAAAAAAAAAAAAAAAAAAAAAAAAAAAAAAAAAAAATCAATAGCTAAAATTAAAAAAAAATAAAAAAAACATACATGACAAAAGAAATAAAAAAAATAACAGAAAAAAAAAAAAGATGGATAGTATTGACAAATTTAGTTCTTGGTTAATGGGATATTTATACTAAAGAACTAAATGTTAAAATAGAGAATGATTTCATAAGAAATCAATCTTAGAGAAAATGAATTATGACAATTGCATTGTTACTACATCATGGATGAATAATAACTACAAATTTAATAGACTATACTAGCATTGTTACAAGAATACATCATAACAATGATTCTTCAGGAGAAAACAAAAAAAAGAAAAAGAAACTAAAATAGTGCCATTGAGGTGAACTCATAGTAATAAAGTTATCCACTACAAAAGCAACTAAAATAGCATAAAGAAATACATTATAGAAAAAAGAAAACAAGTTTAGGTAGAAAACAGAATAGTATGAGAAAAAGAGTAAAGAAAGGAAAAGGATTGTGGGACAAGAGCATTGATCTCTTTACCATGTACAGAAAATTTCAGAAACATATCAGTTTCCAAAAGAGGAAGAAAAGAGAAGATTGACAAAAAAAGGAAAGAAAGAGAAACAGAACCAAAAAAAATAGTTGGAACAGAGAATTGTAAGTCATTCCTGACTAACTTGCAGTCACTGAGGAAAATCAAAACATGTCAAAAAAGATTGCATTGTCTAGGTTAAAGATTTTTATTAAAGGAGATATATGCATTTGCTTAATGAAGCCTTACTGCACTCCTTGCACTAATTGAAATAAACAAAAAAGTTCTACAGGACAAAAGAACAAAAAAAGACAGGCAAGAGAAAGAAACTAAGACTACTGGACTTTAAGGCTGTCCCTGCTCTCCACTCTGCAGCTGTTTTAAAAGATTGTAACAGTGAGAGGGAGGAGGCAGGAAGCAGAACAAAAAGCTGTTCATTCATGCACCTGGTGCACCTGATCATGCCAAAGCATGCCTGGACTTGAGTGGGGACTAAACTCACTGTCAGGGTTGCAAAGCTGGTCTATATGCCAGAGAATTGTATGTAGAGGCACCCAGAAAGAAGGACAGGAAGAAGATTTCTTAGAAAGACAGTTGATGGTGTGATCCAGGATGGCAGTGTTGTGGTGCTGGTGGCAGTTGATCCCATAGGTCCCTTGGAATTGCTGGACACTCTGCAAGATGTCTTTGGAGGTGTGCTCTGCTGGACTGCACTGACATGGACGTGGCTTACCAGGAAGCCATCCCATTCTCCAACGTATGAGCCTGCTTCTGTCATGTCTGGTTGCTGGCAAGAAGAGGACTGGATCAATGCCAAGTGTTGGCCTGCATGCCTTGATCAGCACCTTGTCTGTCACTTGCAGATACTGGTCAAGGAGCTGTTGGTGTTGTTTTGGAAGTATTGTTGAGTTGGCAGATGATTCTGGCAATACTGCTGGAAGAGAGGCAAAGAGGTGATTCTTGGTGAGTGGTTCAAGTGGTGGCACTCCTGGACTGTTTAGCAGCAGAGACAAAAGACATTGGGGTGGAAGTGAGGCAGCACGTAGACAGAACCTTGTCTTGAGAGAGTCTGAGTGGAAACTCATGCTGGGCAAGTCACAGATATGCTTCAACACCTGAGTAGAGCTAGTGGGGTGGCCACCTATGATCATTCTTAGGCACCTGTCTTGTATCTTCTCCAGAGCTTTGATATCTTTCTTCAAAAAACAGTGATTGCCAGACCATACTCAAACTTTGGCCTAATGAAGGTCTTGTATAGTCTTGATCTGAGGAGCAAAGAGAAACCAGAATGTGAGGCACCAACAGCATGCATGTGGACATGGCAAACATTGTGCCTTGCTTTCTGTGTGAGATAATCCCAGAGGAGTTGATTCCATTGTAGACAAAGGGCATGCCAAGGTAAATAAACTCATTGGCTGCTGGAAGGGCCTCTCCATATATCTTGAACTGGTTGGCCTGGGAAACAGAAGGGGGAAGGACCACTGCACACTTGGAAGGACTCCATCTAAAGCCAACTGAAACAGAGTAGTGCTCTGCCAAACGCAGCATGTGCTGAACCTCTCCAACCTTACCAAAGACAGCAATATCATCAGCAAAGAAGAGTGAGTTGATTCCTGTAGGCTTATCCATAGTGGTGCTACTGTTGTCTGTTAGTGATTCTTCATACTCTGCCAAAGATGATGGTGAGCTAGACTGCACATGTGTTGTTGTTGTTGCTGTTGCCACACTTCTGAAAAGACATGCAAGTGGGTTAATGTAGATTGAATAAAGGTGGGGGCTGAGAACTGAGCCTTGCAGTACACCAGTTACTGGAGAAAACAAAGAGGACACATAGTTGTTCAGGATGACTGACACATGGACATCATCAAACAAGTGGACAAGCAAAGCAAGTAGTGGTGGCGGTGTGTTTCTCTTGTGCAGGGCATCCCAGATCAGGTTCCTGTCTACAGTGTCATAGGCTGCCTTGATGCCAAGTAGGCTACCACAGGATAGTGGTGGTGTCTCTGATAATATCTCTTCATCAGGTTGTGTAAACACAGAGCCTGGTCCAGTGCACCTCGTCTTGGTCTGAATCCACCCTGAGCAACATCAAGTGGGGGAGAGTACTTGTGCAGGTCTGGTACTAGACATACCTCAAACAGCTTTCTGAGAACAGAAGTCAATGAGATTGGCCTGTAGTTGGCTGGATCACTTGGATTACCCTTTTTGAAGATGGGGAACACCTGTGCTTGATGCCATGGGAGAGGAACATAGGACCACTGCCAACACATGGTGAACAGACCAGAAAGAATGGGGACAATGGTGGTGCTGAGTGGCTTTAGCATTTCTGCTTTCAGGTGGTCAACTCCTGGTGCTTTCCTATTTGGCAGCAGCTTCATACAGAACTTGACAACAGGTTGTGAGAATGGTGTTGTGGCTGCTGAGAAGGGATGCTGATGTTGCTGTGCTGTTGCTGGTGGTCTAAGTGATGTTAATAGTGAGCCTCTATAAACACTCTCAAGGTGTTGGCTCATCACTTCTGCTGCTGCTGCTGGCCCATCTGGGTGTTGGAATGTCTGCTGTGGCTGTCTTCTTCTACAAATCTGCTTCACCTTGGATGTAGCCTTTGCATAGTCTCTCTTCATGCTCTTGCAAAACTCCTGCCAGTGTCTTCTTTTGGCTCTTTGCACTTCACACCTAAAGGCTCTCTGTGCATCCAGGTGCCTCTGCCACCAACAAACCTTGTCCAGGCCTCTTGCCCTTTTCCAGCTCTTGAAGCTGTGCTCCCTCTTATCAACTGCCTCCTGCAGAGCCTTACTCCAGAACTTCTGCCAATGTGCAGGTCTATGTGTCTTGCTTCCAACAGAGCTGCCCAGGGCAGAGTAGATGCAGCTATTGAGCTGATCTGTCAGGCCATCAATGTCAGGACAGACACCAGGAGGATTGCTCACTGTAGATGTAATTAGTTGACATAGTTGAGAGGAGAGACTATCAAACTTGTCTCTGTATAGATCAGCAACATCTGGCTCTACAAGGCAAGAGAGATTCTACATTCTTCTGAAGGGTGGTGGTGTGAGAGGAGCTGTAGACATGTCATGATCAAATGTCATACTGAGCAGCCTATGGTCTGAACCAAGAGAGAGATCACCATACACCATCATGGCTGTATTTTCAAAGAGGCAGTTGGACACAAACAGATCCACAATACTACTCATCTCTTGTTCTTGTCAGAAAGAGTGGTAGGATGCTTGACCAAAGGCATGCATGCTGTTCTGGACATACAGCTGACATTCTTCTAGCCATTCCAGTAGGGGTGTACCTCTAGGATTTGTGTCATGGTCACCAAGAGCTGCACCAAGTCTTGCATTCAGATCCCACAGATGATTGTGTCTTCAGTTAAAGGAATGGAGTTGAGCACTGCAAAAGTGTCTTCAAGGGGAAGGGAGGGGGGAAGGTAGAGACATATAATTCTCAGTGAACCAATTTGGACACCAAGGGCATAGGGGGAGGGCATAGGAATGTGGGTAACATGGTAGGGACAGGAGGGAGAAACAAGAGCACAGATACCAAGTGAGCCATGGTAGCTGTTCTCAACAGGCTTGCCATAGGTGTGGAACTGTGTCCAGGAAGTAGGGAGGTGGGAGGGAGAGAGGAGCCAGGTTTCTGTTATGAAAAGCATAGAAAAGGAGTGTGAGTGTGTCATAATGTCATATACCATAGACTGTTGAAGTCCATTGGCATTCCATAGGCCTATAGAGACTCTATTCATATTGGTGTTGATTGTTGGAGGATTCAGACATGGCAACAGAGCTTCTTCTGCTCACTCTGAAGGCATTGGCAGGGTCATCTCTGTCATGGTATGCCTTCTTGTTAGGATTGGGAGGCATGTGCTCCTCACTGAGCCATCCAACTCCCAAAAAGGCTGAAGCTACAGCATAGGCAGGGTAAGGGCACATGTACTGAATGGCCTGGATACACCTGTTTTGGTTCAGCTGCATTGCCTCCAACTCAAGCTGCTGCTCAGAGAACTGGGAGTACTTGGGGTCTGCCAGATGTTTGGGATCCAATGGGTCAAATCCACTGTAGATTTCTACTTTAGCCTTAGTCAAGACCTCCTTGACTTCAGCTTCATACTGAACATGGACCAGAAGACCAAGAACAGAGTGGGCAGGGAAACAGACATCCAGAATTCTACCTGTGTCAAGGCCAAGGGTTCTTAAGAGACATCTTGCCTCAGGACGGTTCATGCATCTGCCTCTGGGAATATACACATAGGAAAAGCCCTTTGGACCTTCCTGGATTGAGAAAGCACATACAGCAGACTCTACTCTTTGAGCAGTTGGTGCCTGTCTTTTTGGGGGAGCTGGGCAGGTCTTTTTGGCTACAGTAGCCCATGTGGAATCTTTGACTGTCTTTTCAGCCTGGTGCGGAGTTTTTGTTGTATTGACAGTCACATCACGTGTGACTGTTGTTGCCTTATTTGTCAACTGCACAATTCTGGCCTCAAAAGCATCAAGTCTCTGCCTTTGCTCCTCAAAGTTTTTCTGCAGTGACATCACTGCTGCAATTAATTGCATCTTGGTGGTGCTGGATGCATTTTGTTGCTGCTGTTGCCCAGTAAGTGTAGGAAACATGCTGTAACTACTGTAGTTTGGTAGATAGTGCTCTGAAACTTGTACAGTAGGTGGATGGAGGGTGGATGGTGATGGATGGAGGGTGGATGGTGATGGATGGATAGAGATTGTTGATGGATGCAGTGTTTTGGTGGAGATCGGCAATGGATTTTTTTTTGAAACGGAACACTTACAGATGTTGGATACTAGTATAAAAAAAGCTTAGCAGAAAAAAAAGATTCCGCATTGGTCTAGTGGTTATGATCCGTCGCTTTCACCGTCGTGACCGGGGTTCGATTCCCCGATGTGGAATTTTTAATTTACATTGTTTTAATTCTTAATTTTAATTAAGTGTCATAAAGACATTTTCTGGAACTGGAACCCCTTTTGGAAATATCAACTCCTAATACAAATCTGAGGAGATATACCTATTTTTTGGAAAGTATCTGCACAACCTCAGAAAAAAATTGCATACTTTTTTTTTCACTTTTCAAAATACTATTTTTTTTTAACAATGAGTATTAAATTTGAAAAGGAATTAATCAGACTCAAGAACAAGATACTTTTATTAAAACAATTTTGGCATGTCTATTTAGTATAAATAGACAAGTGGCTGTGTACTGAATATGATCTATTACTGTTTTAGGATACTTGATAATAATGGCCTGTTCAGTAGACTTTAATATGTGGTGTCTTAACTATGAATTACATTGTAGAAAGGAGACAACTTAATAATTGGTCTGTGACTGCTACTGTTGTCTTCATGATTACAACAATGAGCTTACAAATCTACTATGGATGTAAGGGACCCCAGATAACAGGTAGGAAAAGAGTACTAAGTGTTGTGCATATAAGATGAGATATGGTACACACCAGGAGATTTTTCTGGCCTTTAAGCAATGATATCTTTGCCTTTTAAAACTGAAAATGTCTTGCCTTTTATGGAACTGTTTTTGAAATCAAAGGTTTGCAAGTATCCAAAATTTTCTTATCTTTTATAGAATACCTCAATATTAAATTATATTATCAATAAAAATATTGTTTATTGTCATAAGACTGCTTTCCAAAAATGGATGTTTTGTCATTTGTGTCCCTGAGCAACTAAAAAAGAAAATGACAAAAGGTAGTAGTGATATGTGAGCAACACAGAATACTACAAAGCATTATGTTATTGACACTCTCACAGCATATCAGCAAATGTATACCTAACATCATATCTTATAGTATTAGAATAGTAAGAGAAAATAAGTATAAAAGAAGTGTACATGTGGTTAAACTCTGTTGTTTATTAAATGGAATTACTATATCTTTTTACTTTTTTAATTGTGTAGATTCAGGGGCTAACTATCAAAATGCTATGAACTATTGACATCCCTTGATATTCAATAGAGTCTCCTTCTTAGTTTGGTAATAAATGAGTGCTCATTCCAAAAGAAGTGATCTATCCAAATATGGAAAATGTCTTCATGACAATACCACCCCTCTGAACTGTTGATCATCCTTGATCACTGCATTTTGACCAGAGTTGGCAAATATACACCTGTCTAGATGGGTTCTATGCCTAGAGAGCATTGGATCATACTATGTTCTTGTAACTTGTGGGGTTTTGACAGCCTTGAGTCTGTCTGCATAAATCCAGGAAGTGTAAGGCTTGCCTTCAACAGTGGTCAGTTTGTAGATGTTTGTCTGTTTGTTCTTTTCAATGACAATGTATGGGCCTCTCCAGTTGTATTCCAAGCCTAGGCGGGTCTCATGGTGCATCAGAATGTGGTTTCCAATCTCAAAACTATGTGGTTTCATCAATGCATCCCAATGTTCTTTATCCTTGTCACTGTTGGCCATAGTCTGAGTGTTTGCCTCTTGCTGTGCTTTGAGCAGCTTCTGGATAGAAAGGGCATTGCTGTTACTGTTGTTTTGTTCTTTGGTGGCTGTGATGTCTATGAATGGTCTCATAGTGTTGCCTGGAAGCCTTGGTTCTTGACCATATGTGAGATAGAAAGGACTGAAACCTGTAGTTTGATGTTTGCAGATCCTACATGCCCATAGTGCTGTGTCCAAATACTCATCCCAATGGTGAATGGCTCCATGTATATACTTCCTCAACATCTGTTTCAGTATGCCATTAAGGTGTTCACATTTCCCATTGGTGCATGGGTGGAATGCTGAGGTGAACTTATGGTGGAGCTTTACCTTCTTAGTGTAGTGTGCTAGTATTTGAGACATAAAGTTGGGCCCTCTGTCTATGAGAATCTCAGCAGGACACCCAAAACGCATGACAATCTCTTTATATAGGAACTTGGCAATGGTTTCTCCAGTGGCTAGAGGTACAGCTCTAGCAATAGGCCAATTTGTGGCATAATCTACTGCTACAATTATCCACATGTTGCCTGATGTTGTGGTTGGTAACTCTCCAATGAAATCCAAGTGCCATTATCATGTTCTGACTTCAATCTAAAGATTCTCTATAAATAGGTCAACACAAGTAGTGTGCTGTGACATTCAGAATACTCTATGAAAGCTTGAGTGCACACAAGTAACATAGTACATCTCTGTATCATCTCACTGATTGGTTGTAACTACAAATCACCTTCTAAAGCTCAGTGTACTATTGAACACTTAACAAGAGCCATCTTCATTAATAATTCTAACAGAACAATATTGACCTATCAGAGTCAATTGAGTAAAGACTCATAATAATTAATGGTTTCAATAATGGAGTGCTTGTCCCAGGAACCAACCATAGGGTTGAATCTAATAATACTACAACTAAGTAAAACATATGAGCCAACCATAAGGTGGCAGTTATTAATACTACCATAAAGTAGTAATATAGACACCAACCATAAGGTGGCAGTTATTAATTCTACTATAAGGTAGTAATATAGACACTGACCATAAGGTAGAAGCCACTGAAGGATAAGCACCCACCAAAAGTATAAATAGTGAACCTTTCATTACTCAATAAAATTATTTTTGTTCAGTCTTGTTAATCTACCTGTCCAAACAATCTCAGTGGGCAATGGAAAATGCCTCTGAACAAGAATACAACAACAAAGATAGTGACTATTATGATGCTATAAATAAAGAACCAGTTGAACAATATATAGAGAAGGAATGTGATAATTTGGAGAACTTTTTGGTGCAGGATCAAGAGTTTGTAGAGGAGATATACCTCACAGAAAAGACAGACCTTCCCTTGTATGCAGCATTACACAACCATCAACAAATCCTGGTACTGATTGACAGTGGTGCCAGTGCAAACTATGTATCACCACAGATAGCACAAGATGCCATAAAGACCAGCACCATACAAGGAAGATCAGTAGAAACAGCAGGAGGACACATTATCACCATCAACCAAAAAGCCACACTGGAAGTATCACTGAATGGATTCAAAGCAATCATCAAAGCATTTGTCCTTCCCACCAAATTTGATCTCATACTAGGAAGAACATGGCTTTGAGAAGCAATACCAAACCCAAACTGGCAAAATGATCAATGGACCTTGCACCAAGATGGAAAAGAGTTTACACTCATACCACATACAACAGACTCAGCAACCACACACCTCAACTACCTGATATCTGCAAAACAGGCTGAAAAGATCATGAAGAAAGAACAAGCCCAATATTACCTACTGCACCTATGTGACTCAACAGGCAAAGAAGAGGGGGGTGACAAGTGCAATGAGCTTGTCAAGGAATTCAGTGACGTTTTTCAGGATGGACTCCCAGGGATACCACCAGAGCAAGACATCAAACATATGATTGACACAGGAGATGCTGAACCCATAAGTAGACCACCATTCAAAATGAGTCTGTTGGAGTTGGAGGAGCTCAGGAAACAGTTGGACAAATTGCTCAAACTAGGCCTCATTTGACCCAGTTCATCACCATGGGGAGCACCCACACTGTTTGTAAGAAAAAAGGATGGAAAGATGCACATGTGTGTGGATTACTGAGCATTGAACAAAGTGACCATCAGGAATAACCACCCATTGCCCAGAATTGACAAATGTTTGGAGAGGTTGAGAGGATCCAAACACTTTACAAGCTTAGATCTAAGAATTAAATATCACCAAGTGAGAATAAGACCAGAAGACATACCAAAAACAGCATTCAACATGCACTATGGACAGTTTGAATTCTTAGTCCTACCTTTTGGCTTGACAAATGCACCACCTACCTTCCAGCACTTAATGAACAATGTCCTTGGCAACTGTTTAGACAAATTTGCATTGGTATACCTTAATTATATACTGATATTCAGTAAGAACCAAAAGGAGCATGAAGAACATGTATGCCACGTACTAGAAAGACTGAGAGAGGCAAAACTCATAGCAAATATAAAAAAGTGCAAGTTCAACAAAGACCAACTGACCTTCTTGGGATTTCAAGTACTCAAGGATGGAATACTGCCTTGAATGGATAAGATCAAAGTTTTGAAGGTGTGGAACCCA
Source organism: Spinellus fusiger (assembly GCA_025094145.1). Classification (NCBI taxonomy): domain Eukaryota; kingdom Fungi; phylum Mucoromycota; class Mucoromycetes; order Mucorales; family Phycomycetaceae; genus Spinellus; species Spinellus fusiger. The sequence continues at coordinate 344,430 of JALLLS010000029.1, read as the reverse complement.
CCTACCAATGTACAAGAAGTTTGACAGTTTATTGGACTTGCTCAATATTATCAAAGGTTTATTCCAGGATTTGCAGGGATTGCAGCCCCAATCATGGATCTGATGCAAGGTGTAGGACCAAAAAAAAGGCCCATTGTCTGGACAGAAGAATGCCAACAAAGCTTCAAAACACTAAAGAAAAAACTGTGTACAGCTCCTGTATTAGCAGCACCCAACATGGATAAGCCCTTTAGGATCAAAACAGATGCATCAGATTATGGTGTAGGTGCTGTACTCTTACAAGAAGATGGGGAGGACAACTGGAAGCCACTGGCATTTGAGTCCAAGAAACTGTCAAAAGCAGAACAGGCCTACCCAGCACAGGAAAGAGAACTGTTGGGAATCATACATGCATTATGTACCTAGAGATATATGATTGAAGGAAGAAAATATGTAGTGTACACCAACCATTTACCATTACAATACTTCTGTAACCAAACAAAGCCTACACCACAATTGATAAGATGGATATCTGAACTGGAGCTATATGATCCCATCATAATTTACAAGCCCAGAAAGGAGAACAATGTACCTGACATATTATCCAGGCTTGATCAAGACAAAGAGACAAAGGAAAACACAATGGAGCCAGACTACCTCTATGCCATAACACTTGCACACACAACAGACTGGCCAAACTGTTACCTGTATGCAGAAGAAGAATGGCCAGAAGAACATAAGCAAAAGCTGTTAGCTGAATGTGAGAACTTTGTAGTGGCAGAGAATACAGTCTACCAAAAAGTGAAAATTGATGAAGAAACAATAGAGGTCCAATATGCTCCCTATGTAAACTGTGCTGATCTAGTGAACAACTTCCATGGTGTGTTTGGACATGCAGGAGAAACCACAGTGTGTGACTTGTTGTGCAAACAATGGTGGTGGCCAAGCATAAAGACACAAATACAAGAATGGCTAGTGAAATGCCCACAATGTCAACTTGCAGCCAATGCAGAAAAGAGTGTGCACCATGCACCAATGGCTCAATGGGATGTCCCTGCACCCTTTGCAAGATGGCTGAGATTGTTTGGACAGGTAGATTAACAAGACTGAACAAAGATAATTTTTATTGAGTAAAGAAAGGTTCACCATTTATACTTTTGGTGGGTGCTTATCCTTCAGTGGCTTCTACCTTATGGTCAGTGTCTATATTACTACCTTATAGTAGAATTAATAACTGCCACCTTATGGTTGGTGTCTATATTACTACTTTATGGTAGTATTAATAACTGCCACCTTATGGTTGGCTCATATGTTTTACTTAGTTGTAGTATTATTAGATTCAACCCTATGGTTGGTTCCTGGGACAAGCACTCCATTATTGAAACCATTAATTATTATGAGTCTTTACTCAATTGACTCTGATAGGTCAATATTGTTCTGTTAGAATTATTAATGAAGATGGCTCTTGTTAAGTGTTCAATAGTACACTGAGCTTTAGAAGGTGATTTGTAGTTACAACCAATCAGTGAGATGATACAGAGATGTACTATGTTACTTGTGTGCACTCAAGCTTTCATAGAGTATTCTGAATGTCACAGCACACTACTTGTGTTGACCTATTTATAGAGAATCTTTGGATTGAAGTCAGAACATGACAGTTATTCTATATTGTTTAATAGTTTGATCTTGTAAATTATTTAATAAAAGTATTAATTCTGGTTTGCTAAAGTAACTCTCTCTAATTATATCAGTATATATTTTATAATAATTAGATTTCATAAATAACTTTGATGATTCTTTATTGCCATCAATATAATATTTTAAATTTTCTTTAAAGATGACATATACATCTTTTTTTATTTAGATTCATCTCAATCCAGTTTGTTTTAAATAAAATATTATAAATCCATAATATTTTCATATCCTCATTATTAATATTTTTATTAATATTTTTTTCTTTTAATAATAATTCTATTAATATGTATAATATTATATAGCCTACTTTATTTAGTATTTTACTCTTAAATTTTAAATTGATATTTATTTTATTTTCTGATTTATATTTAATAATATTATTTTCAGAATAATAATTATCTAATTAATATCTTATAAATTCATCATAAAGATTTAAATATATTTGTTTACACCTTTTTTTTTTATATTTTTTATATTTATAATTATATTTTTTATTTATTTAGATATTAAATACAATTTTATTTATATAATAAAAATTCAATTTTCTTGTATTAAAAATTGTAATAAATATTATTGTTACCAACACATTAAAGTCATTTACAAAAGACTAAATTAAAACATTTGATAAATATTTAAAAAAAAAGGATTATCACAGGATTATAGAAAAGACATTGTAAAAGGCATTAATAGTATTTAGCACTTACAACAATACATAATATAAACTTTTTTATCCTTAAGGCTATTCATTATTTTCATTATTTAATGTACCCACACAATATATCTATTACATGCTTACCATCTATACATTCTTTTTCTTATTCACCTTACCTATTTTAAATAAAAAAAAAGCAATTTGGATATTTGTCTTTTTGTAATTTATAATTATGATTTTAATTTTTTTGTATAAACATCAATATATCTTATTTGTATCTTTTTATTGATAGTTTTATATTAAAGTCATTCTTGGATGTCCATTAGCTAATTCCTGACTATATATACATATATACTAAGTATTTTAGTATTTTATAAAGAATATAAAATAATTTCTGATTTTAAATATAAAACACAACTTTATCTTCTTACAATCACTCAGAATTTTATAGGTATATACATATCTTTCTAATACTGTATTTATTCTCAGGAGCAACAAATAACTTTAATAAACTTGGGACTAAAATTTGATCCTAAAATTTTAAATATATCTGATATTTTGGTAAGTGATCTTTAAATCATTTATTGTATTAGAAATAAAAAAAAATAGTCTAAAATATTATTTAATTGACTGTAAAATTAATATTGAGTTTAAATATTAAAAAAAACAGTTATTCTAATGTTAGATAATTATTAAAATACCTTTTGTAATGACTAGTTTGTTCTTGGCAAATTATGAAAGTAATTTGGGCATCACCAATGGTCTTGTCCCAGACAAACTCATTAGTCTGCCATTTTGTCTCAACTATTATAAGACTCTCTTCTCCTGCTTGTATCTTTGTCTTGACTTTTGTTATAATCATTAGATTGTTTTATTAAATAATATAGAATTAGATTGCAGTATAGAACACTCTAGTATAAATACTCAACTCATTGTTAAAATAAAAACAATATCCTGATATCTGTTTTTTATCTGTACTCTGTCCCTGTCTCCTCTTGTCTCTTACCTTTGTTCTCTTACCTGTTCCTTATGTACAACACCTAGTACCTCTGCTTTCTTTTCCTGTCCAACCCTGATCCTTATACCTTTAAAGATCAAGAATATAAATATACCCTCATAGAAAACCAATTTCCAGATCACTTTAATTTAAGTAATTTTATCTAAATTAATATATCCTAATAATTATAATGAATAAAATATATATTATTATTATAGGGTAATATTGTTATGTTTTAATTTACTTATCTAAATAAAAATAATACCTCCTCAGCAGAGTTTAAGATAACAGGCATGGCCTCAGGGGTAGCAATGATGGCAACATTGTCTGCAAACAAAAGTGAGTTAATGATGTGTTCTTCAACTGTACTTGTAGATGGCTGTGAGAAGACTGTAGAACAGAGAGCACCAGCAGCACAAAGAGCAAAAGGCAGACTGTTGATGTACACAGAGTACAAGTGGGGAGACAGCACCAAGCCTTGGAGAACACCAGTCAATGGATGAAAGGGAAGAGAAGTAGTACCTGACAGCAAAACCTCAACTTGCACCTTGTCAAACAGACTCTGGAGCAGAGCTAGTAGAGGATCTGATGCCTGGGGATGCAATGCATTCCAGACAACAGACCTGTCTACTGTGTCATATGCAGACTTGATGTCCAGGAATGCCAGCACTGGAGGTCACTTGTAGACACTTGTATGTTGATGGACAATCTTGTGGAGACAGAGGACTTGATCCAGGGCACTCCTCTGGACTCTGAAACTGCCTTGAGCAAGATCAAGCATTGGGGACACCTCATGCAGCACACCAGCCAAGCAGTACTCCATGGCCTTTCTCAAGATCAAGGTAAGACTGATGGGTCTGTAGTTCCCAGGGTCAGAAGCATCACCCTTCTTGTAGATAGGCACCACCTGTGCCACATGCTATGCCAAGGGAGCAGAACCCCACTGCCAACACAGACAAAACAGAAGAGCCAGAGCAGGAGACACCAGACCAGCAACAGGATGCAGCATTTCAGCCCTCAGGTGGTCAACACCAGGAGCCTTTCTTGCAGGAAGACGTTCAATTGCTGTTTTCACAGCATGGTTGTCAAATGGACAAGTGTAATCTAAAGGAGCAGCAGAGGTAAGTGACACTGTACAGTCTGGTTTAGGGACTGCAGGGAGAAAAGAACCAGAGAATGTAGCCTTGAGGTGACAGGCCATGCTATCAGCAGCCTCTTGGGAACCATCTACATGCTGAAAAGAGAGACTGGACCTTTGGCTCTGCCTAATGCTCCTGATACTGGCTGTGGTCTTGCCAAAGTCTTGGGTTGCCAAACAAGTACAGAACTCCTTCCATGTCTGTCTCCTACGTCTCTGGACTGCATGCTTGTATGCCACAGAAGCAGCAGAGTGAGTCACCCAACACACAGCCTTGCTCAAACCATAGGACTTTCTCCAACGTTGGTAGCACCTCTCATGGTAATCAAAGGCATCCTGGACTTCCTGGCTCTAGAACCAGTTTCTTCTCTCTGACCTAGGAACATGCCTGCCAACAGATTGATCCAGAGCCTTGTGGATAGCAGAACTAAACATAGAGCATAGGGTGTCCAAGGAAGGGGGAGAGGGTGACAAAATAAAAGCACTAAACTGCTCAACAAGGCTGTCCATTGAGCATGTGAGTGCATCTTTGTAGACCTTGAGAGAGTCAGGCTGCCCAAGCTTGGTGAGATTCCAGAGCAAACAAGGGTGAGAAGAGGAGGATGGTGAAGGGGGCATAAGTAAAGGAGTGAATGTGAGATGAACCATTTTGTGGTCAGAGCCCAGAGAAAGGTCAAGGGAAACATGCATAGAGGGGTTCATAAGGGGGGAGGAGCAAAGAAAAAGGTCAATAACACTTGAGCATATATTACCACCACATCCAGAGAGCAAAGTGGGCACACCAAAAGCATGAGTCTTGTTCAGGCAGTCCATCCCAGATGCAACCAGCCAGTCCAACAGAAGAGTACCATGCCTGGTCACCACAGAGTCACCCACAAACAACCCAAGCCTGGCATTCAAGTCACCACAGATCATAGTAGAGGATGCCTGAGCATGTGTCAAAGGAAGGTCATGGAGAACTGCAAGAGCATTGGTGTCAGTAAGGGAAGGGGGAAGGTATATACAATGGATAAGAGTGTCAAACACAATACATGATAGAACATAGGGGGATGATGATGGAAGAAGGGAAACAGGGTAAGGAAATGAGGGATTGATAAGGAGTGAAATACCCATACTGCCACAAAATGCATTGGGGACAGACTGACCATAGGTGTGGTGCTGCTGCCAAGAAAGGGGAAATGAATGTGGGGGGAGAAGCCAAGTCTCAGTGATAAAGACAAGGGAGGAGGAGGAAACATGGTGCATAAGCATAGGTATGGTCTGTTTTGCTAGACCATTAGCATTCCACAGTGTAATTGTCACTGGGTTCATAGTTCAGAAAAGGAGTGGAAGGTACTGGAGGCCTCAAGCATGTCAGTGTCCATCCTTAATGGTAGAATGTCATACAGCTGTTTTTCAGAAATCCAACCTTGCTGGCAGAAGGACTTGGCCACAGCAAACCAGATAGGGGCATGGATGAAAGCAACTGCTTTCATCATTCTGCTGTTGTGAACAGACAAGGCCTTGGCAGAGCATTCACTCACTGATAGTGTTGCCAGCTTGGGATCATGCAGGTGGACTGGGTCCAGGGGGTCAAAGTTGCCAAGGGTCTTGACACCATAGCCATCAAGCACTGCAGTAAGCTCTGGAGCATATTCATTGTGCACCAGCATTCCCATCACCTTCCTGTCTGGGTAGTGCAAGTCCAGCACTCTGGAGTTGTCAATCTTCAGCTTGCTAAGTCTGGCTCTTTGCTCCTTCAAAGGCAGACAAACAGCATTGGGCACATACAGGACTTGGAATCCAGGATCAGCATCTTTAACTGTCATCCCATGGACAACAGCAGCAATAGCCTTGGCTGTAACAGCCTTCTTCTTTTGAGGCCTAGCCTTGGAGGCACCAGCAGCAGCAGCTTTGGCATAGGATCCCTTTGTGGAGGTGGAGACAGCAAGAGGAGGAAAGGCAGAAAGGACAGACACACCAGGAACAGAAGACACACCAACAGAAGAAACACCAGGAGCAGAAGAAGCACCAGAAGAAACCAACTTGAGAAGCTCCTCAATCTTCTTCTCTGCAGCTGCCAGAGACTCTCTCAGCTTGACGTTCTCTGCTTGGACACACTCCAGAGCAGTAAGGCAGGCACCCTGGACCTTGAGCTGTTCCAGGACCATGGTCTGGAAGTCATCTTGGGAACCAAGTTGGAAAGAGGCACCATCCATGCTGTCCTCTGACAGAAAAGTGTGGTCATGTTTGGCCAGGACACTTGGCAGAATACTGACATCACTGCCAGAAGAAACAGAAGGTGCAGGCACAGGAGCAGAGACAGAGGCAGAGACAGGAGACACAACAGATGGCACCCTGTTCTGGATTTTATTAAGCATGTCTTGCATGACAGAGGCAGAGAATGTTTGCAGGCACCTGCAACGAAACTGTGGGGCACCAGAGCAAGAGTTACTACCATTCATGGCAATCTTACCAGTCTGGCTGCATCTTTTGCACTTTAAATGGTGCAAATTGGTTGAGAATTCATCTTGCAAGTGCTTCATAAGCCTATCTACAGGCTTCAGTGTCGGCGTCACGTGACTTGCTGGTGCCAACCATTTAAAGGGGCGACGGGCGAGGTGAAAAGTTTGCTGTGTTGCTGTATGGTGGTCTTGGAGGGTCAAAAATTAGAAAAGTGGATATCTTTATGGATAGAATGGATCCATTAAAAGTAAAAACGGATTCAGGTGTGTTGGAGACTGATGTATGTTGTGTCCAAAGATGAGCCAATTCTGAAAACAAGTTGTAAGATTTGGCTGAGAATGAAATAAAAAGTGTGGAATAGCAGAGAAAGTGTCTGTGCTAGACACTGTCCTGTCAAATAGAGTAATACTATTGGCTGCACATGTCTTCCCTTTTTGAAACACACATTATCCTGTGTGGATACACACAGATAATATAATATAATTAATAAGATAAATACTAATGCAATATAGTGTCTTGGCTTAACATGTTCACTGTGAAGAGAACATAAAGCCAAGACATGTATGTGCAATTGTACACTGTAGAATTTAGTATAAATAATCAAGTGAATTCAATGAATAAACATTATCTTCTATCTTCTCTTTTATTCTTCCTCTTTGATCTACGTGGGCTTCAGTCCAAACCAAGAACCACTAGCTATTCCACTCTGTGCACATACCTCCAGGTTTAAAAGTATTGAATCCAAATTAGGGAACGACAAAAGATTAGTGGTTTCTTGGTGTAGTTGGTTATCACGTCTGTCTAACACACAGACGGTCGCCAGTTCAAGTCTGGCAGAAATCATTTTGTGCTTATTCAAAATAAGCAACAGAACAAAGTTAGTTTTTATTAAGTAAAGTGGTTCATTATTTAAGTGTATAATGCTATAGTTGGCACCAAAATTCTTATTTTAATGCTTTTGTGATGACCTAATTTGAACACTCCTTATTTTACACCATTTTTCCTACCATCAATATCACTCCTTTATTTTGCATCACTTCTATATCACTGATCATACAATCCTTTATTATCTGTATAGCATATTTCACTTTGTAATTGGATAGTACCTATTAAATTCAAAAGGGAATTAATCAGACTCAACAAGATACTTTTATTTAAACAATTTTGACATGTCTATTTATACTAAATAGACAAGTGGCTGTGTACTGAATATGATCTATTACTGTTTTAGGATGCTTGTCAAATAATGGCCTGTTCAGTAGACTTTAATATGCAGTGTCTTAACTATGAATTACATTGTAGAAAGGAGACAACTTAATAATTGGTCTGTGACTGCTACCATTGTCTTCATGATTACAACAGTACCATAGAAACAATCATATGACCAATTGTTATAATAAATCTCCATTCTGATATCAGCTATCAGCTATACTATCTACCATATATCATCTTATATCCACAATACCTAGTACACTTTTCCTACCTGTTTCCAGTAGTCCCTTACAGCTTTGACAAAATGTTTATAAACTCTTACTTTATAACACATACAGTATTTCTCAAAATTATTTATACACTTAATGAAAAAAAAAATTCACACACTACACACCAGAAGATTTTTGGGATATAAAAGGAAATATTCTGAGGATAAAATCAAAATCTTTTTATGATTGGCTAATGTGTTTGAAAATGCCTTTTTGTTGTCCAGATGTTTGATTTCAAACTCTGCCTGCCTATCAGAACAAAGATAATTGACTGTAATTAAAAAGTATAGAATTGGCTGTAAAGACAAGACATAGAACAAGAATCATCCCAAAATTACAACTCAGTCACTGCATTTATTGTTTAACATAATGTGTTATCCATAAGTCCACAATATTTGCAGTATAGCACTGCTTAAGAAAGATTTATTATAGAACACACTGAATTAACTCTAGTAATCTTTGTCCATAAAATAGAACCAAACTTACTTATATTAAGAAAAGTGCATTTATTTATTGAATCAATATCTATAATCACCTCAATTATCTCATTGTAACTGGTATTAGCAATAGTACTTAGTGGAAACAAGGTATTGTTTCTAATACTGGACTTTAGGCTCAAGGCAAATAGTGTTAATTGTTTGACTTGTGAATTTTGACTTGTGAATTTTATGTGGAGGCTAGTGTATACATCACCAGAATAAAGAAAGAAAAATTATTATTTGTTTTGATATTTCCTTCCTTTTGTTATTTCCCACACTGCATATATAATATAATACTTGAGTATTTGTCAAGATGAACATAACTGAGCAAGATAATGTGCCATTATTAACAAAGAGAAACAATAGAAGGAGGTGATAGACACTACCAAAGACTAGTCTAGTGTCATGTTCTGACTTCAATCCAAAGATTCTCTATGAATAAGTCAACATGAGTAGTGTGCTGTGACATTCAGAATACTCTATGAAAGCTTGAGTGCACACAAGTAACATAGTACATCTCTGTATCATCTCACTGATTGGTTGTAGCTACAAATCACCTTCTAAAGCTCAGTGTACTATTGGACACTTAGCAAGAGCCATCTTCATTAATAATCCTAACAGAACAATATTGACCTATTAGAGTCAATTGAGTAAAGACTCATAATAATTAATGGTTTCAATAATGGAGTGTTTATCCCAGGAACCAACCATAGGGTTGAATCTAATAATACTACAACTAAGTAAAACATATGAGCCAACCATAAGGTGGCAGTTATTAATACTATCATAAGGTAGTAATATAGACACTGAGGCACTATTCCTATTTAGATAAGTAGATTAAAACATAACAATACTACCTTATAATGATAATATATATTTTATTTATTATAATTATTATAAAATTTTTAATTTAAATAGAATTACTTAAATTTATAATGTCTGGAGATAGCTTTTCTATTTAATAATAATTGTATTAATAAGCAATAGAAAAAAATAAAGATATGTATATTTTTAACAAATAATTATATAATACTTCAGATAACAAATATTTTAAAGTATTTTTTTCTATCTAAAGATCATAATACTATTTAAAGAAAGTTTTTTATAAATTAATTATTATTAAATAAATAGAATAACTCAAAAGATATATATTTTATTATTAAGATATGAATAGTACTTTTTACAAATGATAAAAGCTTAAAATAGTAGTTGGTAATAAAATTTTATTAATTAAAAATAATTGAATTTTAGTATTAAAATAAATATGAGCTATAGTAATAAGAAGATTTTTAAGAATATTGAAGAAAAAATAGCTGATATTTATTCTACATATTGGTCTTTTGTTGATGATAGTTATAATATAATTAACAAGAAATATTACCACAGAACAAAATTAAAAGAAATTCCTGGTATAAAAACCATTAGGGAAAGGGTTCTTAATAAATTAGGATTCATATCTGTATTTTTTTTTCTTAATACCTTTTTTGCTATTAGAGATTATAAAGATGGGGCATATAAATTGGTTGATAAAGGTATATTAATATTATATCAATTATTATATGGTGTTACTTTATTAGATATAAGGAAAATAATACCATACTCTAGTTATTATGCTATATATAATGATTTTTGGGGTGGAGATGAAGCAAATATTATGAATAAAAGAGTTGATCAAATACTACTTACAATGTTTTCTAGCTTGAAATTAAGAATTTTATGTGCTCAATTGTATAATCCAACTGGGTTTAAGCATGTAGCTTTAATGCTTGATGGCCATGATAGTAGACTACAATACCAGAATGTAAATATTCATAAGAAAGAATTATATTCTTTTAAATTTAAGAATTCTGGTGTAAGAACACAGGTAAAAACAGATATTAATGATATAGTAGTTACAGTATCAACCAGTAAATATTGTAAAGACAATGTTGATAGTAATATATTTCTGAAGATGAAAACAAAGATTATAAATAAAGCTGATTGCCTAGCATTTGATAGTGGATATAATTATTATATTGAAGATTTTTTAGAAAAAACAATAAATTTTGTAGGCAAAATTTTATTTATCCATATAGAAAATTTAGAAATATTGAAATGACCCAAGATAGAATTTTATTCAATAAGATATTTAGAAGTTTTAGATCTAAAATAAAAACAGTATTTTTGGATATTGGTAATAAGTTTGAGAAATTTAATAATACTAAAACAGTTAGTAAGACTTCAAATATAAAAATGTATAATTTACAATACAAAATAGTTAATCTATTAAGAAATATAATTATATTTTCTAATAAGTTTAATATACCAATATATGAGCATTATAAGTTTTGGTTTAATAATGATTTTGATTTTAAATATAAAAATAAAGGAGGAGATAATGAAGATATTGATATAGAAGAAATTTTATACAATGCTAATCACAATGATATTACAAAATTACAAGAAGAAATATTAAAAATATCTTTATCTGATTCTGATAATAGAAAAAAAGTAAAATTATCAAAAAAAGTTGCAAGTGTTATTATTGATGATAATGATGTTATAATGTAATAATTTAAATTCTATATAATATATTAAATAATAAAGTTAACAAACAATAATTTTAACATTTATCAGTGTTTGAAATTAATAGATGTTTGGTTTAATATGAAAAACAACTAAAAGAAAGATAAATTTTCTATAATCTTTTTCTTATTATAATCTTTTTCTTATTACATATAAAAGGCTAATTATTTACAGATCTACTTATTTTATAGAAATTTATACTATATAACCATAATACCAATAGTAGATTAATTTTTATACAAATTTAAATTTATTATTTTAATATATGTCTGTTTTTAGTATCTATTCATATATAAATAGTAAATTATAATTATTGATTATTTTACAAATTCTGTATTTTTATTAGTAAAATTTAATTGTTTATAGAGTTAATATTAAAAGTTAGTTATTATATACCTAGTAATAATAATATCTTTTTAATGAATTAATCAGATTTTTGATATACCCATGCACAAACTTATTTAAAATATTAATAAATGATTATTATTTGGAGTGATATTAATAAAGGGAACTATATTTTTTCAAAAATATGATTATAGTTAATTAAATGAATCTATTTATTATTGATCCCTTTTTTTTCTTTATAGATTTTTTCAATTTTAATGTTATTATCATTACAGTAAAATGCAATCAAAGCATTTATACATCATTTATTATAAAAAAAATATGTGAATATATATTATTATAGTAAATTTTGTTTTTATTAAATGTATTGTTTATAAGAAATTAATAAAGTATATCCTAAGGATGAATATTATAAAATGTAAAATAATACAAACCAATTATTAAGGTATTTATATTGTTATATTCAGCATAAAAACTAATATAAATAACTTAATACAAGATTCATTAAAAATATAGTATCAATATTAATAAAAACAAGTTATAATAATTAAGAACTTTAAGAAAGTGATACCTGTAACAAGGTCAGAATATAATAGAGTTTTACTGAAGGGTTATTAAATTTTATTAAATCAAGAGGCACTATTCCTATTTAGATAAGTGAATTAAAACATAACAATACTACCTTATAATGATAATATATATTTTATTTATTATAATTATTAGAATATATTAATTTACATAAAATTACTTAAATTAAAGTGATCTGGAAATAGGGTTTCTATTTAATAATAAAAAATAATTGTATTGACAAGCAATAGAAAAAACTGTACTGGGATATTATATGTTTAATAGATAAATTAGATTATTTCAGATAAAAATATTCTTAGATTATCTTTTATTATTTAAAAATTATAAAGAATATAAAGATTTTTTCTATATATTGATTATTATTAGATACTATTATACACTTAAAAGATATATATTCTATTATTGAAATATGAATAGTACTTTGTAAGGATCAGGGTTGGGGCAGAGGAAAGAAGCAGAGGTACTAGGTGTTGTGCATTAGAACAGGTAAAAGAACAAGAAGAAAACAAAGGTAGGAGACAAGAGAAGACAAAGACAGAGTATGAAAAGGAAACAGATATCAGAATATTGTTTTATTTTAACAATGAGTCAAGTATTTATACCAGAGTGTTCTACACTGTGATCTAATTCTATATTATTTAATAAAACAATTTAATGATTATAACAAAAGCCAAGACAAAGATAAGAGCAGGAAAAGAAAGACTTATAATGGTTGAGACAAATTGTAGACTAATGAGTTTGTCTGGGACAAGACCATTGGTGATGCCCAAATTACTTTCATAATTTTTCAAGAACAAACTAGTTATTACAATGAGCAAGTTTGCATCTGCTAAACAGTGCATTATTTCTGTAATGTCTTGTATGTGGTCAAGGACATTGCAAGCAGTAGATTTCAGATAGATGTTGTCAATGTAAATCAAAAGATTCTTTTCAATGCCTTCTGCTTTGGACAGTACATGTTGTAGGAATGCTTGGGCTATAGTATGAGATTTGGAGTTTCCCTGGACTAGACATTTTGTCCTTAGCTTTCCAACACTGCCACCATCAAAGGTCCAGTAATCTCTCACAGTCTGATCTAGGCATATAGCCATAAAAAATGATGTAAGATCCAGTGAGGTCAGGATCTTTTTATCTCTGACAAACAGAGCATGTTCCATTGGTGTAGGGAGTTGGAGTCTTACCTTTGTCATGTTAATTGAGCTGTTAGAGCTGTCATCAAACAAGACTCTTCTGTCTGTGGTTCTTGGTTTTTCTACAGAGAAAATTTGGACTTGGGCATGTGCTTGGCTTGGCTTGGCTCATCAATACCATATTCAATGCACTTTTTGACAAACTCTTCTCTAGAGTCATAGGCAGTCTCTGAGAGCATGTATTGTGTGACAAAAAGTAATTATGCATCTTTTCTCATTGGTGGAACTATTGGAGCATAGGCCATAGGGGGTGGACATTCACTGGGGTATTCTCTCAGTGCAGCTCTGTAGGGAAAGATGGCATCTAGTAGTAGTTTGTTTGTTTGATCATCACTGTGTGTTGTGAGTTGTTTTTCTATGCTTTTACTGTCTACATCAGGGTACATTGCATCATATTTTTTGAACTCTTTGTCCTGTTGTGGGGTAAAATACCATTCAAGCAACCCCTGAGACACCAGCATCTTTCTTTGTACTACAAGACATTTTTGTGGTACATCTCCACCAGTAGAGATATCACCCCCTGATTCTGTATCAGCTTTGTATGTGGGCTTCATTGTAAGTCTTTTTCCAATGGCTGTACTTTGTAGGAGGATACCCATGGCGTCTAGTGTTTTGGCAACAATGAGTATGTCCTATTCTGTTTTGAAGTCAATGACCACAAGATTAGTCCAGCAGCCAGGACCATTGTTGATCTTTAGCTTGGCATTTTCTTGGCCATAGGTAGTGTATGTTGTGGGGTCCCACAGAGATTGGAGCTTTGGTAGTGATTCTGTCTTAATATGCAAGCCCAAGCAATCTGCAGTCTCTTTTGTAACTAAATTGGCAGCTGCTCCTTGATTGGCTACTGCATGAACTCTTTTTCCTTCAATTGAGGCTTCTGGGAGAGTTACCCAATGTGTTGAACTCTTCCTCTTATTATGGTGACACTTGCTACCCCTGAAAATAGACACACTTTTATTTAATTCAAAAGAGCCTATTACTAAGGGTGAGGAGGATGAAGTAATGCTTAGGCTTTTCCCAAAGAGCCTTTGCTCATCTGGGTGGTTAAAGCCTTCACCTGCATGCTTAGAGCTTCAATCTTCTTCTTGAGCTCTTGATTTTTGGCTGCATAGTCTTTGTTTCTTTTCCTTCTCATGGCAGACCTGGAGGGGTGTTGTTGGGCTTGTGCTTGGTCCACCATGTTTCTTGGTTCAGGGGCTTGCCTACTGAGTTCTTGGGATTCAGGGGCTAATGCCAACACTGCAGAGGGTGTGACTTCAGCATACTCTGAAAACTTGTTCAAAGTAGCTTCAAAGTTTGCCTCTGTCACTCAGCTGGGAGCCATGCCTGTGTATGCCCAAGTGATAGGGAAGGCCTTGCTAAGAGCAGTTGCCACTGCATATGCTGCACTGTCAGAAGATCCCAGAATCTTGTATATTCTCATGGCTTCTTCTATGCAACTGGTAGGGAAGTGTTGTTCAAAGCATTGTCCCTCTGAAAGCTTGATTATCAGTTGGATCTTGTACCCATGGACTAGGAAGCTTTTGCACAGAGTGTTATAAAGGCTATCAGGTGTTTTGTGGAGACTTGTCTCTACTGACTTGGCAGCCTTGCCAACTAGCTTGGTCTTAAGGAGCTTTGTTACAATGAAAGGGCTCAGTTGGTCAAAGAAGCTCTTTTCCCATTCAGCCATCTCATCCATCCAAGACTCAATGTCCATGGACTCAATATTGCCAGTGAAGATGGATGCTTGCTTAGCAAAGAATTTTTGGGCAGTTATGTTCATTGTTAGGAAAAATAATTGTTTGAAATCCTTAAGCAAAAGTATACTGTTTGGAATAATAAGATTATACAGTTCAAAGTATTTTTTATTTTTTGGGTGTGGTTTGCTATTTGCACATTGGGCATATCAGCCACCCTATGAGAACTTTTGGAAAAAATAAGAATAAACATATAAATACTTCAAATACAAAAGTGAAAAAAATAATGCAAATAAATGGGAAACAGAAAGAAAAGAGAATATAAAACCTTGAAATGAGGGGAAAATAATGAAAATGAGTGGAAATGATGGTAAAATGAGAATTATGAATAGACATCCAAAAGGTCATAAAGTCAGCAAGGAAACCAGGACACCAAAAAGATAACCATCATCTTGTGGCAATTCGAAATCCAACAAGGGATACTCAAAATAACTTGGACCATCCTGAGAACACAAATACAGCAGCCATAATAGCAGCTTGTAGCTTTGCTAAACAGGCTAAGAATGGGTAGTAGAGGAGAGATTGGAGGAGAAGTGAGGATACAGCATCTGTTGCTGAAGGAGTCTTTGCACTCCATGGCAGCATTGGCATTCCTGCTCAACACACCCATCAGCAGCCTCAATGAGCAAGCTAACAGCTGATGGCTCCACCTTAAAGTCTTGAGTAGACGTGGCTTGATCAATGGCTTGCAGCAGTATTAACAAACTGGGCCAAAGATTTTGCCATTTAACAAAAGACTTAACTGTGTGTGGCAGAAGATTTAGACAATTGTCAATTGGATGAACGTTGTGTGATGGTGCAGGAACTAGGAAGAACAAGAATGTGGAGCATTCATAGTCAACAAATGTGCATGTGAGGAAGTGGTCCCTGTTAGCCAAAGGGTGACCACATTGGCAAGGAACTGAAGGTGTTGGTGATAACCAAGCAATCCTCCATTTTAGTAAATAATGTCTTTCTTTGCACATGCATGGTAGTAGAATTGGATCCTAAACAGGTCTACATAGTCCATGGGCTACCATCACCAGTGGGTTCCTGCCACATACTAGACTAGTAATTTCACTTTAAAGACATTCAAGATAAGCTACCCTTAATGGATACTTAGGAGGGTTGTGAGCCCATCCTATTCTTTGAGCATTTTGCCAGAGTACATTGCCATGTAGCTTAGTCCATCTGGCTTTACTCTGGGGTGCTTCAAGTTGTGGGACAAGGCACCAGAGGAGGGTGTCTTCAGGAAGGGTAGCTGTGCACTCAACAAATTTGGCTTTCAGATAAAAAAACAAGAGTATATGTTAGGGAGGGCAGCTAATTGGGCAACCTAGATTGTTCCAAACCTAGCAGTAGCAGATCTAGCAAGACAAAGTCTCAGACAAGCAGACTGACAGATTTGTAGCAGGCAGATGCCTATTCTATTGACATTACAATTAGCCAACCCATACTCAAGAATAGGCCAAACAAAAACAGTATACGCTCTTAGGGCTGCTGTAATCCCAAAGCCATACATGTTTACACCCATTCCTCTCAGCTTTTGCATTACTGCAATTGCCTTGACTTGTGAGTGTGAGAACAGTGCGTCTTGGTTAATACCTTGACATGAAAAGGGGATACCAAGGTACTTGAAAGTATCACAGGTTGGAAGCTCATTGCCATAGAGGTAAAACAGCACATTGGCTGGGGCATTGAGTACTTCACATTTGGAGGGACTCCATTTGTAACCAAGGAGGGTTGAGTGAATTTTGGCAAGTGCCAGCATTTGATGTATATTTTCTGGGCAGCCCATAAGAGCCACATCATCAGCATACAACAAACAATTCACAGGAGCCCAAGTAACAGTGACATGAGACGGACTGTAAGAGGAATCTGACAACTCAGAAGAGTCATCCAAAACTGTAGAAGTAGGAAAAGGATTGTAAAGGGAATTCTGTAACTTGTCAAGCAATGTGTGAACAGTTGCCTGTGGGGAAGCAAAAGAGAAAGGATTTTGAGCACAGAGATTAATAGACCATCCCATGGTAGGTGGGTGCATACCAACCAGTATTGGGGATACCAAAGCAAACCTCAAGAAACATGGAAGAGTATCAATGAAAATAGAATAAAGGAATGGAGAAAGAATACTACCCTGTAAGACTCCTCGTTTAGGTGCAATGTCCCAGGATGCTACATTTTTCAGAATCACATTCACCACAATGTCATCAAACAAATTCTGTAGTAGCAAGAGCAACGGCTGAGACACAAAGGGCATCAGCAACTCCCATATGACAGAGCGTTCCACACTATCATATGCAGCTTTAATATCTAGAAAGATGACAACTGGAGGTTTTGGATCTTGCTCTCCTGATCCTTGGGCAGCGTACAACCCCATAAGTTTGTGGAGACAGAGGGCCTGATCTAGAGTTCCACAACAAGCGCAAAATCCACCTTGAGCCATGTCCAATACAGGCATGGTTGAAAGGAGCTCCCCAGCTATACATCTTTAAGAGCTTACAAAACACTGATGTCAAGCTAATAGGCCAATAGTTACTAGGGTCATCCTGCTCTCCTTTGTTTTTGTAAATATGTACCACCTGTGCTGTTCTCCAGGCCACAGGTGTCCACAACCATCTCCAACACAATGTGAAGATCTGATGTAACAGAGGCACTAGCACTTGAACTAGGGGTTTGAGCATTTCTGCTCTAATATGATCAATGCCTGGTGCTTTTTGATTTGG
The DNA here is from genome assembly GCA_025094145.1 of Spinellus fusiger. Classification (NCBI taxonomy): domain Eukaryota; kingdom Fungi; phylum Mucoromycota; class Mucoromycetes; order Mucorales; family Phycomycetaceae; genus Spinellus; species Spinellus fusiger. Next base: position 326,432 of record JALLLS010000029.1, on the reverse strand, counting down.
CATCTTTTGAATAGCAGAGTGAATAAAGTCTATGTCCCATGGGACTGGATTGTCTTGGAGAATAAACTCCTGATGCTCCTGTCTTTCTGTAGATCCACCAAACACACTCTCTAGGTGGTCAATCATGCAATTGGCAGCATGCCAAGGGCCCTCTGGAGATGACAGGGAAATTAGTGAACGTCTTCACAGCCTTATTCCTTTCACAGCACTTGTTATCTCTGTTAAGCCCTTACAGACTTTATCACAAAATACATGCCAGGTTTGTTATTGTGCTTGCCTTATAGCCATTTTCAAAGCTAAACATGCTTCCTCATACAAGCGGTGGGCTTCAATGCATTCAATATCATTGCCTACCCATCATCTAAAACAATAAAGTTCTTGACAATGGTCAGCTAACTGTTGTAGATCAGCATTCCAGTAGCTTTTCCAAGCTTTTGGATGGGATTGTGCATGCCCTACACTATCATCCAGGGCCTTGTAGATTGACTCATTGAGTCTCTCAGCAAAGTCCTCCATCTTAACAGAGCACAATGGGGTTTTGTCTTCCAATAATTTTTGGATCTCTCTTTGCAGTTCACCTGTGTTCTCTGCAAAACGTTGCAGTCTCCAGAGGCAACAGACAGCTGTTTCTGTCATGAGTGGTGGCATAAGCACCAGCTGAAAGGACAGCTCACACAAGTGGTGGTCTGAACCTAACATCAGATTGTCCCTAATGTGCAAGCACACTTTGGAGAAGTTGTAGCTTCTTGACAGGAACAGGTCAATAATGCTAGCAAACCAACAACCATCTGCTAGAATTTGCTCATATGTAGGCAAGCCAAATGCCAACTCTGAGTTCCACAAGGTTAGATCCTGATGGCAGTGTCATGTTCCAACTTCAATCCAAAGATTCTTCATGAATTGGTCAACATGAGTAGTATGCTGTGACATTCAGAATACTCTATGAAAGCTTGAGTGCACACAAGTACCATAGTACATCTCTGTATCATCTCACTGATTGGTTGTAACTACAAATCAACCTTCTAAGCTCAAATTATTATTGGACACTTAATAAGCTGCCTTCATCTATAAATCCTTAGTGGATAAAATAAGACCTATCAAAGGCAATTAAAAGTGAAGACATAATAGATGGCTCTATAATGGTGTGCTTATTCAATAAACCAACCATAAGGCTACACCTATGTAAACTACCATAGGATAAGTCATCTACACCAACCATATGGTTGCATCTATCAATAAGCTATGCCATGGACTAATCATTAACTACCAAAAGGTAGAATGCCACTGAAGGATAAGCACCCACAAAAAGTATAAATAATAAACCACTCTTCACTTAATAAAAATTATCTTTGTTCAGTCTCATTACTTTCTACTTGTCTGAATAATCACAGGCAGATCCAGTCTTCAAATCCCACATGTCTGTTATTTATGCCATGATCTCCAGTCAGGTGGCCTAAATGTGTATTCAGGTCACCAAGGACAAGTGTAAAGTTGTCTATGGGTAGTGAATTCAACCTTTCTGCAGCCTCACTAGACAACAGCTTTGGAGGTAGGTACAGACCATGGAGTGTATATGGGCCAATCCTACAGGAGACCACAAAAGGATTAGTAATTGATAAGGAATGTACATGGTAAGGAAAGTCAGGACAAATAAAGAACAAAACTCCATCAAAACCTTGTCCAGCATCACCATGGGCTGTAGCATAGTTGTGTATTTGTATCCAGGGGCACCTCAACATTTGCATGTCTTTGGTCAGGAAAGTCTCTGCCACTAAAAGTATATCAATATCATTCTGCACACACACATTCAGAACGTTCACCAGTTTGGGCCTGATTCCACAAGCATTCAATAGATCAATCTTCAGTCTATTCATAATTCTTCTTGGTGGGTGTTTGGGGCATCTCCCTTATCTTCTTTCATTGCAGAGCCCAATCCAAATGCCTGGATGGCCTCATCTTCAAGGGTGGCAGGGTGGCTGGCAACTGAGGTCTTGGCCTTGAGATCCACCAAGAGCTTCTCAAAGGCAGTGGCAGAGAAGCAGGGAGTGGCATTACCAGAGCCAAAGTGGCAAGTAATGCTGTACCCTAAGTGGGTGGGGGAACAAAGACAGGTGTTGGATACTCTCTGATTATAGAGTTCTTGGGCCTTTGTAGCCTTGGTACTGTCCATTTCCCCTTGCAGCTTTGGGTCTGCAATGATTGCAGCAGACACAGGGTTGAAGTCCTTCACTGGACTGATCTTAAGCTTCTCAAGGTGCTCCTCAAGTTCCTTCTTGTAGCTGCTGTGGACCAGCAGTGCAACTGTTCCCCTTGCCGGGAAGTGGATGTCAATGATCTGTAACTGTTGGATCTTTAACAATCCCAACATCTTGCAGACCTGGCCATACTTAAGGTAGCAGCAGCAAGGGACATATACAAATTTGTACACTGAGGGTCCAGTGGGCTCCTGCAAGGCATGTACTGCTTGTGCCTTAAGCACTGCTTTGGCCTTTGTAGGCTTCTTGGCCTAGGGGTTCTTCTTTGCCATGCTGGGATAGGTGGTGGGTGTGGGTGTGGGTGTGAGTTTGGGTTTGGGTGTGGAGGTTGGGGCATGCTTTGAAGCAGCAGTCAAGTTGTCCTGCTTGGCAGGGGTGATAGTGTTGGTGGTGTTGGTGGTGTTAGTAGTGGCCTGAGCCTGGAGGGATGCAATCATTGCATCCTTGGCCTTCAATTGGGTATCCAATTCCTGAATACAGAGTCCAAAGATCTCCATCTGTTTTTGGATTGCTGCCATCATCTGCAGCAATTGTTGGGTGTAGGTGTTGGCCTTTTTCACCTCGGACATTTTTTTTTACTGGTCCTTGCTTGGGTGCATTTGGCAAGCAGTTTTTCTTTTCTGCTTCTAGGGATGTCATAGATAGCAGGGACGTTGGTAAGGCCAAACTCAAAGGGTTTGGTGGGTGGTGCTGAGGTGGGGTCCATGGTTAATAGATCCAGTGTGATATAGGTGGCAGGGGGTATTGGTGTTGATGGATGGGTGGTTGTAATGTTTGCTGTAGATTTTATTATAACTCTTTGGGGTAATATTTATTACACAAAAGAGCTTATAAGATTATACATCGTTTGGCAAAAAAATAATAATTTATTTTATTTTCTGATAAGATTCTTTTTTGGGGCAATACTTATTCCTTGTAATAAAAACACACATTAAACACACAGTAGAGACTTGAAAATTAGATGAAGTATAAAGAAGGTCAACAGGATATTATATACAAGTTTATTTGATAGAAACCCTTAATATTTTGTGTTTCCACCCTTGGCCTCTATCACAGCCCTACATCTCCAATGCATGCTGTCAATGAGGGCATTGGTGACAGTCTTGGGTGTTTTTCCCACTTTTGCACCAGGAGAGCCTTCAGATCCTGGAGGGTGCTCCTTGGGGTCATCTTCTTTCTGACTGCTCTGTCAAGTTTCTCCCAAAGATGCTCAATTGGGTTTAGGTCAGGGCTTTGAGTGGGCAACACCTCCATAATGACAATGCCTCTCTCATCCTTCCATTTCCTAGTCTCCTTACTAGTATGGCAACCAGCATTGTCCTCTTGAAGAACATAGCCTACCACTGGATTCAGTGCCAAAAGACAAGCCAGCTCAAAGCAATAAGTCCTTTAAAATACTGATGTATTTGGCACTATTGATAAATCCCTCCACCACAGCAAGTCTACCAACACCTTCACCAGAAAAGAGAACCCCACACCATCAACCCACCACCACCAAACCTCATCATTGGCTTGACATTCCTTGGGAGCAGTCCCTCTTTCTTCCTGTATACCACCCTGTTGCAATGGTTGTTGCTCATTAGCTGGTACTTGGACTCATCAGACCAGATGACTGTCATTCAGTCTTCATCTGTCCAATAAAGGTAAGTCCTAGTCCAGGTAAGCCTCAACTTTTTGTGTTTAATGATGAGAGAAGGTTTCTTAACCACCCTGAAAGAAGAAAGGCAAATCCTCTTTATCATTTCTCTAAAAGCGTTCATGCACACTTTGGTGGTCATCTGCTTGTAAAGTTGATCTATTGTCTGAAATGAATCCCTTTCCATCTTGTATACAAACTCTCTCTTGTCCCTCTACTTCAGAACAGGCTTGTTCCCAGAGCTCTTCCCTGCTTTGAAACAGCCAGTTTTCCTGTAATTCTTCACAATGAGGTTGACAGTGGGTTTACTGACACCAAACATGGCTGCAATCTCCACTTGGCTGGTGCCATTCTGGGTGGCCTATTGAACAATGAGTTGACAAAGTTGTTGATATTTTTCTTTCTGTTTCCAAAAGGCTTGGTGGTTTGTTCAGTGGTGTTAGACATAGTAGATGATATAGAGGAAAAAGAAGAAATGAGGAATGTGTAAAAAAAAATATTTTTTTGACAAAAATAAAGGTCAGAAAACAAAATAAATTATTATTTTTTTGCCGGACACTGTATTTTTCAAAAATGCAAATGGTGCATTTTTTCTTACTATTTATGCTAATCTACATTTTACATATATGGAATAACTATAATAGGTTCTACAAGAATAGGTGGTCAAGCCCCCTATTTTCAATAATATTATAAGTTAGCAGAAGTAGTGCATAGAAATAATATAAAAGAAGTAAGCAATTGAATGAATAAAGAGCAGAGTTCTACTACATGTTTAACTGTCCAGATTTTCTCTGATACCTACACATAAGGAGATTTTTGGGATATATAAGAAAATATTCTGAGAATAAAATTGCAATATTCTTATGATTGGCTAATTTGATTGAAAAGGCCTTTTTGCTGTCTAAATGATCAATTTCAAACTCTGATTGCCTGTTTAAGCAGTGACAATTGACTTTGCAATTAAAAAGTATAGAATTGGCTGTAAAGACAAGAAATAGAACAAGAATCTACTTAATATTACAACTCAGTCACTGATATTCTTCTCTTAACATAATGTGTTATCCTTAAGCCCACAGTATTTGCAGCATAACAATGTTTAAAAAATATTTATTGTGGGACTTGCACTGAATTAACTCCAGTGGTCATTGTCCAAAAGAGAGAGCCAAACTTACTTGTGTTGAGAACAGTGCATTCATTCATTGACTGAATGTCAACTGCCTCTACAACAACTATACTGTCAAATTTTACCTCAACAGTGTTGTTCAAGGGAAAGACAATATCGTTTCCAATATTATCCTTTAGGCCCAAGGCAAAAAAAGAAGAAAGGTTGTAGGTTTTTTTTTTTTTTAGCAAAAGCCAGATGTTGTGGTTGTGGATGGGTAGATGAGTTTTGACCAAAGGCAAGTTTGAAGTTATAGGGAAGAATGGTGGCCATATTCTTCTTCTTATCAGTGGCAATGATTTGACCAAAGAGAAAGAAAGAACCAGAAGAGAAAGAAAAGAGACCAGCCAGACCAACAACAATGCTTTTTGAGCTGCTATTGTTATCAGCAAGCTTGCAGGAAATGGTGAGGGGGCACATCTCTTGAAAGAGCTTGACCTCAGCTCCAGCAGTAAGCAGACCATGGTAGCCAGGCACATGCCAGTACCCACCTTGGAAGATGTGTACCAACATATACTTCTTCCCAAAGAAAACAGCAACATCTTGAGAGGGCAAGCATCTGCTGGTAAAGATTATCCTTTCACAGATAAACTTGTTGAATTGTTTACCTCTCTCTGTTTCATAGTGAACAGGAGGGGCAAAGCAAGAAATGTCTTTACAAAGATGGCTCAGGAGATGCATCTTCAGAGTGCTGCCAATCTTTTGTTTTTTTGTAGACTTGCCAAGTGCTGCCACCTTATCATACTTGGCAATTGCCCTAGTCAGCTCTCTAACAACAGACTCCACATTGTCTAGATAGACATGCAAAGATGTCTCAACTCTTTGCATATATAACAGTAACACAAGAGAACCAAGTTTGACAAAGCAATCAAAAATGATTGCCTTGGTGCTGTTCATGGTAATGAGCTGATCTTGAATCAAATGATTCAAGATGGTGGGCATCTGCTGCACAATGGTTTTATAATCTCTTCCAAGATATGAGCCACAATGGTGGAAAGGAGTGTGGTGGTTTCATTTGAAAGCTTTGCTGTTGTAATTGAAGAAGCTTTCTTCTAAGTGCTTCACTTCTGCTTTGGTTAAGAACAGCACCATGCCAATCACAAGGCTCTTGGCAACACCAAGGAGGACAGTGTGGAGTATCTCTACTGGGCAATACTTGGAGGGATCCCACAACTGCAAGGATAAAAGTGCTTTACTGCCAGTCAACTTGCATCCAGTGCTGGTGTTGTTGGGGTTGTTGATACAGTGTTGGTGCATTTCCACCAACCCTTCTTTTGTTTGGGCAGGGGCATCACCTTCCTGCTCCACTGCTCCACTTCCATGTTCATTTATCCAATGGCATTTCCTGCATAGGAGTCTAGCCTTGGGACCAAGACTACATGCAATTGTTGCATGCATGGGATTGTCTACCATGATGAGGTGAAGTACACCAACAACAAGAACAGACTCTCCAAACTCCACATCAAACATCAACATGCCTCTCTCCAATGCCTTGAGGTCTTTCACAATGTCAGGAAGCATTTTCACTGCTAACAACTTGTTGCTAGTGCAGATAAAAAGCAAATTCTCTACCTTGTTCTGTTCCTTGAATGCCATGGCAGTAGGAAACAGAACCCAGCTTTCAAACTTGTTCCATTTTTTGTTGTGTTTCCACTGGTGTCATCCAAGAACAAGTTCAGAGGCACAATCTTGACTGGCATGAACTGTCTATGGGGGCTAGCAGCAGCTCTCTTAAGAGGGTGGTGGGTGGTGGAGTTGATGTGGGTGTGGGGGTAGGTTGGAAGTCTAACATCTCTAACAATGCCAATAATGACAATGTTGTTGATGAAAGAACCAGACACTACTTCATAAGCTTCAGCCATCAATTTATCACATAAAGTGAAAAAAGAGGCAAGCTTGTATGTTGTTGTTGTTGATGTTGTTCTGCTAGGAGAAGCATTTACCACATCTCCAACCCAGAGATTCACAGAGGTACCATCAATCCTAACTGTCACCATAGGGTGCTGGAAGAGGGGGTGAGTTCTCTACTTGTCTCCCTGAGTTACAGAGACTCTCTGATTGGGAGTTCTGTCTGGGAGAGCAGAAAGCATCTTTGTCTTGATGGGGTTGGCTTTGAGGAGCTTCAGGTGCTCTGATGGTTTGTTCATTGAGAACTCGTGGATGGTGGTGGTGGGGGGCAAGCCCTTGCAGGTCTCAACAACTGCAACTTGGCGGGTGGTGGTTGGGAACTTAGGGACGTTGCTCTTCACCCTCTTCTCAAGATTGAGAACCCTGTTCAAAGCAGGGAATTTCTCCCAAGGATTGGCAATACAAGCCTCCCTGACATCTTTGCACAAGGCAATGATCTCCCCTGCAAACTTTCTTAAGATGCATTCCTCATTCTCAGTAAAGAAACAATGAAAGATCATCTCTAACTTTGATGAAAATGGAAAAAAGTTATCCACAGAGACTGTCTCCTCAAAAGTGTTGTTTGTGCTGTTGAACTCTTCTTCTCCAGCAACCCAAAGAGGTTCTTCCCTGAGCACATCTTCGTTCTCAACAACAAACTCCTGGTCATCATCACCTTTCTCTTTTACATGAAAGACTGTGGTGATGGCAGGGAGAGGTCTGTGAACAATAGCAATAAGGCATAATTAGTTTGGCTCTTATTATTAAATGCCTCTATTTCTATGATAAATACTGAGAAGAAGACTCAACCAAGGAACTACTCAAAACAGAGAATGAGTAACATTACTTTTAGACTTAAGATTATCCTTACATGTTGTGGGTAGCAATATGTCTTTTCAAAATCCCTTTTGTTTTGAAAGTCTTCTGGCAGACAGAGCAGGTGGGAATTTTGTTTTTCTTGAGGTTGATGGTAGCAAAAGACATGTTGAGAAATATTTTGATATAAAAATGGAAAGAAAGTGAGCTGTTTGACTTAAGTATTTTGACTTTAAATTATTGGAAAGTGGAGGCTAAAGTGATATGTCACCAAAATCAAAATATTTTCTTATTCTTTTGTTGTTTTTCACACTGCCCATAATATTTGATACTTAATTACTCGTCAAGATGAGCATAAATAAGCAAGGTAATGTGTGGTTATTAACAAAGAAAAGCAATAGGAGGTGATAGACACTACCAAAGGCTATTTTTGAGATAAAAAGGTAAGCAGTGTCATCATCTGGGCTTGAGCTCATTGCAATGGACAAGACATAGTACTGACTCTTCTTTTAATAGATAGCATATGGCTTATTATTCTCAAGACAAGTATTAACTAAAAGGTAAGCATACTATCTCTCTTGATTGAACTATCACTAATATACTCTTCTGTTATTAGATAAGTTAAGACTCTTCTCAAGTCAGTCCAAGGTGGTCTTCTTCCTTCTATATGGTCTAGGCTGTCTAGGGTATACTCCTGAGCATAGTTATCTATCTCCCAAGGATAAATCACAAGGCTTTTAGGGTGTAGATTTTACTGCTATGAAGGAATATACCTAGAACAGCAGTAGCTATAGTAATAGTATAGTATTAGCTATATTATTACAGTAAACAATTTTATTCATAAACAATATTTTTATTGATAATACAATTTGATATTGAGGTATTCCATAAAAAGTAAGAAAATTTTGGATACTCACAAACCTTTGATTTTAAGTACAGTTTCATAAAAGGCAGGAAATTTTCAGTTTTAAATGCAGTTCCATAAAAGGCAAGAAATTTTCAGTTTTAAAAGGCAAAGATATTATTGCTTAAAGGCCAGAAAAATCTTTGGGTGTGTATAAGATATGATGTCAGGTATACATTTGCTGATATGCTGCAAGAGTGTCAATGACATAATGCTTTGTAGTATTCTGTGTTGCTCACACATCACTACTACCTTTCATCATTTTTCTTTTTTAGTTGCTCAGGGACACAAATGACGAAACATCTATTTTTGGAAAGCAGTCTTACAACAATAACCCCCCTCCAAATGCTTGATTGTCCTCAATCATTGTGTTGGCCTGAGCATTGGTACAAGTGTGGGAATCCAGTTGAGCATAGTGTCTTGCTTTGAGGGGATTATACCAAGTTCCAGTGACTTCTGAAGACTTCATGGCCTTGAGTCTGTCAGCATGCACCCAGGAGTTGTATGGCTCACCTTCAAATGTGATCAGCTTGTATACGTTCATGCTTTTGTTTTTGTCCACAACAGTATAAGGTATTGTGTTCCGACTTCAATCCAAAGATTCTCTATGAATAAGTCAACATGAGTAGTGTGCTGTGACATTCAGAATACTCTATGAAAGCTTGAGTGCACACAAGTAACATAGTACATCTCTGTATCATCTCACTGGTTGGTTGTAACTACAAATCACCTTCTAAAGCTCAGTGTACTATTGAACACTTAACAAGAGCCATCTTCATTAATAATCCTAACAGAACAATATTGACCTATTAGAGTCAATTGAGTAAAGACTCATAATAATTAATGGTTTCAATAATGGAGTGCTTATCCCAGGAACCAACCATAGGGTTGAATCTAATAATACTACAACTAAGTAAAACATATGAGCCAACCATAAGGTGGCAGTTATTAATACTACCATAAGGTAGTAATATAGACACTGACCATAAGGTCAAAGAGAGTGAATTCTACCATAAGGTAGAATGTCCCCACCAACCATTTAGTTGTAATTGTGAAGCAGCCATAAGGTTGACTATCATAACTACCATAAGGTAGAATAGATTATCCTACCATAAGGTAGAAGCCACTGAAGGATAAGCACCCACCAAAAGTATAAATAGTGAACCTTTCTTTACCCAATAAAAATTATCTTTGTTCAGTCTTATTAATCTACCTGTCCAAACAACCTCATAAGGACCTCTCCAGTTATACTCCAAACCCAAGCATTGTTTGTGGCGTATTAGGACATGGTCTCCAATATTGAAAGTATGGGGCTTTGCAATGGCATCCCAATGTTCTTTATCCTGGTTACTGTTAGCCATAGTTCTTTCATTTGCTTCTTGTCATGCCTTGAGTAGTCTTTGCTGTGAGGCAGACAAGCCAGTGGGTTTGGCTCTTATGGATGTTGGGGTGTCAATAAATGGTCTTAGGACATCCCTTGGTAGACAAGGTTCTTGGCCATAGGTTAGGAAAAAAGGACTGTATCCTGTGGTCCTGTGCTTGCATATGTGGCATGCCCACAGGGCAGTATTCAAATATTCATCCCATTGATGTACGGTACCATTCACATACTTCTGAAGCATTTTCTTAAGGACACCATTAAGTCTTTCACATTTTCCATTTGTTCTTGGATGGAATGCAGATGTGAGCTTGTGATGAGTCTTGATTTTCTTCATGTAGTATGCCAGAATTTGAGAAGTGAAGTTTGCACTTTGGTCTGTTATGATCTTGGCAGGACATCCAAAACGCATGACTATTTCTTTGTATAAGAACACTGCAATAGCTTTACCAGTGGCAGCAGGAACAGCTCTTGCAATTGGCCAATTTGTTGCATAGTCTACTGCTACTAAGATCCATTTGTTGCCCACCACAGTGGTTGGGAGTTCTCCTATAAAATCCAAATGCCATTGGGAAAAAGGGGCAGGAACATCCCATTGAGACATTGGTGCATGGTGGATGTTCTTGTCAGCATTGGCAGCCAATTGGCACTGTGAGCATTTCAACAACCATTCTTGTATCTGTGTTTTCATACTAGGCCACCACCAACATTTACTCAACAAGTCATATACTGTGAGTTCCCCAGCATGTCCAAAAGCATTATGAAGGTTGTTGACTAAGTTGGCACAGTGTATGTATAGGGCACATTGATTTTCTGTTTCTTGGTTGTTGATGACTACCTTTTGGTACACTGTATCCTCTGTCACAACAAAGTTCTTGTGCTCCAACTGTAGTTTTGCTTTGTTTTCCTCAGGCCATTCTTCTTCTGAGCTTAGGTAACAGCTTGGCCAGTCCAAGGGGTGGGTCAGAGTCAATGTGTATAAGTAATCAGGCTCCATGGTCTTTGTTTCTGGCTCCTTTGGGTTCTCCAGTCTTGATAGCACATTGGGTACATCATTTTCTTTCCCAGGCTTGTACATGATGGTAGGATTGTACAGCTCCAACTTGGATATCCATCAAATTAGTTGTGGTGTAGGTTTGGTCTGACTTCTGAAATACTGTAGTGGGAGATGGTTTGTGTACACCACATAGGGTCTTCCTTCTATAATGCACCGCCATGTCCATAGAGCATGCATGATGCCTAGCAGCTCTTGTTCTTGTGCTGGGTAGGATTGTTCCACTTGTGATAGTTTCTTTGATTCGAATGCCAAGGGTTTCAAGTGGCCATCATTGTCTTCTTGTAACAGCACTGTGTCTACACCATAGTCTGATGCATCTGTTTCTATCTTGAAGGGTTTTTCCATGTCAGGTGCCAATAACACAGGAGCAATCATCAGTTTTTCTTTGAGCATTTCAAAACTCTTCTGGCACTCTTCTGTCCATACAATGGGTCTACGTTTTGGTCTGACTCCTCATGTAAGGTCCATGATAGGTGCTGCAATACCTGTAAACCCTGGTATGAATCTTTGGTAGTATTGTGCCAGGCCAATGAACTGTCATACCTCCTGCACGTTTGTTGGTGGCTCCCATTCTTTCAACACCTTGATTTTATCTGTGGATGGTAGTATTTTGTCTTTCAGCACTTGGAAGCCCAGAAAAGTCAATTGTTCTTTGTTAAATTTGCATTTTTTCAGATTTGCAATTAGTTTGGCCTCCCTCAGTTTTTTGAGTACTTGTTGTACATGTTCCATATGTTCTTGTTGTGTTTTACTGAAGATGAGTATATCATCCAGGTATACTAGTGCAAATTTATCCAGTGCATTGCCCAAGACGTTGTTCATCAGTTGTTGGAAAGTGGGAGGTGCATTGGTTAAACCAAAAGGTAAAACAAGGAATTCATACTGTCTGTATTATGTGTTGAAGGCTGTCTTTGGTACATCTTCTGATCGAATTTGTACTTGGTGATAACCACTCCTCAGATCCAAACTAGTAAAGTGTTTTGCTCCTTTGAGTTGTTCAAGGCATTTGTCAATTCTTGGGAGTGGGTGATTGTTTCTGACTGTGACCTTGTTCAGGGCTTGGTAGTCCACACACATACACATAGTGCCATCCTTCTTTTTTACAAATAAAATAGGTGCTCCCTATGGTGATGCACTTGGTTGTATCAGGCCTAGTTTCAGTAGTTCATCCAACTGTTTTTGCAGCTCTTCCAGTTCTAATGGGCTCATTTTGAATGGCAGTTGACTTATTGGTTCTGCATCTCCCATGTTGATTACATGGTTGATCTGTCTTTTAGGCGGTATTCCTGGTAGGCCATCTTGGAACACATCACTGAATTCCTTGACAAGTGCCTGGCAATTGTCTTCCCCCTCTTCTTTGCCTGTTGTATCTCAGAGATGCAACAGGTAGTACTGTGCATTCTCTCTTTTTGCCAGCTTCTCCACCTGCTTGGCTGATATCATGTAATTCAGGTGTGTTGTTCCATTTCGAGATTTGTGTGGCCAGAGCTTGACAGTTTGGTTACTCTTGTGGAGTGTCCATGCATCATTTTGCCAATCTGGGACAGGCCATGTCTGCAGTAACCAGGTTCTTCCCAAGATTAAGTTGAATTTTGTCTGCAGTACAAATGCTTTGATGGTGTCTTCATGGCCATTAAGAGAGATATTCAGATGTGCCTTCTGGTCAATTACAATTGTGTGGCCTCCAGCAGTTTCCAACAAGCGTCCTTTGATGTTTGTCAGTTTCTGGGCTGTGTGTGCTACCTGCGGTGATACATAGTTTGCACTGGCACCACTGTCAATCAGTACCAAGATTCGTTGGCCATTGTGCACAGCAGCATAGAGAGGCAGGTCTGTTTTCCCTGTTGTATAGATTTCTTCAACAAAGGTTTGGTCTTGTAAGAGAAAAGTCTCTAGTCTCTTATCTTCATCATCCAAGTAATGTTCAAACTTCTCTTTATTATCAGCATTGTAATATTCACTAGTGCTCTCACTATCACTTTTCATTTCATCTCCAGAGGTATTCTCTATAGTCCACAACTGCCCTCTGTCTACAGTTGTGTGGGCCAAAAACCCTGCTTCTTCTCATATTTCTCTTCAAATTGCCTAATGTCACTGATTCTTTGGTGGCAGTTCCTCTTTATATGTCCCTGTTTCTTGCACCAAAAGCATGTCACAGCTTGACTATCCTGGTAAGCTGGTCTGGATGCAGATGGTCATGGTCCATAGTTCTTGGTGGGGTATGCCCAGCCTCTTCTTTGGATCACGTCCAGGTCCATGGGTGTTGGTCCCAAGTAGTTGTTGTTGCTGTTGTTGGCCATAGGGCATTGCATGGGCCTAAATACTCTCATGTTTTGGTATCCAAGTTGTTGGCCATTCTCGTAGGCCAGGGCCATACAAGTTGCTTCCTTCAGTAGAGTAGGTTGCAGAACCAAGATGTGAGCATGGATTTCCTGTTGTAACCCTCTGATAAATCTGTCTAAGGCCTCCTTGTTGGTCATGGTTGGGATGTCCAGGAGTGCATCTCTGAATTGGTCAACATACTCTTCCACTGTGCCTAATTGCTTAATGTTGGCTATATGGTCTCTTGCCATTCTGAGTGTGTGTACCGGTCTGAATTCTTCTACCACCAGGTCTTTGAATTCTTTCCAAGTGGTAACCTTGGGTCCGGTTTCCTTGGTGTATAACCACCATGTTCTTGCTCTTGCCTTTAGTAAGGAGCTTGCATAAACCACCCTTCTTTCCTCTGCATATCCACAGAAATCAGTGTATTTCTCTACTGCTCTTAGCCATCCATCCACTACTTGGGTATTTCTTTCTCTGTGATAAAATTCTGGAGCAGGCATCTTGTCCTCTCTGGGCTTTGGGCTGCCTAGTATCTTTTTTAAGGCTTCTGCTATGGCCTTTGCAATCATGTTGGCTTCACTTTGTCCTGACATTTCTTCTGTAATTGTATTGATATTTAATATGGCTAACTTTTTCATGGTTTCTTCTATGTCCTTCTTGATCTTGGGGTTCTTATCCTTTTTACTTGTTTATTTGTCTTGTCTTTGCTTTCCAGCAGGGATCATATAATAGTGGTCAGAGATAAATAACTTCTTCAGCTACCAATTGTTGTCTTTGATCTTAGATATCAAAGGAATCTGGCCAGTTAACATGTGGTTAAACTCTGCTCTTTATTCATTCAAATGTACACTTCTTTTATACTTATTTTCTCTTACTATTCTACTACTATAAGATATGATGTCAGGTATACATTTGCTGATATGCTGCAAGAGTGTCAATGACATAATGCTTTGTAGTATTCTGTGTTGCTCACACATCACCACTACCTTTTGTCATTTTCCTTTTTTAGTTGCTCAGGGACACAAATGACGAAACATCCATTTTTGGAAAGCAGTCTTATGACAAGAGAAGAATATCAGTGACTGAGTTGTAATTTTGGGGTGATTCTTGTTCTATTTCTTGTCTTTACAGCCAATTCTATACTTTTTAATTACAAAGTCAGTAGCCATTGCTAAAACAGGCAAGTAGAGTTTGAAATAGTTCATTTAGACAGCAAAAAAGCATTTTAAAACACATTAGCCAATCATAATAATATTGTGATTTTATTCTCAAGACATTTCCTTATATATCCCAAAAATCTCCTGGTGTGTATATTATTATAATAAACAATTTTATCCATCAACAATTTTGTTTGTAAACAATATTTCTTACTGATAATACAATTTGATATTGAGGTATTTCAAAAAAGGAAATAGTATTTTGGATACTTGCAAACCTTTGATTTTAAATACAGATCCATAAAAGGCAACTTTTTTGTAATGTAAAAGGAAGGAGATATCAGCACTTAAAGGCCAGAAAAATCTCCTGGTGTGTAAGATCAAAGATGACAATTGGCTGTAAAGTCAAAAAAATAGATCCAGAATCACCCCAAAATTACAACTGTCACCAATATTCTTCTCTTAACATAATGTGTTATTCATAAGCCCACAGTATTTGCAACATAACACTGCTTAACAAAGATGTATTATAGAACTTATATAGTTAATTCTAGTGGTCATTGTCCATGAAATAGAATCAAACTCACTTGTATTAAGAACAGTATAGCCATTCATTGAACCAATATTCATAATCACTTTAACAACTAACTTATTGTAACTGGTGTCAACAATAGTACTTAGTGAGAACAAGATACTGTTTCTAGTACTGTCATTTAGGCCCAAGGCAAATAGAATGTGAATTGTTTGACTTGTGAATTCTATGAATGGAGGCTAGTATATACATTACCAGAATAGAGAGAGAAAAATTATTATTTGTTCTGATACTCCCCTCCTTTTGTTATTTCTTACACTGCACATACAGCCTGATACCTAAGTACTCGTCAAGATGGGCATAACTGAGCAAGGTAATGTGCTATTATTAACAGAGAGAAACAATAGAAGGAAGTTTTAGGCACTACCAAAGACTGTTTTACAGATGAAAAGGTAAACAGTGTCTTCATCTGGGCTTGAGCTCATTGTATTCCACAAGACACCCAATGTATTGTTATTAGGCAAGTAAAGACTCCTTTCAAGTCAGTCTTAGGTGATCTTCTATACTGTCAATGATATCTAGGGTATACTAATGAGCATAGTTATCTATCTCCCAAGGATAAAGCACAAGGCCTTTAGGGTATAGACTTTATTGCTATTAGGGAATGTACAGTGGGGTAGCAAAAAAATTGGCAATTTTAAAAAAATTGATAGATCTCATGTCATTAATATAGTTTTTTTTGTATCAAGAGAAATACAACGTATTTTCTACTTTAATAAAGCTCATATTATGTTTTAAAAAAAGGCTCTAGAATACGTATATGTAATTTATATTTACATTTACTTATAAAAAATTATTAAAAATGTAGTTTTAGTAATGGGTACTCCCACCTTTGTTCTTGATGACTTCTTACATTCGTGCTGGCATTGTCTCAATCAAAGAATTTCATGTTTTTGGCTCAAAAGAATCCCAAGCTTCTTGTATTATGGTCTTGTATTATGGTTTTGAGCTTGCCCATCTTGACAGTACCGCTGCATCTCTCCCGGACCTTGTCTTTCATCTGCATCCAAAGGTTTTCAATGGGGTTCATATTGGGTGATTGATCAGGCCACTCCAAACTACCAATTCCTCTCCATTTTCCAATCACTTGCTAAAATACCTTTGTGAGTGGGTGCTCCATCTTCCATCAATATCAAGTGGCACTCTAGACCCCAGAAACGTAGCAATGACTCTTCATAGACTTTCTTGACAAAATCAACAGCCTTTCGTTCAGCCTTCTCAAGCATCACTAGTTCTGACTTCTCACCATGACGAATGGCTCCCCAAACCATAACTGAGAATCTCCCGCTTTTGAATGTGGGAGCAAGACAATATTTTTTGTAAGCTTCTCCATCCTTACGCCAAACGTGAACCACTCGACTGTTCTTGCCAATTTCGAAACTACTTTCGTCAGTCCATATAAACTTTTTCCACATGTCAATAGTCCAGTGGAGATGTTCTTTGGCAAACTTGAGTCTTCTTTCTTGATGTGTTTCATTCAAAAAAGGTTTCTTCTTTGCCACTCGGCTAAATATACCTTTTTCATGCAGTACACGTCTAACAGTGTGCTTGCTGCATTCTTCGGGTATTGCTGCAACTATCTCATTTAAAGTCAATCGTCTGTTCTTGCCAATAACGTTCAGAAGGTGTCGTATTCCTATTTCATTGAATATTTGGGCCTTCCCGAACCTCCTTGGCGTTTGGTGGTTTTTCTTGTCTTTTGTTGATTTAGAACACTGTAGATTGTTCGCAGCTTTACTCAAGTTCCTTCATCTATTTCCTTTACTTTCATATTTGCTTGTCAAAAATTAACAATGGTAAGCTTTTGATCGTCTTTTATTTGCATTGTAAATTAAATATGGATATACTTTTATTAAGAAGAAAGGAAGAAGATTGCTACAAGTGTCTCATGTAAGATATGAAATATATCGGATCTCTAAAAAAATGCCATTTTTTTTGCTACCTCACTGTACTTTAGCAGTTTGATCGAGCCACGTCTACTCGAGACTTTAAGGTAGAGCCATCAGCTGGTAGCTTGCTCATTGAGGCTGCTGATGGGTGTGTTGAGCGGGGACACCAACGCCGCCATAGAGTGCAAAGACTCCTTCAGCAACAGACGCTGTATCCTCACTTCTCTTCCAATCTCTCCTCTACCACCCATTCTTAACCCGTTTAGCAAAGCCAGAAGCTGCTAGTGTAGTTACTGTATTTGTGTCCTCAGGATTGTCCGAGTTGCTCTAAGTATCCCTCATTGGATTTCGAATCACCACAGGATGACGGTTATCTTTTTGGTGTCCTGGTTTCCTTGCTAATTATATGGCCTTTTGGATGTCTATTCATAATTCTTATTTTACCATCATTTCTCATTTTTCATCATTTTTCCCTCATTGAGGTTTTGTATTCTCTGTCCATCTGTCTCTTATTCTTCTGCATTATTATTTTCACTTATTTATTTGAAGTGTTTCTATGTCTATTCTCATTTATTTTACAAAAGTTCTCATAGGGTGGCTGATATGCCCAATGCGCAAATAGCAAACCACACCCAAAAAATAAAAATACTTTAAACTATACTTTAGCAGTAGCTATAGTCATAATATAGTATTTGCTATACTATTATAATAAATGATTTTATTCATAAACAATATATTCCACTGATAATATAATTTGATATTGAGGTATCCACAAAAAGAAATAATAATTTGGATACTTGCAAACCTGTTGGTTTTAAACATCGATACATAAAATCTGAGTTTTATTTCGATGTAAAAAGAAGGATATATCACCGCTTTAAGACCAGAAAATCTTTGGGTGTGAAATTTAATGCTTCTCTCTCTTTATCTTAATTTTTCATGCATTCAAAGTGTTTATATGCATGCCTTATAACTTATTAAAAGCCATACTGGGTGGCTAAAAGATCCATTAAAAAATTGATGTCTGAATCATATGGAGAATAAAATACAATACTTTGAGGTTCATCCTTAAAAATTGGTATATGCTTCTTATACACATTTTTCTCTTTCTAAAAAAAATGAGTAAAATATTCCAGAAATAGCGTATAGCTCTTTAAATATTGATAAAGAGGTCACAACTAGATTAGGCAGGAGAGTCTTTTAATACAAATACTCAAACCAAAAAAGTTGTTTATAGCTGAGTATAGTACCACAAAAAGAGTACTACTGTAATTAAGAGCACTAAATATCTTAATCGAGACACATAGGGCTTGAATGGCTGGCTACTGGCACAGATCATCAGCGGGAAAAGAAAAAATAAGGATTTGGGGATATCCTTGTTTGCGCAAGAGATAACTAGTGTGGGGAAGTGAAGGCAATAACTTAGGAGAAGTAAAAGGGCGGGATACAAACAGGTACTTGAATAGGCTGTGGCACTTTGTGCAAACACAGAACGAAGCCAACAAAAGGGAAAGAAACACAAAGAGAGTAAGTTGAGAACAAGAAACAGCCAACTACCAAAGTCTTCAAAGTCTATAGTACTTGTTTGTACTTCCAGGCAGTGGCTCAAACCAATGTCTTTTATTATTATTATTATTGAAGTAGAGAAATATACTTTCTATATTAATTTTCTATTTTATTCCCTATGACGTGGGGGTTCTACTTATCAATGCAACTGTGTTTTTACCAAACATCCAAGATAGGGTAGTCACACTTTACACTCTCACACTATTGCCATAGCCGTCGCATATACGTTATACAGTCTACAGAATACGGCCTATGCTATGGGTAAACTATTAGTCCCTAAATGAGATCCATTTGATCTTGGTGTTCACTATTCGATTCTTCTTCCTTTTCTTCTACAAAAAGGTATGTTTATCAATTTGATTCAAAAACTCATACTGCTGCGGTCTTAAGTGAAGCCGATGTGGCACTTGTATTTACTGTTGCTCATCAAGTCATTTAACATCCGATTGCCTCCGAATTCATCACTCCCATCAAGGTATTTCTGTTCCTGAATCTAGTTCCAGATAAGTCATCCAAGTCTTTAAGGAATATGTGTACTTTTTATTTTTATTTTTATTTTTATATTCCTAACTTCTATATACACTATTGGGAGACAAATGTTTTGTAAGTAGTTTGCATCCTCATATCACAATTACTGGTATTGCCTTGCCTTCCACCTTTTCATAAAGTTCTTATTTCTATTTTAACTTTCAGATAAGCTTTATTCCAATATTTGGATCCTATCTAGAACAATGGATCCATGTTTTATATTACTCTAGAGAGAGAAAGAGAACCCATATGCGAAGCCCTTGATCGAAAAAAAAAGGGACCAAAAAAGGCAAGAGCCGTCCACAATTATTCATTTCCCAGATTAACTTATACTGTGCTTTGATATTCTGCAGTCATTATACTCGATGATGAAAATGGTTTAGTAGCACCCGTGCACTGAGTCGGATAAAAACGGGGAAAGCATCGAATGGTCACACTAAACGACTCATCCCTGCTGTAAAGTTCAACAAGTATTCGTATAGAATCAGTTCAACTGATCTGTAATAGAGTAGTAGGATGATAATTCTGTAGCTCTATAATACTATACATCAAAAAGAAAATATTATTTAAATAAGAGTTCAACGTATTATAAAGGGTCAAGCAAAACAAAAGAGTTCAAGATTGTCTATTGAGGCAGTCTTTGAAGAAAATCTTCGACCAAAATAACTTTGTATAGTACATCTATCCTCTCATCGAGTTATTGTCATATGCTCATATTTAGATTCCGAGTATATAAGAACACTCACAAAAAGAATGTATTCTTACAATTTAACAAATTCTTTCTTAACTATGCAGTCTGTTGATATAATTATATGTGGTGCTGGACCCGTTGGTCTTTACCTTGCCTACCTAATGACTATCAAAGGTCATTCAGTCTATCTATTGGATAGGAAATCCGGCAATTCAACTGAAAGTCGTGCTCTCGCAATATCTTCTCGATCGCTTGAATTAATGGCAGTGGATGGACTACTAGCACCTCTCATAAGTGAAATCTTACCAATCCATGGCATGCAGTTCTTCTCTAATGGCAATTTTGTAAGCTGATATAAGATGAAATACCTTTGTCAACTCACCATCACTGCAATATAGCTTGGACAGGCAAATGCTGGCGGAGACACCGAGTTCCCGCACTACAGCCTAATTCCACAATTTGGTACAGAACATATCATAGAAAATCAATTCAACAAGAAAGGAGGAAAGGTTCACTGGAATACACAGTTGGTTTCTTATGTACAACATAGTACCGGAGTAGAGGTTGTGCTTCAAACTGAAGGAGAACCTGACACTTTTACTGTAAAGAGCTCATATCTAGTGGGTGCAGATGGTGTTCGTTCTGCAGTACGCCAATCCACCAAAGACTGGCCCTATGATGGTGTGCCAATAAAAAAAAGATTCACAATGGCTGATGTAGTATTGACTGGCAAGGATGTTGATAGCCGTCTCATGAACCACCTGAATGTTTTTTTCCACCACGATGGCCCAATGATGATTATTCCTTATAAACCATTTGGAGCAGAAAGCCATGTTAAACTTTTCAGAGTGTTGCGGGAAGGAGAAGATGTGAAAGTAAATAGTTCTGAAATCATGCACGGTTTTGAGAATGGATCCACTGAAAATATATTGGAATTGTTCAAGAAGGCTATCACCCAGAGAGTGGGTTCTCTCGATATACAAATGGGTGAGGCTGTCTGGACAAGTAATTTCCGTATCAGTGAGCGTATTGTAGATACCTATCGTCGTGGCCGTGTTTTCTTAGCAGGAGGTATTTCTTTTTCTTATCGTCAAACAAGTACTTAATTCTTAATAGATGCTGCTCACTGCCACTCCCCCGCAGGAGGACAGGGTATGAACTTGGGTTTACAAGATGGTAAATTATACTACTACATACATCATTACTGATAATCTACGAATAGCTAAAGACTTGGCATGGAAGCTGTCACTTGTTCTCTCTGGACACTCCAGGGATCCAGAGATGTTGTTAGATTCCTACACATTGGAAGTAAGTGTTGTTTGTTATGGACCCCTATATCTTACCATATCTTGCATTAGCGCAAGCCAATTGCTGAGATGATCATGAAAAATGCTTCCAGAGGTTTTAGTATCGCTTTTTCTGATAGTTGGATTATTAGTAAGTCTAGCCCACACAACAAACAACCTCTAATGTACGCTTAGAAACCATTCGCAACATGGTGATTCGATTTATGTTGTCTTTCACCTCTATTCCTGGTTCCACAGTCCAGAATATTCAACAGGTAGCACTGCCAAGCAAATGGTTGACTGACCCCATACTAGATCTATCTCAGAATCAAGGATTCTCCACTCCATGGAGTAAGTACACCAGGATTGATCACCGTGGGTGAATTTATGAAGAACACATCTCCCCTATGCCGTCGTACTGTCAAGGATACAGTTGTGTCAAAGCCATTACATAGTATTTTGGAAGGAAACTCAAAGTTTGTTGTGCTATGGATCAGTACATGTCCTATTGCGTGCAAACCCAATGACCTAGCCAACGACTTTTTGAAGAAGGTGTCCAACTACCCTAATGTGTGTCCATTGGTGGTTACTTCAGCATGGAATACTCCTGTAGAGCCACACAGATCATCAGAAAGCGATGATATCTGGTGGAAAGAGGGTAGCTTAGAAGACAGATGCATTACAAAACGCGTTGGTCTTGATAGTCTTATAAAGAAGACCGCCGGTGTCGCTATGATAGTATTGCGACCAGACCTCTATGTGGCCCAAAGTATGCTAATTAATACAATCGAGGACATGGAGAAGGGATTCAATTACCTGAATAACATACTCAACATTTCTATACAGTAGAAAACACCCACCAGACTATATATTTTCTACGTTACCACTTCTCCCCATGTCTTTGATTATAGACTATAAGTGTATATTCTATTCTATTGTATTCTATTATTCTTTTCTCCTAACAGTTGCATTGCATGAAGTGAAGTTATATGAAATAAACAGTGCATTATATTATATCTATCTTGGATATCTACTTATCCACTGACCTACTTATCCGCCTATTTCTGTTGACTTAATAAATGTCCTCTGCTCAGTCTTGTTAAAGCCCTACCACTCAGACTGATTGGAATTCTCTAATAAAAATCATCTGAAAACCCACAGACAAATGTTCAAGGTTGTGAAGAGAGCTAGTGACTTTATTATCCATGACTTTAATGGCTCTCTCCGAACTAGTTTTATGGAATGCATAAAACATAAAGGGTTAATGTTTCATACCAGTCTAAAGAAAATAGACAGGATTTTCTATTCCCAAATTGACATTCGATACTGAGCCAATATTATTTTGTATAGTAATAATGATCATAATGAAGCTATCCATGACTCATTTTATGAAATAGTTTAGCTATCGTAGCTTCTAGAGGAACAGGTCTATAAGAAAAAGAAAAGGAAATCTAGACACTTGAGAGGGATTTAGAGAGAGAGATAACATAGTACCAATGACCCTATCCTAGGGGATTAGGACGTCACGTTTCTTCATTCTATTTCTTTGTTTCTTCCATTTTCTATCCTTAGGCCCATACCAAGGTTTAATTCTAAAGAGTCCAATTGACAAAAGAACAAGGCATCAGTGACTCTGGTAAGGTATCCAAAGTAGAAACCCACTATGTTCCATTATGCGGAGTATAGAGATAAAGATAAAGATATTTATTTGGATGCCTTTCGACTTGGCTTTCTGTACAAAGATAAAGCAATACACTATAGGACAAAAATGATACAAAAAAAGATAATAATAATAAGAGACATGGGTTATGTACAGACATCAGAAGCTAGTGGTAGTATTTGTTCTTTGAGCGTGTACTAGATTTCTTATCCACTCTTCGGTACGGTGGTCTTCTTGAGTATCTCCATGTGCCACAACTTCATTTAGTGTGATATTAGTGAGCTTTTGATTGCGATGACAGAGACCAGAAAGGTAGCCAAACATGCGATAAGTGATGTTTTTGCATCCCGAAAGATTCAAATGGGTCAATGCCGAACCATGTTTAGAGAGAATACAAATAGCAGTGTCCGTAAGACAGGTCCAGTGCGATAGATCCAGATGGGCCAGGCGTGGTAACTGTGTGATAATAAGCTCAAGGGTCACATCAGAAACATCGTCTTGTTTGACCAGGCGTTGGTACTGGTTCTCATAGCGCTGGTTATGTGAGAAGAAGGAGGTAAGTGTTGGCTGAATATTATAGCGTCGGAGCATCTCAATCAGCTCATCTAATGGGTTGACAGGTGATTCCATAAGAGAGAGGATAAAGTCGTCTTCTTCATTGGAGTGCCTACGGTACTGATGGCGTCGTTGCTCCTGTCGTTGTTCCTGCAATTGACGAAGAAGAATGGATTTTGAGCGAGCCAAGTTGAGTCGAGTCAGATTGGGACAGTATTTGAGGAGTCCAACAAGATCAGCATGCTGAACGGTGCCAATCCGGGCAATGTCAAGCCATTCCAAGCGAGTACGACAGAGTTTGGCAATTTGGTAGATGGTTGTACCTGTCACGCGGCTACAGTCACTCAGACAAAGGCGTCGGAGAGTACGGCTTGATGCCTTGATGAGATGCGTAACACCCTGGTTTGAGATGCGGACACACCCACCCAATTGGAGAGTCTCCAGAGAAGAGCACTCTGCTGCAAGAAAGTTGAGGCCGCTGTCAGAGATTTGTAGGCAATTCTGAATGTTGAGAACACGCAGATGGGGGGCGCACACGGATCTAGCAAGGAATTTGAGACTTTCGTTTGTGATATGCCGACAGTTTGCCAGTTGAATAGAAATCAGATTTGGGCAGTAGCGAACAATGTGCCGAACAGAACAGTCCGTAAGATGGGCGGCTGCATTAGAAAGGTTGAGACTGCGAATGGCATGTCCGTACTTGGTGAGGTAGATGGGAAATGTGTTGCCAAGACGATGAGATGTTGTTTCATGGTGACGGTCATTCGTTGCTAGGCTACAGTGGTGGCTAGGCTTGGAGTGTGATCGTGTGGTAGTGCCCAAAGACATAAACTGAGGAAGACAGCAAATAGGCTGACGAGGGACTGGTGCTCTCCACAGTACAGGTGTCACAAGGTCGTGCCATAGTTTACTGACAAGAGTACAATTCAAGAGGTCCCTCTTACGGCCGACAGCCAACATTTCAAAGACAACCATAAGTACTTCGTTAGGAAGACGTCGGATGGAAGTGGATTGTTTTTTGGTGATACTGTAATTGCGTTTAGAGTGCAGTGAGTGGCGTCTAGGCATGATGTGTTCATAGGGTTGTTTCTGAGTGACGGCAGAAGAAACACGGATGATGGCAGTGATGGTAGCAGAGACATGTATCCAGGCGTGTATCCATGAACGCATCGAATCCAAAGCAATCGATAGAAATAGACAGAGAAGTGACTTCATATTTGAAGACAGATGTATATTTAAAGACAAGATATATATAAAAAAGAAAAAGATAAAAAAGAGAGTTGACTAGAAAGAAGAAAGATAAAAAAGGGGAAAAGTGTCCAAAGAATATAAATTAGAAAAGAATTTTAAAGGGGAGGGAGGAGTCAAGTCCAGTTTCTTTATTTCTTTATTTCTCTATTTCTTACTTTTCTCTTTTCTCTTTTCTATTCTGTTCTTGCGCTTTTTTGCTTTTCTAATTTTTGTATTTTTGTATTTTTGTATTTTTGTATTTTTGTATTTTTGTATTTTTGTATTCTTGTATTTTTAACTATATTTTTATCTATATTTTTATCTATATTTTTGTATTTTTATCTATATTTTTGTATTTTTGTATTTTTATCTATATTTTTTTATATCTATTTCTATATTTCTATATTTATTTATTTTGGGGGGGAAGAGGGAGTGGGATTGAAGAGTAGAAAGTAAAGACAGAAGCAAGATTGGGGGGAGTAGGAGAGAAGAGATAGAGGGAGGGGTACTATCTCTTGTACTATAAGAAATGTAAGCAATGGGTATGAGTGGGAAAGAAAGAAATACAAACCAGTGCGTACAATAGGACTTGTTTCTTGGTTCCACATTCACATATCTTACATGGAGCAAGAGAAATGCAAGAGACATATGTTTTATGTATAATTAACCCAATTTAGCTTAAAGAACTCTGTTGCTCTTTATTGCTCTTTACTGAGAACAATGGACACTATTTGTAACAGACTATAACTGGTAGGAGTCCAATGGTTCACTCTAATGTGCTCCTGTCATTGGCTCACAACAGCAGTCTACTCTGGTTGCAATCCTCTCCCTTGTCCAGTCATCTAGACAGGATCCATTGGATTCTACTGTTGGCCATTACAGGGTTCATTTTGCTCATAACATGTCCATGTAAATGTACAACTATATAAATACATATATAAATATATAAATAAATACAGAATTATATAAATATATATAGATTGACATATTATATGTACATTAATTAAAAGCAGCTTTCGGTCAAGTCCCGATACTGGCTGTCAGCTCTCTTGCCATGAGAAAGGCTTCTTGACACACAGGCAGTAGAAAGAGTTGCATGACATTCCTTATAGACCTCCTCTTGCTTGATCTGCTTGTATGTTTGTAGAGCATGAGGAGAGCAAGAAGAGGAGTAAAGCAAGGTGAATACAGTCTGATCTTGCTTCGAATTCAACTCCGTGTCTGATATAAAGGTAGCTTAGTGATCCACTCACTCAGTGGCTCACCAAGTTACTAAGGTGTGGAGGGTAAAGGAGTGTAGAGAAACGCGTCAACTGTAGCCATCCTCACTTGATTACTTCTTTAGCCCTGTTGCTAGTCACCATGGGGTTGATGCCTCTACAGACATTCAATAGCAGACGACCCTAAGAGTAACGTGGCACACAGTCTTTGTCCACCATGAAGAAGCAAAGAATACACACACACACACACAAATAGTCCGCTTTCTCCAATGCCTTTTATTTGGTGTTTTGAGACACTGTTTATCAACAGTGATACACTTTACACACTGAAACATATCCATCCGCTACTTCGGTAGGCCTTGACCGACTGACCTGCCTGCCTTAGGCTTGACAGTCGAAGCACACATGTACACACATGTACACACATGTACACACATGTACATATGCATGCCTACCCAAGAAGAGTAGGCTTATACCACCTCAATTCCTTTTCTTGTCCTGGTCAACATGTTAAGAGCCATGTTAAAAGCCATGTTAAAAGCCAGGACAGGTAGATTCTAGAAAGAATGTCCCTAGAAAGTGTCCCTTTGATAAGAAAAGAAAATGCAGCTCACTCTTCTTTTCAACAGCCGCCACCCTCTTTGTCCATGAGCACACCCAAACACCTTGCTGAGCAACTCCATGACATGAGAAATGAGCAAGACATTCAACGTATGCTCCAGCACCAGGAAGAGTGGTAAGGAAATGCATGGCCCACGCCTCTCTAACATTGCCCTAAAGCATTGTCATCTATCAAAACACACAGCGCAACTTGGGGGCGTTTAACGAATTCAGCAGGGTACGCTATCAAGACGTTCACAAACACTTTGAGTCCCACACAAAACTCCTCAAGGAAATAAAAAAAGATTTGGACAGCGTCTATGCTAAGTTGGGGTAAGCTCCCATCTATTTCTAACCCACTCATGTCTTTTGTAGGTATATCAAAAGATGCCTTGGTCAGAAATATCCAGAGGAAACTAAGTTTATACTGGAGAAATACCCTCCGCCTGTCCTAGAAGATGAATAGTCCACTTACAATGAGTGAAAAGTGTTTCTTAGCTAACTTTGGAGAAAAGTGGACATTTGGCTCATATAGAATAGGTCTTGGGCAAGTGGATTTGTTCAACTGTTATTATGTTTTGTAAGCCATTCTTTTCAATTTGAACAGTCACACCCTTTTCAATTTTAAAAGCGTGAGGCGTAGGGTGTAAGAAGGGGTAGAAGACAGGGAGTGGATAGGACGTTTTCAAGTAAAGTACTGCCCAAAGTAGATGGACTACTTCAATGGGTTTTCCTAGTGGTATTTCACATTAATCATAGTGATGAGAAACCTCTCAATGGATCAACCTGAGCATATACAATGTCCTTTGATAAGTCCCCACTTACTGGAGTGAGTGGGTAGATGGATACCATCCACTTCTACCCTTTGATACGTTTCAGGGCTAAATAGGGAAGGATATTTGAAGCGTTCTCGGAGGGATGAGGACAGTGATTGCAACATAGTACACCTATTCTCTCTCTCTCTCTAAATCAATGTCTTTTTCATTATCACTGCTACTACTGCTACTACCTATTTACTATTGTAATTACTGTAATTACTGTTACTGTTTTACTGTTGTATTAGCAAGTAGAAGATCTAGGTATGTGTAATGGTGGGTTGAACTTTGAATCAAAATGACCACAAACACCATTGTGATGACAATGTGAATGTTTTATTGTGAGTACAAATCGTCTTTATGGACATACTAAGCTGTAGACTAAAATGAACACTATTAGTAAATATAGATCATATTAAAAATAAAGATAAAACACCCTTTTAAATTCTCCATTTGATATTGACTCTTGAATTATTACACTTGTAGAGAGAATGGAAACAAGCAAGACAGCCTATGCATACACTCATGCCTTCATTCAAATAGCCATTCATCTATCAACTTATGTATGTATCATACATACTGATAGGCATTCACCCTAAAAACAGCTCAAACTATAAATTACTAAGATCCATGGGAAAACACACATTGTGTACAGGAATAAAGTTCACAGGTACTACCAATGATTCAAGGTTTCGGAAGTATGGTCTAATAACTACTACTTAAAACAATAAAGTGGCGGCATATTACAAGATGGTGAATAAATAGAACAAAATAAAGCTTAGGCCATCCTACACTATAAACATCCTTGTCTTTTAATAATGAACACATCCTTAGAATGGAGAATAGAACATGTAAGGACTACCAAAAGAGTTTATGAGGAGCCACAAATGACACCAACTATAACTATATAATACTATTGTCAAAGAACAATGAAGGCACATTGGATAGTCCTCCTCCTTGTGATGCCATTGTATGAACATTACCAACTGCACACAAAAAGTAAAATAGAGTGGCCTGTTTAACTTGTGAAAAAAAAGAACAATGGTATGATGTACCTAGACTTTATGTTGATTGAGATTCCGAACATCGTCTTTAACCTTATACTCGTTTGTTGCTCCTGTGTTTAGTAATACTTTGGGTTGGCTCTACACATTATCACTTTCTAGGTCATTCTTCTTTTGGATTTTATTGATGGTTCTCCAATTTATTCACACTATCAATCAAAACACACACTAAAATATAGTCCATCAGGTCAGTAGTAAATAAGAAATGATAAAATGAAACAATTTCTCTATTGCTTTCTATTTGATGACACTGCAGTAGCCATTTTGTGCCACACGCATTGAATCATTTCTAAAAAGTTAAATTATCCTTGGGAAAAGAGTACGCCATGAAAGTAGAGTTAGTCACTCTGTATGAATTTGTGTTATTTTGGCATACTATTTCTGCCTGCATTGAGAGATAACTCATTTTGTATTTACATTGAGAAGAAATAGTTACTATGAAAGACAGAAACAGTCATGATCTACTGCGATATTTACTTATAGCTAGTAGTAAGTCTATCAATATATCTTCCTGGGAGTATTATGATAAATGTCCCTTTTTGTTACATTATCCTATTTTTCACATATTGCTAATAGATTGAATGTAAAAATATATAAAACTTAATTATAAATTTTAATTATTTATCCAAGAGCTCTATAGTGAAGTCCTCAATGCACTCTATTCTAAAGTATAGTGTGGTTTCCACGAGCGCACACATTCTAGGCTATTCAATAGTAGAGCCTAAAGAATCGTACCTTTTAACAATGTATGGCTGAATAACTATCCATTACCTTTCTTTAATTTTATACAGTCATTATTATTAGCACCAGTAATATTAAAATACAAATGTAAATAAAGAGACAAAGAGCAATACTTCATTAGCAATACTATAATGTAATCTTGTGGATTGATCAATTGGTGAACATCACTGTATGTAGAGTGTCTTTAAGTATCACATACTAACATACAAACATACTTAAATTTATAAAACAACTCTATCAATTTAAACAAGAGATAATAATCAAAAGAAAGAAGAAACAGTTACATGTACCAACATTCACGGGATTACCTCTACGTCTTTTTATTATTTAACAAAATGCCTTTTTAACCTTTTGCCTATGTTTTATTTATTTTAAAAAATTAACTATAAGAGTCAAATAGTATAAGAAAAGATGTTGGTTGTGATAAATACACCAATAGTACCACAACTCATTCATAGGGTTTATAATTATTATTATTATAATACTAATACTAATACTAGTAAAGGGAAAAAAGCTTTATAGAGAAAAACATCCCTTAGAAGTAAAATAAGAAGTAATAAACATAAACATAAATAAATAAATAAACATAGAAATGAGTGTTGTTTATTAATTTTAGCTTAAGGATCAAACTCATACTTCCTTTTATTATATTATATATCTTTTTTAAAATAAATAAATAACACATAAAGCTATGAGTCTACGAGTAAAACCATCAATTATTTTTATTTAAAGTATTATTTTTGACTTTAATTATCCAGCAGTACAACACCATTCGGTAAAAGATTAGAATGTGTTAAATCAATTTTCACTTGATTCATTCTAAATAGATGATAAAAATATTGAATTCACTGTTCATGCTATGTTTTTAGGTCTAGATATGAACTGAAAATAATAATAACAATATTTTTTAAAAGGGTACTAAAAGGAAGTATATGACACACCTTTCTTTGTTATGATATATACAAGACAATCATAATTGAAAGCATACCGTATACTATTACTTCATGAACGCCACGAGCTTTACTCGATACTAAGTTATTATTTCTGGTGTATTTTATAAATCAGTAAGGCCTCATTACTAAGTTTAATAAATAAACATATACAATAAGCTAATAATACACGATGCCTTATTAGCTTATAATGTATAAAGAAATAACGATATATGCAATCTTTTTTAAAGAGAAAATGAATAAAAATAGACAATGCTCTGAGTAAAACATCTCTTTATTTATAGTTCTTAGAGATACCAAATCACTATTAATATCTGCATAGACATTTGTATCACTGCCTGTGTGTTTTAAAAAGGGATGAAAAAGACACTTTATTGCCTTTTAAGATGCTACATTTAATTCAAAAGCAGGAAAACCATGAATCTTTGATGTAATAGTGCTTAGAAATACAGTTTCATACAATAAATGAGTGGACAGAGAGCCCTTTTTTATTTTATTTTTATTTTTTTCTTCAAAAATAAAAGAGGTCTTTTTCTTTTCTTTTGTAATTTATTCAAAAGATGACTTCAAGCAATGAAAATCAGCCAACTCTTAGCCAAGAACATAAAGATATTCCTATTAAAAGAAGAGAGCATACTATGTTTATTAGAGGATAAATCATAGGACAATGGAAAAGATATGATACTTATCAAGAGATTGCTGACGATCTCAATCTCCCAAAGAGCACAGTGGGCAGGAGTGTCCTATTGTATAAAAACAAAGGCATAGTTCGACCCAAAATGAATACAGGAAGACCTGAAAAGGTGTCATCTACTTCAAAACTAGCCATCATTTTGTCTATTCATATAAACCCTATACAAGTAACTGCATATCATTTGAGAAATATGAATGATGCAGATATGAATGTTTGCCGTAGCACATCTCTAAAATACACGAATGAACTCAGTTTTTTTATGCTCACCATCAAAACGACCTGGAATAAAACTTACTCACAAGCATACCAATACAAAACAGCCTGAACAATGCTTGTGTAGTGAATGGGAGAAGATCCCAAATGAATTTCTAGAAATTTTAGTCGATAGTATGCCAAGGAGGTGCTCCGCTGTGATGAAGAATAAAAGCTTTGCCACAAAATACTAAGCAATATTTTTATAATAAAAATGTAGACAATCATCTAAAGAACAACCATTATAAATCTTATGTTATTCAATGAATGTTTTATTATGAACATCTTAGACTGATAGATATGCCTTTATTTTTCAAAACAATTGACTTTTTGTTTAGTCACTTATTACTTGGGACTGTATATCTATTCTTTTATTTTTATTGAGTTCAATTCAATTGGGTGTATTAATAAACGTATCCATGATTGATGATCCTTATCCATGGACAAGACTTCTATGCATTATCAAATCCCCCTTTTAAAATCATCATTACGATTAAACGGATAAGTACAGAGCTGGGATCATGAGACCTCAGCAAAATGGCTTCATTATAATCCAAGCTTTCTTATTGCATATGCATGCTTAAAGTTTAAATATTACAATTTAGTTTAAACTAAACTTAGAGCTACATAATATTAATTTTAAGGTGTTCAGATAAATTTGATTCTGTTCAAAGTATAATCTATTCTATGAGGCTACACACCAGGAGATTTTTGAGATATATAAGGAAATGTCTTAAGAATAAAATCGCAATATTATTATGATTGGCCAATGTGTTTGGAAAAGCTTTTTCACTGTCTAAATGGGCTATTTCAAACTCTACTTGCCTATTTTAGCAATAGCCATTGACTTTGCAATTAAAAAGTATAGAATTGGCTGTAAAGACAAAGAATAGAACAAGAATCACCCCATAATTACAACTCAGTCACAGTATTTATTGTTTAACATAATATGTTATCCATAAGCCCACAGTATTTGTAGTATAACACTGCTTAAGAAAGATGTATTACAGAACATACACCGAATTAACTTTAGTGGTCATTGTCCATAAAATAGAACAAATGTCACTTATATTAACAAATGTATAGCCATTCATTGAATCCATATCCATAATCACTTCAGTAACTGTGTTATTTTAACTGGTATTAACGGTGGTGCTTAATGAGAACTAAGTATTGTTTCTAATACTGTCCTTTAGGTCCAAGGCAAATGGAGAGTGAGTTGTTTGACTTGTAGATTCTATGAGTGGAGGCCAGTGTATAAATCACCAGAATAGAGAAAAATAAATTATTATTTGTTTTGACATTCCCCTCCTTTTGTTATTTCTTACACTGTCCATACAACTTAACGCCCAAGTACTCGTCAAGATCAGCATAATTGAGCAAGGTAATGTGCCATTATTAACAAAGAGAAACAATAGAAAGAGGTGATGGACACTACTAAAGATTATTTTAGTGATAAAAAGGTAATCAGTGTCTTCATCTGGGCTTGAGCTCACTATAACCTATAAGACATTGTACTGACTCTTCTTCTAATAGATAATCTATAGCTTATTATTCTTAAGACAAGTATTAAGTACAAGGTAAGCATATTATCTCTCTTGATTGAATTATTACTAATACACTCTTCTGTTATTAGATAAGTCAAGACTCTTTCTCAAGTCAGTCTCAGGTGGTCTTCTTTCTTCTATACTGTCTAAGGTGTCTAGGCTGTCTAGGGTATACTCCTGAGCATAGTTATCTATCTCCCAAGAACAAAGTATAGGGCTTTTAGGGTGTAAATTCTATTGCTATGAAGGAATATGCCTAGAACAGCAGTAGCTATAGCAATGGTATATTATTAGTTACAGTATTATTAGTTACAGTATTATTAGTTACAGTATTATTAGTTACAGTATTATTAGTCACAGTATTATTAGCTATATTATTATTAGCTATATTATTATAATAAACAACTTTATCCATCAACAATTCTATTCATAAACAATATATTCTATTGATAATACAATTTGATATTGAGGTATCCACAAAAGAAATAAAAATTTAGATACTTACAAACCTTTGATTTTAAACACAGTTCCATAAAAGGGCAAAATTTGGGACCCTCGTAAAAGGAAGGAGATATCACCGCTTAAAGGCCAAAAAAATCTCCTGGTGTGTACTCTATGTCAAAACATACTGACTGTTTAGA
This sequence comes from Spinellus fusiger, assembly GCA_025094145.1. Classification (NCBI taxonomy): domain Eukaryota; kingdom Fungi; phylum Mucoromycota; class Mucoromycetes; order Mucorales; family Phycomycetaceae; genus Spinellus; species Spinellus fusiger. The sequence continues at coordinate 293,334 of JALLLS010000029.1, read as the reverse complement.
ACTTATGAAACTCTAATAAGCTCTCATTTTTTTCTTTTGTATTTAACTCATCTAGTCACTCTCGCTCTGGTCCAAATTTTAATATAAATAAAAAGGTCCTGGGCTTTAAGAAAATAATGTATTTGTAGCTTTGTATAATAAATAAATGTTTCTGCACTAAAATGTGATTTTATAATGGGTCACTAATAATCTTATGTAGGGTTGGCATATCAACAACCGTTTTCAGGGATCTTGATAAGAGATGAAAAGAAAAATACACCAGTAGCCTTACATGATATCATATTAAACACAGAATAATTGTAGATGGTACCAACTAGGCTCAGATTACTTCTATAGTCAATGACTTGATAATCGTTTTCAATACAGCTCCAGCATAAAAATAAGAGGGATCCTTTAGATGATCAAATTTCTTTATAGGATATACTATTTCTAGTAGAGGCAAGAGAAATGCAACTCAAGAGAATTCTCGTGATTCATCTAAGACAATAAAGGCTGTTTGTCAACTAATCATTATTAAAAAATAAAGATTATAGTTTGAGATTTTTCACAAAAATAACAATCACTTGATAGCTTGTTCTTACACATAAAAAGGAGAAAAGGGAGGTCTTACGAAAAAGAGTTCATATGGGCTAGATAAACACTTAACAGAACTTTGTTGGAATACATAAATCAAAATCTCAATTGATCTATTAAAAAAAGAATTATGCAAGAACATAGTGATTATTAGCGTCAAGGTGCATGACACCCCTTAGACTGTGATAATAGAGCGGCTGTACAAGGTGCTTTATCTGGTGAACATATAGAAATCTTATACTTGGTCAATATTACCCTGGACTATATACATTAGTGCTTTAGAATGTTAGTCTCGATGATCTGCACTGCAATGTACCCTTGTATTGTATTTTGAATTAGGTTGAGTTCTCTGAAATGATTCATTACCATTATTAGCAAACTGATTAGGTGGCAATCATATTAAAATGTAGTCAATTAGTTAAGCTATACAATAAATACGTATTAAGTCTATATATTTTGGCCAGTTATCATGTAAAATAATTAATATCTTATAGTAATAATGAGTGGATGTATATTCTTTAGATCACCAGATAACAATCCTATAGTTCTGAGTAGTCTTCAACTATTAACATAAAACATTAAGATTTTGTCATTATGCTATGCTCAACCTTAGCCACTACATTTTTTTATTGATAAATATAATATTGATATTCCTTAAGAAACAACACAGTTGATTCCATGTCTATATTTACTTTATAGCCTTAAGAAATGAATAGCTAATATCAATAATCGTGAAAATAAAGAATACTGAGAGGGAGAGATTAAAATATCCCTTCAAAAACTGCAACAAAGTTTGCATAATCTTCCACTTTTTTTGTTCTGTAATATAGATCTTAAGTCATTACTATTTGTCAGTAATGAAAGTAATACCCTTTGATTTATTACATTATAAGCTTTGTTGTAGATTTATGATTTTCCTATCTTCTTTCTATTCCATCAGGTGTAGTTTATATATCACTGTGTGCTTTTACAGTAATTATAGGTCTGCCTATCAATCCTTATACTTTCTCATATATTGTCACCCGATAAATACGGGTTTGTTGAGACACATACCACAACAGGTTCTGGATCTGAATAGCCTTGAATTTCTCTTTTGATTCCTCTTGACTCAGTATTTCCTTAACTTTATATTTCCTTCTATTCACAGGGTAATAAAGCTGAAACATCTCTTGGATAGCGTCCCTGTCGTCTATCAAGAGAGTTGCCAAGAGTATTAAAGGTCGAGTATATTAGATAGCTAATGATAACTGAGAAAAGGGTAGATAAGTCCATTGTATCTAAAAGAATAATATGGAAGTTGTTTTCTGCTTGTTGTTAAGTATTGTTGAACTGTCTGAAGAAGCAGCCATTTGCTTGGGGAAGTTGATAGATATAGAACAAGTGCTTAAAGCATCTAAATCTGTCATTGTACTCTGTACCCCTGTCCGTTCCTTTTTGAGTGTTACCTTTATTCTCAAAACCCGTTGCCCTACTAGTGACCGATTGTCTACACTTTCATCTCACTAGTAGATCCTTCTATTATCACAGTACCTAATATTATAACAGTTTTGATTTTATTTTTGCTTGGCTTATTATATTATATATTTTACTCTCGATCTTGAAAAAAATATTTATAAAAGTTTATTAAAATAAATCATCTGCTACCTTACTTTGCTCACAAAAGTAGTTCTTCATTTCTTGGGTTAGACCTCCCCGTCTTCTACTTCCATGGGTGGCTGTATTATTTGTTTTCTTGCCCCCTCTTCTTTTTTCTTTAATTTCCTTTTCTTATTGTACGTGAGCATACTAAACCATAATTTATTTTGATGTAACATCATTAACAGCTTTCAAACACCCTTGCCAGTTTTTATCCCCCTTATCGAGCCCCTTCACTATTTTAATAGCCAACCCAAGTATCAACTTTTACCTTTTTATTAAATAAGATTCAGTATTGTGTGTAGGCCATTGGATCAAAAATTGACTATTTATCATCTTACTGCAAGTTAACTTCATTTTACAATTTTGACTGAAAGCTACATTTTATCTCTTCAATATCACTTTAGTTTTAAAGTCTGTATTGTATCTAGCTGTTTTAGTTGATCTACAAAATCATTACTTCACACTTATCTCTATACTAATAAGCATTGCTAATGATATTGTTAAAAAAAACAGAAATGAAAGGTGTGTTTTTAATATAGGAAATACATTTTGCAAAGCTTTCTTCTATCTAATAGATATCCAGCTTATATACTTTTTCTATCTGACACATTAGACTACATGAAAATTAAAAAAAAAACTCTTCCAGAAGCATAGAGAGGATTCCTAGCATATTAATATAGGCCAGGGATTGAATAATTCCTAGTTTATAATAATATGATTTGTTAATATTCTCTGGTTAGAAATCCTCTACTGTTTGATCTGCTTTTTTATTCCTCGTGTTGAAAATTAGGAAGCCTCTTACACTCAATATGCTGAGGTGATGGAAAGACTTGGCAAATGTTTCAGTAGAAATTGCTTTAGTATTTTTAGATAGACTATTATGATAAGTAGAAAAGGTATAAAGGCTAGCTATTCATTAGACATCAAAGCTTTGCGAAATATACTTCTTACATTACCAAACACACCTTTTGTTTCTATATTTTGAACACTCGTCTATGTGTGTGTGTTTTTAAAGAAATTTAATAAAAATATTTCTACAAAAAATAGCGATTTTCTAAAGATATAATACATATCTTCACAATCAACTCGAGCTCAGTTTCTATTTATTGTCTCTACATAGCCATACATTGCACTGAGAGGCATGGCTTGTTTTCTTTTCTATTTTTTTTTACAGAAAATGTATAGAAAATGACGCCGACTAAATAACAGATAGCCACATTTCTGGTGACTTGTTTCTTTTTTCTATTTTTATCAGGTATTTCACAAATTTACTCTGGTACACCATTTCTTACAAAGCAAGAGCAAGCCATAGTACAAGAATGTCATCACTTTCAGCCGTCCATTCTCGTACAGAAAGAATATTATCTGATATAGAAGAAAACAGAGAAAACGACTTCTTTATTACCTTCTCTCACCATGATATTGAGACATGGTTAAACAAAAACCAGAATACCTGTCGTATCCTCATTCTCGACTCTTCCTTTAATCCTCCTACACTTGCTCACCGTGCTTTGTTAACTACTTCAATTGATCATTTTCCAAAAGATTATTTTGATGCAAGCCTTCTGCTGCTCTCAAGCCGTAATATGGACAAGCAGTTGGTAGGAGCTTCTGTACTACAACGGATTCAAATGATGGAGATAATGGCTAGAGGATTGAGTAACAGTCCTAGAAAAGCTCTTCAAAACATAGCAGTGGCACTGACTCTGCATGGACGCTTTGTCGACAAAGCAATCTATATTCACTCATTCTTTGAGTATCATCTTCCTGGAAAAAGCATCGAGTTGTATTTTATTATGGGCATTGATACCGTTACCCGATTTTTTAACCCCGCATACTACAGTGGTGATCCCAACAATGTTTTGAAAGCATTCTTCCAAGCAAATTGGCTTATCTGTGCTGATCGTCCAGGATATAGTCAGATTGAAGGAAGTTTTTGGAACACAGAAGCACGTCTATATACTAAGAAGATCAAACAGATACGTCTAAAGGACAGTGTTGCATCTCTATCCAGCACATTGGTAAGATCTAAAATTAAAGAGAATCAGTCGCTTCCTGGTGATATAGTCTTAGATGGAGACATAGACACGCTTGTCCTTCAGTTTATAAATGAACAGGAGATCTATGAGACAGATTAATGTTGATGATGCACTGATCTTATAAGTGTCTTTACTGGAACTATATCAGGACTGACTGTACATTCGACTACCCCGTTCTCTATACATAAACAAAGGAAATGCACTTTATACTGTCAACTATGAGCTACACACCAAGAGACTGTTCTGATATGCCTAAAGTATATAATTAACTGAACGTGTTCACTCGAACAGAAAATAAAATAAAAATAAACCTCACGGCTTACCATTTTGTTATGTGTAAATGGATAAGATCTATAAAATAAAATACTTCTATATTGTCAATCTAGTGCTTTGAAAATGGTAATCAAGTTCTATAGATGAGATTGTTCATCATCCAAATACCAATGAATCATGCTTATATTAACTACACGCTCTATTGATCTGCTTTACCAAAAAATAATTGCTCTCTTGCTTTCTATTTTCATATTTCTATAGCAGCACAAGCAGGATACTATGATGTAAATGTGTAAATATATTTGTACAAAGTTTGTCAAATTCTATATCCCCGTTATGTAAATGACAGAGTGATCAAATTTAAATAACCTAATTGATAACTAGTACTGTTTGTCTCGTCCCTGTACTGTGAATCTATAAATATTTCAATCTTCAGGGGAGAATACCATTACTTTAAAGTATACTCCATATTAATGTATGGAATTTATAACTATTTCAAATAAATACTGTAGTGCTATTGTATAGTCAATAAAGTATGTTTGGAAGAAAAAAAAGAACAATTTTATAAATTTATTGACTAAAGATCAGCAATGACCCTTGAATCGTATTTCCAATGTCAATAACATGAGTAATGTTAAAAATTTTGAAGATTAGATCTGGCAAAAGATTGACTTCCATTATACATAGCAGTTTACAGTAGTGATTTTATAATTAAAAATATGAATTGGTATCTACGCATGTAGTGCTAAAGGATGAATTAGTAGGTTGCTATGTTCAATAAGCCATTGTGTATGGGATGATAGGGCCACTTGTAAAGACTTTCACTTTTCATACTGTAATAGATAAACCCACTGATTCAATTTTGAACATTGCCTTTGAACAAAGTACACAGCCCCTGTTTAATAAAATGCAGGATCTTACAAATGTAGTATTGTAATATAAATTGAATAACTAAATGTAACACTAACCACTAATGTTTGTCAATACTGTATCCAGGTCTTTGAGGCACTCCTGAAATACTCACTATCCCACATTTACGTATATCACAGAAAAGGACAGAAAGATAGAAATAGATTTTTTAATAGAGAAAGTAATAATTAATCTAAAAGAATTCAATAATCAATCATAGTTTAGGATAAACAAAAAAAAACTATGTTGTGAGTTTACTTCTAATATGTTCTGCATTTGCCTTTTGCTTTAAACCCTTTGCCTTTTCATTGTAAGTGAGGCGGTAAAAGTTGATAAACAATACAAGATAGGATGTCAAAATGAAGCATCCAAATATAGCTGCAGTTTCTGAGCCAGCACAGGTTCCAAAGCTTGGAAGGATGCTGTTAGCATAAATAAATATAAAGTGAGAGAAGGCCAAAGAGTAAATAAGACCGAGATCAATGACAAATTGTGTGATTTGCATTCCAGTAAGATATTTTTTCCACCAGATCTTAGCTCCTGATGCAGTTCGGTAGTAGTAGTAGTACATCAAAACATGAACAGACAAGTTAAGAGTGATAGGCACGTAAGACTATAAAATCAATTTATCATAAGCCCTCACTGTTTTACTCATCTCATCTGAAAATCTCATTTTTCTCCTGAATCTCTTACCACTGGTGTTCTTCCGGCCAATTGAGTATAGCATAAGGCCATTGTCATACTGTGATGGAAGTAATGCAAGAACTCTTTTATCATTTCAATATATGTTAGGACGTTTTTTATCTGTACCTCACTTCATTCATAACTTACCGAGTTTCTTCTTTTTGATAACCAAAAATACAGTATCCAATAATTCCCAATACTTAACAAGGTAGTTCAAGTAATACAATGTTTCTAATTCATTGCTCAATGCTTCCTCTGAACAAACACTGTAATGGAAGCCATGGTGGTATATTTTTGGGATAACTTGCTCAACTATCAACACTAGTAGTATGGCAGAGGTAGCAGTCAGTAGTACGTTGTGGATCTGAAAGAGACGCTTGCACTTGATAGGCTGAAGATTTTGCATTAAGTGTCGTCCACCAAAGATAATAAGGTAGTAGGTTAGTGCACCAGTAATTACTAATAAATATTTGAATTCACAGAGTAGTGATTGTCAGTATTTTATTTGATGCATTTCTATCCTAATCAATACCTTCAGTCAAAGTTGATAATGGTGTTACTCCTTCTGTGAACGAAAAATTCTTTCCAGATGATCCTGTTATGACTGAATATACTGCATCAAAGATATTGAACAGGTATATGCCAAAAGGCTGATGGATGCTGAAGTTGAGAAGAGGCATATTGTTTCTTCTTGAAGACTGTTAGATAATAGAGAACAGAATTAAGGAAAGAAAGCTTGATTTCAGGCCAGTTTTAGTATTCCTTTTAATAAAAAGATATGGTACCTTAAATACGGGATTTTTGGCATGTCAATAGTCCATGTGTTACGTGCTCCTTGCAGGGTATATCCTCCTTATCTGCAGCCGCACTACTTGTTAAAGAAGATGGTTTTAATAGTCACAGTTATGTCTTTATCTTGCATGGGGTATATGTTGCTTACTTTCTTTTTCTTTCCTTTTTCTAGCTAGGGCAGGTCATTCATCTAAATTCCTGAAATAGACAGATATTTGTAGGCCCATGCAATATCGATCTCTGTATTTAATAATATAAAATATGTGCTCAGTATTTTAATATATACCATATATGTTAGCTCTTGAAGACAATTATCACAGGCTAAACAAGAAACATGCTACAAACATATAAACATTAACAGCACAATATCAAAAAAGGCACATTTTATAGTCGGAAGACCAAGGCACAGACATCATGGTGATTTGCCGCTAAGACCATATGTATACTTTATATATCATAAGAAAAAAAAAGTTTTCAATTGGAAAATTTAGTTTTTACTGCTTTATGCTTAATGTTAAGACGCGATTTTACGAAAAAAAAAAGCCAATGATATACTCTATGCTTCTATCATCTTTGTCTATTCTTACTCTATTAAGTAACTAAGGGTTAAGTAAAGGTAGATCAGGAGAAGCCTAGTTAATCACATATATCTCAAAGCCAAAAATAAACAAAGACTTACAAAGGTTTAGTCATTATTGGTGTGCCTCAGTTTAGGTTTGTTTTCAATAGGATTTTCCTTTATCCTTATTTTCACTTTTTATTACTTGTGTAATTCAATCAGATTCTCATTTCATAGCAAACACCATATATGTGTACTAAACATCAGAGAGTATTTAATATATTTTATATTCATATACATACATACATACACATACATACATACATAAACACACACACACATATATATATATATATATATTATTATTATTACTATTGAGCAATATAGTATTGAAGATCTATTGAATTTCTTAAGACTACCCCTGTAGTTATCATCAATAGTATAGGTATGAAAATAAACAGTAGGGAGGCACACAACTGTAGCTAATATTAATTCAACTTTAGTTAAAATCAATACATATTTGTATATATGCAAACATTATATCATCTCCTAACAACTGTTAACTCTTAATAATAGCACTGAGGTGTATCTTATTATTGATAAATAGTGCTGGGTAGTATGTATTGTTGTAGTTGAGTGCTGAGTAACCTTTGATTTAGTCAGTTATTTAATCTCCGAAATACTTATAATAGAATAGTCTAACACACAGCTGTAATCTAATCGCTGTATTGATCAATAGTATGATATATTCACTGAGAGAAATAAACAAGTTATAGACACGTGACCCATAGAATTATAATTTAGTATTGAGAGCAGGAAAAATTCAGGGGAAAACACAAAGACTAGTACAAAAGAATTACATTCACATTCACACATATGTCTGCACCTACATCCACACCTAAAAATATATATAAATATCTAAATACACATCTATACACCGTTAAAATCCGAAAACATTAAATCATTAATTTTATAGACATCAACCTCTTAGAGTTGAGGAGGAGAAGAGAAAAGGTAAAAGGTAAAAGGTAAAAGGAATAGAAGGAGAGAAAGGAGAGAGGAAAGGGAGATATGATAAGAAGAAAAGGAGCAAAAAGATAAATAGAAAGTTTAGTCGATAAAGGGTAGACAACTGAAAAGATCATAATATACAGATCAGATGAATGTGTTTTCATTGGCACATCTGTACACTCAAAGATAAACTATGAGTTTGTCAGGCTTACAGATTTGATTTAAAATTATTCGTGATCAACAGGCTCACTGCTCTTTAAGTTAAAATGTCTACTAAATAGCTATTTGCTTTTCTTAGAATTGCTTAATATCAATTCTTAAGTTTTATTTTTTAAAAGATAATATACAAATAAAATAACCGGTTAAAAAGTGTTCATTCATGTCTAATACTTTAGCTATTTCTATCATTAAACTATATACACTATCAAAAAAATTGAATGGTAGATAGGCCTTACATGTTTTTTGTAAACAAGTCCAATGGTATAATAAAGTATCCATTGAAATTTAAATTTTATACATCTCACAGAGCTCTTATTACTAAATCATTTTTAGTATATACAATAACGATATAGTCTAATATCAGCAGTACAAAACAAATGAATACGTCAGTATAAATATTATACCAGTCATTTGTTTATTGCTTTACCATTGTATGTTTCTTCTTTTTTAAAAGCTTTAGTAAAGAGACTTAACCTTTCTACAGTACTGTTTACGCTTTTATTGTATGAAAATTGTTAAAGTAGAGTATCAGAAAACATTAACAGGAATAAAGGTAAAAAAAATTGATAAAAAAATTAAGAGAAAGAAAAAGTTGGATTGATAGAAGATATAATAGTGAGAACAAAAACCCCTGTACTAAAAAAACGGCATTTGGAATACACAAACATCGTATAGGCTCAGAATAAGTAAGTAAGAATATTTTATACAAAAAAAACAAGATTTTCTATTAAAAAATTGATCACTTAAAATCATCTTTGACCCATGGCATCAATAGGTAGATTAGAATCTTCTCGAGGTGTCTTTTCATATTCAAATATATTAGCAGCTGTTATCTATTTCTCAGTTATAGAAATTTTTATTCTATAATTTGAACCAAATATTCTTAATAAGGTCTAATTATTAGCTTTGAGATGGTCAATCAAACATGACCTCTGCTATTTACACTTTTCTATTCTATTAATCTTGTTGAAATGGTATATAATATTATTCTTCTGTAGTTGGTAATCATTTTTGGGGGTTAAGGATGATAAACCATAAGTTTAGGACAATACACCTTAAAACTGCACAAATCAAAGCAAATAAAAAACATCACTGCTCATAAGTCTAGCTCAAGTGTTTATGAGCCCATCGAGGTCACATTCTTATGTAATTATTAGTAAGAGCAAGCCGTTTAATAACCATACAAGAGTCAAGGCCTTTTATTTTATTTTATTTATTTATTAAAAACAACAACAACAACAATAATAATAATAATAATAACCAGTAAAGCTTGTTCATAGTTAATTTTCTTCATCATTTTCTTAATCTGAATCTGACAAAAAAATTGTAGCTATCTCATAGTATTATATCAAAAGTCTGCCAATGATGAACATCCATATTCTATATACGAGATATCTCAGCATTGGCCTATTTATAAAGATAAAAATTATAGTCTCGTAATTTCTGACTGTACAACTGTATATTCTTTTATAAAGGCTCTTTATTTAAACAAGCTTTCAGTTTATAATATAAATATCAGCAGAATCCTTGAAGATCTTCTAAATACACTGTGCCGTGTTCTCTATGAAAAAGTACGAAGTGTTTCCAGAAAATAGTATAATACATAAGAATAGAGAGAAATATTATTTGTTTTAATATTTCTCTCTTTTTCATTTCCCATAGTAAATATTAACTTAACACTTAAGCACTTTTCGAGATGATCATAGCTGAGTAAGATAATGTGCTATTTTTAACAAAGCCAAACAATAGATGAAGGTGATAAATACTACCAAAGGCTATTATTGAGATAAAAAAAAGGTAAACAGTGTCTTCCACTGGGATTAAGCCAATTTTAATCCACAAGACACTCATCGTATTGTTATTAGGCAAGCAAAGACTTTCAAATCAGTCTTAGGTGGTCTTCTATACTATCAACGGTGTCTAGAGTATACTCCTGGGCATAGCGATCTATCTCCCAAGGATAAGGCACAATAATTTTAGGATTTAGATTTTATTACTATGAGGAAATGCACTTATACATTAACTATAATATTATAGTAAACAACTTTATTCATAAACAATATATTTTATTGATAGTGTAATTTGATACTAGTAGCCACTTGGCCTACTACGGGAGTTTTGCAATCTACGCTTTGCCTCGGGGGAAAATTGGCCTCATAATGGGCCATGATTGATAACCCTCATAACTCGAACAAATGCTTATCAAAGTTTTATGTTTTACAGTTTATAGAAACAATATGTTAAGGTGTTGATATTTTATTTTGGATAAAATATAGTAATAATAAATATATAGACCGAGAACAAAAGTACTTCTATGTAAACAACATTTGCAGTATATCTGCCTTCTCTTCCTGGTATTTTTTGAGTTTTGGGAATCCAAAAGGATTTTAATCCCACTTGGTGACTTTGCTCTTGAAAGAGCTACATATAGATGTCCATGGGAAAAACAGATGATGGAAAGTAGATGCCAACTTTTTCCGGCGTTTGTCCTTGAGCCTTGTTAATTGTCATTACAAACGCTGCCCATACAAGAAACTGGTACCTCTTGAAAAGAATACCTTTTATTTAATCAGAAGACTCAAGAATCACCTTTAGTATAAAAGCTGTTTGACCAGAGTTAGACCCTGCTGCTATTTCAGCCTCAATAATGGTTCTGTGAAATGATCTACACAATAGGCGAGTTCCATTGCATAGACCATTTTTGGGATCCCGATTTTGAGGTAGCATTATAGGTGACACTATTTTCAGTTTCATGTGGTGAGGAAAAAGTCCGCTTGGGTTTATGCTGGTGAGATATTCTACTGGGAAATTTATGGCATCTGATTCATCTGTGAGTGCTTCATCACTATCACTAATGTGAAAACTAAAGCTTTCTCCAAAAGAATATATTTAAATAATATATTCATTGATCTGTATAAAATCAGCACTTTCCGGCGGAGTATAGATTTTGTAGCTATTTGGTCTTATATATGATGGCAGTGTGTCATTTCCAGGATATAATATACTACCATGGGTTGTATCTGCCAAGTTTTTCACATCAAAGCGTGTCAACAACATATCATCTGGAACTATGATCAGTTCTGAGTTTTCTACTGTCTGAACACTTTCATTGCCAAAATCAAGGAGGTATCTTGAAAACTGTTGCAAGGTGTTTGCAAGTATGTTGTTTTCTGATGATATGGCTTGTTCAACATGCATATTCACAACTAACTTGAATATTTTCACAAAGTTCCAAGTGGAAGATCGGTTTATACACTGATCAATAATATCCATCTTACTTCCTTTGTGCACTACTGGGAAAACTTGGCGGAAATCTCTACCAAATACAATAACCTTACCACCAAAAGGTACGGATTTTAATGCAGGCTGTTACGCTTTCATGATATCTCTAAAAGATCTATCAACTGCATCAAATATGCTACGAATTATCATAAATGCTTCATCCCAAAATATTAACTTTATCATACGTATCAGCTTAGCAAGATCACTCCTTGGCGGGATGTTACAAACAGAAGTTGCTTGGCAGTTCAGTGGAATATTGAACATGGAATGTGCAGTTCTTTCACCTCAACAACAATTTTGCAGTTCCACTTGAAGCAACAGTCAGTGAAACACCTCCATACTCCAAATTTCTTCTTACTGAATCAAGCAAAGCCTGAAACAGAAATATCTTTCCAGTATCACCAGGCCCATCTACAAACACCATATTTGGACTAATGTCATTGGATGCATTTAATCTTGTCAGATCGAGTGCTTTGTTGAGAACTGCTCTTTGATCAGCATTGAATGGCAGAGAAATGGGATCTTGTAATAATAAGGACTATTCATTCAATATGAGCTGATCACGAATTATGTTTGGTCTACGAAATCCAACTTCATCTGCTCTAAATATAATCCTCGGCAAAATTCTCTTTAAATTGATCCCAGAGCTCGTAAGGATTTGATGGCTGGCAAAATAGGAGAATAACAGAAAATAATCTTCTGAGTGCTGAGGGATATTGGAAACTGATTGCCTCCTCCAAACAATGCCTCCATTGATCATCATCCTCCAATAAGTTCATTCTTTGTGCTACAGCCTGAGTTTTTGGAAAAACTTCATTATCAACAGTACGAAGATTGGTAAAGCTTTTTGCACCATGAACATGATACAACAGAATGCGCAAATGGAACTTTTCTGTGTCTCTAGGAAACACGGAGTATATACGCCCAATGGTATTACCAAAACCTTCTTGTCTTCTTTGCCATCTAATGTTGTTGGGATTGTCGATCTTCCAGACATAATGTTCTGGGAACTCAACATACAAATACTGTCTGGCGGCTTCGTCTGTTTGGTTTATTTTAAACCATCCAGTTAAAGTTGTTGGACAAAGAACGTGTACTCACTTCAATAGGAGCCTCATTTCTATGAAAATAAAGTGGCAGTTCGCCTTCCAGGTGTATGATTAGCTGCCAATGACTTGAGTATTTTTCATGCACACTAAAATGAAATATTCTCTAGCAAGCTTCTGAAGCTGAAACATATCTGACATCCACATAATGTTTAATTTCATCGAGATATTGATTTTCTTGGCTGCTCTTGGCTGTTACTACACTTGCATGATCATGAGCTTTATACACATATTTGTATATGTATTTTACTGATTGAACAGTGTTAAAAATCTCAATATTTATATGTGTGTTGTACTTTGCACAGAGGTATAGATTTCATGGAGCCACCAATCTTTGTCTAAATTGACATTTTGTCTGCTTTACTCACATATCTGCCATCTTCACGTCTATGATATTTGGGATATCTTGATGATCCGCTTGTTGTTTGCTCTTGAAATTGCTTAGGAAAGTCTTTTGAACAAACTCCCTTCATATGGTGCATTAGGAAAATTCTGGCTACAGGGACCGTAGATCATATTCTTAACCACACTGTCATATGCCAGAGGATGTGTTGAACGGTTTGGAGTTTCAAAAGAGATTATTGAATCATATTGCTCATCACTATTCATCTTATCATCATTACTTAGAATGAGTAGTATATTAGCATGAGGTAAGCTAAGTTTCTGGAACTTAATGGTATGGATATTGGCTAAAACCTTTCCAAAGATTTTCTTTTTTTTTCAAGTCTTTCATCAACCTCTTGAATTTTTCTCAAAAACTCTGGCACAAAGATCAGGTCTATCAGCAACAGTTTGATTAAAGAGTAATTTGTGTCTAATCTCTGGCCAGGTGGAGTTGCATGTAAAAGTGATGAATAAATTTGGCTTTCCAAATCTTCTTACAATGCTGATGGAATCTTGATAAAGTTGTTCCATATGTCTTGGACCTCCAATAAAAGAGCTTGGCAAGATTACTCTCATTCCAGTAGGACTTAAATCTGAATCATCAGAAGTAATAGCATCCTGTACACCACTTAATATATCTTTTTATCAATGTGTCTTGGTTGTGCCGTCTGAAATTCAGGCGACTTTATTCAATGTTAGCCTATACTCTGTACTGATAAAAGAGCTTTCCAAATAAATTCAAGTGATTTATTTTTCTGTACATCAATCTGAAGTAGTAGTGTTTTAGTGTGCTTCTCTTGACATCTTGGTCATTGACTGAACATCTATTTATATTCCAACCTAACTGTTCTATAGGAAATATAAGTATGTAACTCATATGATTGTATGGCTGACCTATCTCACCCATCCTCTGCAATAAGCTGACATCTCCTAGTCATATCACAATGTCTCTGATTTCTGTTTGGTATCTATTATTATTTGGACAGCTATAATGCCTTTTGTGCAGATCGCCATATTCACGACAGTTTTTACATCGAGTACTCTGATTTTCTGTCTCAGCTTCTTGCATGTTAGTGTTAATTTCTTCAATAGCAACCTCTATTTTCTCGTTCTGTTGAATTACAGAATTATAAAGACAACTGCGATGAGTTCTTTGAGAATGTTCAGGCTGTGAACAGCTTGAATAGTATATAGTATGAATGGACATTTAAGCAACTTTAAAAAGAAGAGGAAAAAGAAGAGTACTTTTATGGTTCCTGGTTCCTGGTTTTCATACTTCTTACTTGTTCGCTCACTCACTCACTCACTCACTCACTCACTCACTCAGTCAAGAAATATTGATATGTCTGGCAAAAGGATATTAGTTATCTATTTGCTCGCTTGAAATAAGGCTTATATTTCCGGAGTTATGTGTCCTACAAGTGTGGCAGATCTTGAAAAGAAAAGAAAAAGAAAAGAAAAGAAAAGAAAATAACTGTTAGAAGAGCTTTTCATATTAGGTGAGAAGTCAATCATGTTTACTCTCGATGTTCGAAACTTATCGACATCAATTAAAAGAAGATCACCCTTTTGTCTCTTTTTCAATAATTGATATAAAGTTCTTGTCAAGCCAATACGATGACCTTTAAATTTGATAGCATCCTTTCCTTTTATTCTTGCCCCATAAGCAACGACTGGTAGCTTAGTAGGATCATAATCAAATTTTTCTAGGTGTCAATACCCCTTTTTAATAATAAAATAGTAGTAAAAATAATGAGTTCGAGATGTATTAATGTACTCTCTATGTGTATGTCATATTACTCTTACACTGGCACCTTCTTGCCTTTGTTTTTTATTCTTTTCATCTTTCATATTGTGGCTTCTTTTTTATTCTCTCTATTTTGCTTTGTTTTCTTTCTTCTCTACTTATTGTATTTTATGCCACCATTTACTAATATATTGACCATTTTTTCATATACAGCAGATAAACACCGTGAATAACCAGGATCCATATGACTGTCACCCTTTCTAATTTGCTTGGATGTTCTATAAAAACCATAGTTGTCACTTGGGAATAGAAATAGCAGAATATTATAGAAAGTATAGTTATCAACATCTTTAATAAGATAGACTTTGATCCAGACAGTTTCTTAGAGTATAAATAATATAGGCTTTAAGGACATGGGCAAATGACTGTTTCTTGTTCTCGATTTTTTTTTCTTTCTGTTTTCTCACATCCTTCTGTTTCCTGCTAGCTTCTGTGTGAGTAGCCAGCCTTACGAGGTCTTACGTATCTCTTGTCTCATATCGACAAAAAATCTTTGAGATATATAAGGAAATACATGAACAATAAATTTATAATATTTCTTTGGTTGGCTAGTGTGTTTGAAAAGAACCTTTTCACTGTCTGCCTGTTTTAGCATTGACTATGGACTCTGCAATTAGACGCTATAAAGTTGGACAAAAGGAAGAAGTAAACCTGACATTGCAACTCAGTCACTGCATTTATTGTTTAACATAATGTGTCATCCTTAAGCCCACAGTATTTGCAACATAACACTGCTTAAGAAAGATGTATTATAGAACTTATATAGTTAATTCTAGTGGTCATTGTCCATAAAATAGAGCCAAACTCACTTACATTGAGAACTGTATAGTCACTCATTGACTCAATATTTATAATCACTTCAGCAACCATGTTATTGTAACTGGTATTAACAGTGGTGCTTAATGATTACAAAGTATTATTTATAATACTGTTTTTTAGGTCCAAGGCAAATAGAGTGTGAATTATTTGACTTGTGAATTTTATGAATAGAGGCTAGTATATACATTACCAGAATAGAGAGAGAAAGATTATTATTTGTTCTGATATTCCCCTCCTTTTGTTATTTCTCATACTGTCCATGCAACTTAACGCCTAAGTACCCGTCAAGATGAATATAAATAAACAAGGTAATGTGCCATTATTAACAAAGAAGAACAATAGAAGGTGGTGATAGACACTACCAAGGACTATTCTAGAGATAAAAAGGTAAACATTGTCTTCTGGGCTTGAGCTCATTGTATTCCACAAGACACTCAATATATTGTTGTTAGGCAAGTAAAGACTCCTTTCAAGTCAGTCTTAGGTGATCTTCTATACTGTCAATGATATCTAGGGTATACTCCTGAGCATAGTTATCTATCTCCCAAGGATAAAGCACAAAGCTTTTAGGGTATAGATTCTATTGCTATGAGGAGATACACTCAGGCAGTGGCTATAGTCATAATATAGTATTAGCTATACTATTGCAATAAACAATTTTATTCATAAACAATATATTCCATTGATAATACAATTTGATAGAGTTATCCACAAAAGATAATAATAATTTAGATACTTGTGTAAGAGAAGTCAGGTTCTCCTGACTCCCTTGAGAAACTGTTCTCATAAAAAAACTAAAACTCTCACGGGAATAAGGGGTAAAGCAGTTACTATAGCACTCAATATTTAGTATAATATCCCTTCTTTTTCATCCTTCAATAAATAATCAAAGTTCTTCCTATCTGTTTTCTGTGTACTGCTCTTAATAGCTCGGATATCTAAGTTATCGTAAAATTCTGGTTTTGGTTCTTCTCTCTTTCTGTTCTGCTTTGTTCCTTGGTCTCTGTGTTTTTCCGTGTATATCTGGTCGATATACATTTCCCTGTCATTGTCACTGCGAATTGCTGGTGATCGTCAATTACTGACTTTATTAAGCCTCTGTCCTACTGAGATACCTATCCCTCTCCCAAATCCGGTCAGTGTGGTGTTCATCGTGTGTTAGTAGCCCTCATATCAGAGACCTACGCGCTTCTACAAGATCTTATTTGCCCAACATTACACTTGTAAACCTTTGATTTCAAACACAGTTCCATATAAGGGCAAAATTCAGGATAGACTTAAAGGGGAGATTGTGTCACTGCTTAAAAGCCAGAAAAATCTTTGGGTGTGTAGCCTATGAGAATTATTCCATGCAGAATCATCAGTAAAGACCTACATGAAGAAGAGTTAAATAAAACACAGTCAAACTAGTACGTAAAAAGATTCATACATACTACTTTGATGGGAGATGTTCCTTTTTATCTCTAAACTTTTACTGGTTTATAGAAAAGGAGATCAGTAAATAATAGTATTCAGCATTAAAATTTGAGGAAATGTAGATCACGAGAGGCCTTTAGAGCTTTTGAAAGGAGTTATAATTAAAGGCAGTGTAAGATCTAAGAGGTACGTAGGTCTCGAGAGAGATTGACTACCAACACAAAGACCGCACACAAAAGAGGGAATTGGGGGATGTTCTTAACGGAGTAGTCTTTATGAATTAGCAGAAAGACAGATGCCGAAGACGAAAGAGTGTTCACCAACAATAGTGACAGAGACCAAAAGAGGGTATGTAACCTACAGTGTTACAGTGACGGATAAAGAGATAGTGATAAAATAGAGAAGGGGTGAGAGAATAGAAAGCACTGTTCGTTTCGATATTTAGAGCAAGCTTAGCCTCTACAATACGATTCAAAAGATACCAAGGAAACTCGATGTTTATTAGAGAGGTCTATCCCAAGGTATAAATACACAATATCGTCAGTGGAATGCTAGTCCTATGTATTTGGCTATTTCGATATATATTAATCAACGTCTCAGTAACTTCCGAGCCAACAGATAGACATTCTTGCCTATCATTAAAGAGTCTATTAAATGGTAGTCCCACAAGAGAGGGAAAGTGGGGTGATATATTTAGCAAGTATGATTTTCTGGTCTTCAGGATGATTGGTACAAAGCCTTAGGAATTATTTGTAGGAAGATGATGTAGGCCCTGAAGGTTAACTTATTAAGGAGAAAACAAGTAAAAATAAGCAGGAGTAACCACCCAACATCATGATGAATAGATGATCACAGGTACTAATACAAAAAGAACAAAATCAGAAAAAAGGAAAAATAAGGAAAACTTAGGTACGATCAACTTCAATAAATACAGTCCCATGTAATAAATGACTAGACGGCGAACCCATTTTTATCCTTCCCTCAAAAATAAAAGAGGTCTTTTTCTTTTCTTTTGTAATTTATTCAAAAGATGACTTCAAGCAATGAAAATCAGCCAACTCTTAGCCAAGAACATAAAGATATTCCTATTAAAAGAAGAGAGCATACTATGTTTATTAGAGGATAAATCATAGGACAATGGAAAAGATATGATACTTATCAAGAGATTGCTGACGATCTCAATCTCCCAAAGAGCACAGTGGGCAGGAGTGTCCTATTGTATAAAAACAAAGGCATAGTTCGACCCAAAATGAATACAGGAAGACCTGAAAAGGTGTCATCTACTTCAAAACTAGCCATCATTTTGTCTATTCATATAAACCCTATACAAGTAACTGCATATCATTTGAGAAATATGAATGATGCAGATATGAATGTTTGCCGTAGCACATCTCTAAAATACACGAATAAACTCAGTTTTTTTATGCTCACCATCAAAACGACCTGGAATAAAACTTACTCACAAGCATACCAATACAAAACAGCCTGAACAATGCTTGTGTAGTGAATGGGAGAAGATCCCAAATGAATTTCTGGAAATTTTAGTCGATAGTATGCCAAGGAGGTGCTCCGCTGTGATGAAGAATAAAAGCTTTGCCACAAAATACTAAGCAATATTTTTATAATAAAAATGTAGACAATCATCTAAAGAACAACCATTATAAATCTTATGTTACTCAATGAATGTTTTATTATGAACATCTTAGACTGATAGATATGCCTTTATTTTTCAAAACAATTGACTTTTTGTTTAGTCACTTATTACTTGGGACTGTATCTATAGGCAAAATCTAGTAGTAAACGCTATTACAAGTATGATTTATTATTTGATTTAAATATTATCAACTAAAATAGTGTTAAGGCTACTACTGTTCCAATAGTGGAAAATCATTCATGCTTACAAGCCCTGACATTATGTTCCCTGATATAACACATCATAATGATTATTTTTACTTGTGTAAAACTATAATTTCTTGTCATGAGAGCAAATAGTTCAAATTTTGATGGAAAAATATAGTTTTTCTTGAAATGGCAACTTATGGTCACTAGATTTACACGTCAAATTAAACCATCAGATGCTTTTAGACTGTGTGGTTCCTGTAGTCCCAAACTATAAAATTGGTGGCTACAAATAGTGCTATACCTGGTTAAGAAAAGTCTTAATCAACTATCAGTTCATTTTAGTCATTATTCTACCATATTATAATGTAAATCGAAGGTACAGGTGTAATTAAAAAGGTTTAGTTTTCTTTATAGTTTACAAACTAGGGTGACTATCCAAAAAAAAAAAAAACTACTTTCACACATTTATCCATTGACAAAAAAACAATTGCCTGTGAACGAATAATGTGTGAAGGTAATTTTTATGCATAATTTTATTATGTTTAGTTTACTGAGCTATTTATCTCTAGTTTTTGATGTCATAGACTGTTTTTTATTTACTATTATTACTATTATTAATCTTATATTTACAATTACAAAAGGAAAAATACAACAAAGGGAAGAAAGGGAAAGAAATAATTCTTTTCATTCTTCTAAGCTACAAAGAAGTGGAGAAAAAAAACTTTGGGAACAAGATGATTGTTCAGTTTTTTGGTTACATAAATCTGCTATAGACAGCCGACGTCTGCATTGTTCTCCGCCAAAAATCTCAATATCATTCAGTTGTAAATGTGGAGATGAGTTGTCGGAGATTGGGGAGAGCATTCCGGTATATGTTCTGTACCCCAATCCATTCATTGAATTATTGTCGGGAGATGGAATAGTGTTCTTTTGATTGCTTAAAGGAAGAGAAGCAGGTGTGACACAAGTAGCCCGAGGATTTCTTTTCTTTCTTATTCTTAGACCAACATCCTCATTACGGTCATGTGTGCGTCTATGCTGCTTCATGTTGTCGTATCTTGTAAATTTTTTCTTACAGTCTATAAAAGTACAGTTGAATGGGCGCTAAGATAGCATAAAAAATTATAAGTATACGATTTTTTTTAATAAAATAAATAAATAAAGACATATCTATCTGTTTAAAAAATTACCTCTCCAGTATGCATTCTATGTAATATAATTGAATAAATATAGTCAATAAAAGGTATAGAAATAGGAAAAAATGAAGAGATGCAACCATCCTCTGTTTAGATAAACAAATATGTATATGTTTGGGTAGGCATGCATTTTTCTTTAGGGTATATCTAACTTACCGGATATGTCTGGATAGGTGCTCGGCACGACTAAATTCTTTTTCACATGAGCCGTATCCATTGCATTTGAAGGTTTTTGGTGTAGATGTTCTATGCATATTTTCTGTATTGAATTGGGTTTTTTTTTCATTAAAATACACTTCTTTTATAGTTGATGGTTGAGTGGACACCAAAAAAGGACCACGAGCGGAATAGAAAAATGAAAGGTGGGTATAGGATCTACACACAGGAACAAGAGGAACGCTCCGTCATTATGGCGTAAATGGTTAGAACCAAAAAAAAAATTAACCCAATCACACTTCTAGATGGTTTACCCATACAGGAGATATGACCTGATCACATAGTTTGAGACTTCTATGGACTGTTTTCTGGCATTTAGATGACAGCATGGGTATTGATTCATGACCAATGCATTTACGGAATTTATTCTATTAGCTAACTTGATCTTATATACATCATATAGTAAAGAGGTTAGATTTATACTGATGTATATCAGTGAAGAGAATAGAGAAAATAAACAACTCGAGAATAAAGATAATTTACACAAACAATTAATTTTTCCTGGATTTTGATACTTTACAAAAACTGCCCACCCAAGTTACAAATACTTTAGGAGGATTTAGCTTGAAATTCATCAAAGTATGTAGATCAATTATCACGCCTGACTTTCTAATAGAATGTAAATGCATTGTTTTAAAATATAAACTTATTACTTAATCAGGAGCATGTATATGTAGATTCCGTCGATTTCTCTCTCTTGAATTACTCTTGCTACTTACTCACATGTTAAATCAGATCCTTTATATGGATATTAAATCTGTCAGAATAGAATCCTTTTTCGCTACTTTGATAGAATTCATTAACAGTCAAAATATCCTGTGCTGGTATGAATTGCTTGATCAGTATACCACTTGTAGTTTTGGGTGAAGTATCAAGCGCCGAAATGAATCACATCAAATAGCACTAACAACTTCGGGTAATCTACCAAAAATACTAGCATGAGATAGGCGCTACTGATTAGTATTCTCAGATTTACAGTAAAAAGGTAGTTATAGTATGTTTTCTTTAGACAAGCTACTTTTATTGAGCAATAACGCTATAGTATTTGGTCAGTCAAGCTAAGAAACGGTCATTTATGTATCTAGGACAGCATGATTATTTGAAAGCCTAGATGACTCTTTTCCATGGGCATCTGACTTTCATGAAGAACCGTGGTCTTATCGGTGACTAGCATCAAATCTTTACATTGGAGGAGGTTAAGAAATTATGCAAAGTGAGGTATGGCGTGAGTTCTATTCTAGACCATGGTGTCACCTATATCCAAACAGGGTTAATTTGTGCCTGTAGGATCATCCCAGACTCAGTATAAGCATCATAACAATTGAGTAGGACAAATTATTTTGAAAAATACTTTATTATAGCCAAGTCGAAGCCAATATATATCTAATTGAATACTTTAGATATTTATTAATATATTATTAAGAAAAAATCAATCGTTTAGTGCCGTAACGAAAGAAAAATTCAACTAGTTCACCAGCAATTAGATTTTTAAAGTGAGGTAAAATAATAAGTAATAGATTATAAGGTTAGCAACATCAAATACTAAGTAATTTAATAATATATCTTCAGTCTATATACAATATTCTTCTAATATTTTATATAATAAGGCTTGAATTCTGTATCCAAAATAGTCATAAGAAAATATAATTTTTCATATGAAATAACATCTATACTCTCTACTTCCTAAGAATGAAGATGAGAGCTGATATAGAGCATAGCTTATTTATTTTAAATTTATTTTTCATTTATATCGTAAAAACACTTATGACACAGAAATATGAAATAGATCAATAATGGCCACTGACAAAATGATATTGATAAACTATTTTTTTATTTGAACAGTGACGACTCCCTTAGTAAAATCAAGACTACTGACACACATGTACCAAAGCCTCATTCTGGTGCATCAAAAACTTAATGAGAGAGACCTCAGACAATCTAAAGCCATTCTAAGGGGCAACCCATTTGTCTTCTATATATAACTATATAAATTTGGAACTTAAAGCACATGAGATAATCATCTGTTGAGCAACATTCATCAAATATATACACCAGATTGGGTTTGGTTCCTACTTAGCACACAAGCCAAGGTTTTCTGAAGAAAATATGTAGAAAAAGGCTTTGTTGAGCGAAGGAACGGGTCAATTAGACCCCTGAGGACTGAAAATGCTTAGTATGATATGATGAGTCAATGTTTGAAGTAGAGGGTTACCAGGGAGGGGCCCTAGTGATTCAAAAGAGAATAGGGACGTCATATTCCAAGAAGATAGGGCTAGCTGCCATACAGGTGGCTATACAGCATGGTGGAAAGAAACATATCAAATTAGGATTCTTTGATTAATGGCCTGCCCAAAGTTCTGATCTCAACCCCATTGAACATCTCTCGAGCTGTCTTGATAGACTTATCAATGACAAGAGGGCTGTTATCAAAAATATCGATAAGCTCAAGACAGCTTTAGAAGAAGCTTGGGGAAATATCCACGTTGATCTTGCCAAAAAATTAGTGGGCTCAATGAAGGATCGCTGCCAGGCAATTATTGATGTCAAAAATGGCCCAACAAAATATTAAATAAAACCTTTATACATACATTAATATTGTTAAGAATCAGAGGCAAAAGGGGTGCTTGGTAAAATAAAGGTATATTTCTCAAAGATGCAAAGTGTGCATCTGCTTTCACTATTTATGCTATTCTACATTTTTACATATATAGAATTACTACAATAAGTTCTCCCAAAATAGGTGACCAGGTCTACCCATTTCCAACAATATGTTAATATAAACAATATGTTAAACTAGCTTTGTGTTGAATTTGAGATCATTAGTATGTGTTTTGAGGTCATAGCCTTTCCATGAATAAAGCATGTTCTTTCTCAAGATTTGAAAAAAGAAAAAATGTATACTTAATAATTTTGTATGACTGTATAACATTTAATTAAATGCTATCTTCCATGATAAATAATCTCAAGATTATATAATATGATCATTGTTTGCCACAACTACACACCCAAAGATTTTTGGAATAAAAAAAGAAATATTCTGAGAATAAAACCCCAATATTATTATGATTGGCCAATGTGTTTGGAAAAGATTTTTCGCTAT
Organism: Spinellus fusiger; assembly: GCA_025094145.1. Lineage (NCBI taxonomy): Eukaryota > Fungi > Mucoromycota > Mucoromycetes > Mucorales > Phycomycetaceae > Spinellus > Spinellus fusiger. The sequence goes on along the minus strand of JALLLS010000029.1, from coordinate 269,469 downwards.
CTAAATGATCAATTTCAAACTCTACCTGCCTATTTTAGCAATGGCTACTGACTTTGTAATTAAAAAGTATAGAGTTGGCTGTAAAGTCAAAAAATACATGGCTCTTCCCCATTTAACTCCGGAGACACCCCCAGGGGACCCTCCATTAGGCAATAAAAACCAACAAACTTCGAGATCTACTCCACCAACCTCAGAGAACACTTCCACTACACATGCAAAGACCAACTCTGTCTCTGCTGCTTTGGGAACAAAGCTAGATTTCTCTGGAGCCGCAAAGAAAGGGCTCCTTAACCGCACCACCCCCACTCGCACCGAGATCGTTCTTGGTAGCGACAATGAAAACCCTTTGCCCCGTGTGTGGGCTCAGGGCACCTCTCGCCACTCTGTTTTCTACAGTCTTCCTGCTAAGAATGCAGAATACATTAATGAATTCTTGGACACCATGCGAGATCGCTTCCCCGCCAACGTCTGCTTTGGATGCAGCCGTAAGGATAAGGAAGGGGTTGCTAATTTTGAGTTTCACTTTGCCACCAAGGCTGCTTGCGAGCAGGCCTGTAAGGAAGGCATTAATGTATCTGATTCTGTTCTTTTTGCGTCTCCTGCCATCTCTCCCCAAGCAATGCTGTTGCGTCTCAATATTGTGGGACTTCCCTTCATGTCTTATGAAGAGATCAACACAGGTCTGCGGGCCTGCTTAAGTAAATTCGGCACTGTCAAAGAAGTGGTCGTTTATGAAGAACGAAAGTGGTTCCATGGTAATGGCCATGTTTATCTTGAACGCCCACCCAACCACGACCGTACTCTCCAGCCATTGACCTACAAAGTGGCTTTCAATGCTAAACATACCTTTTTGGCTACATGGACGAAGATGGGAGCTCATTGTCGATACTGTAAGGCAATGGGCCATGATGTGGATAAGTGTCCCATGCGTCCAAAAGAAACCCGGACTTGTTACTCTTGCGGAGAGGTTGGACATCTCCAGGGCAACTGCACTCGTCTCCCTGCCACTGAGGCAGACACATCAAAGAGACACCGAAAGACAGCCGCTGATCCTTCTAAGGATCGAGTGATTGCTAGTCCTGTCTCTCTTCTTTTGAAGAATCCTGTCACTTCTTCTGAGAAACCTGAGGCAGTTTCAGGCACTGTTCCCACCCACCCCACAGAGGAAACTACTCTTCCTGCTGTCGACCCGACAGCTGTTTTGGTTGTTGAGGAGCCTGCCAAACTGCCAGATGCTCCGCCTATCTTTTCTCCTCAAGACACTCGCTCTGTCTCTCCGAGTAGAGATCGTTCAGCCTTGCCAGGCAGACGTCGCTCTGTTTCCCCCAGGAAACGTCGTCCTGTCTCTCCCAGAAGACTTCGGTCTGATAAACGTTCAAACATGAATATCAACATGGACGTGTCGTCTGAGGGCGAACAATAATCTCCCTTTTTATTTTATTTTATTTTATGTTTAAGATAAGCACTATGAACTGTAGAGGACTCGCCAAACTCGGTGATCCTCAAAAACGACAATCATTTATACGACACCTACGCAGCAAGGGTATGGATCTTCTTGCGCTCCAAGAAACCCATGTCAATACAGACACTATGCAACAATCCTTTAACTAACTTTTCCGCACCTCCTCATCACTATGGTCACCTCACTGTGGCCTAGTATCATTATCACCGCTCATTACACTCATTAACCCTCTGTTCAGCCTCTGTGGCCGCTGCATTACTGCTACAGTGGTGCATGCCAACATGCTTTTTCCTCCTATCCGCATTTGTGTAGTATATGCCCCTGCCACTTATCGTCCTAGATACACCTTCCTTAACTCACTTGTCACCAATCCTCTCTTTCTTCCTCAACACCCCAGCAATTTCATCCTGCTCGGGGATTTCAACTATTCCTACCGTTCGTCCACCTCCACCCCTCGCCAGGCTCCCCAGCCATGGCTGCAGTATATTTCTGACTTTTGCATAGACACCATCACTCCTGCTGGAGAAGCTTCCCTGCCAACATTTCATCGCGGCATATCTTCCTCATGCATAGACTACATTTTTTCATCCAAGGACATTGCTCCTTTACGCTCTTCCTCTTCAGTCTCCTACATCCACCCTCAGTGGTCGGATCACTGTTTACTTACTTCGTCCTTTAGATTTGAGACCCAAGATAACACGGGAAAGGGACTTTGGCGTGCCAGCCCTCGTCTAGCCCTCCAATCAGAGTTTCGTGAAGAACTCAAATCATTACTTTCTCGCTGTGTTCCTCTTCTCTCTCACTCTTTATCTGTCCAACTTAAGTGGGATCAGTTAAAGGAGCAAGTCACTTGCTTCATCAAGTCCTTTTCTCGTCGTCGCCATCATTCCCTTGTCTCAGAAGAACGTATGCTTCAGAGCAAGCGGGATAGACTTATCCACAAGTTCAGACACCAACCAGCACAGAACTTTCAGTTGCCCATTGTAGAGAAACAACTGCAACAAGTACAACACGAACAGGTAGAGATCCTTGCCCTTCGGTCTGGGAAGATGTGGCGTGAGAAGGGAGAGACCTCTGCCGGATATTTAAAGAGAACCATCACAGCAAGACAGATCAAGAAGAACATTACTGCTCTACAACACCCAGTAACAAATACTCTATGCACAGACCCGCACACAATGACTGATGCTGCTGCTACCTTCTACACTGGCTTGTACACTCCAGATCCTGTAGTGTCTTTGGCTGTTGAGGATTTGATCACTCATCTTCCACCCGAACTTCTTCTCTCTGAGAGCATGGGCTCATTTCTCACCAACAAGTTTACCATAGCAGACATTAGGGATGGTTCAGCAAGATCCCCAAGATCAAGCAGTCCAGGTCCTGACGGTCTGCCATATGAAATTCTACACCTAGTTTTTGATCACCCTGTTTGTGCTGACCTTATTACTACAGTGTACAATGAGGCATTGACACTTGGTATATTCCCTCCTTCCTGGCAATCGACGTGTTTGACACTCCTACCAAAGAAAGGGGATCTGACCTCTCTAAAGAACTGGAGGCCCATTGCCTTGATCAACACAGATGCCAAAGTATTCACTCGTCTTCTGAACGCTCGCTTGATCCATGCTGCCAGTAGCCTTGTTTCGCCTTACCAGACAGGTTTTGTGCGAGGAAGGTTCATTGCTGACAATGGCATGCTCACAAAGATTGCCATGGAGCAGGCTAGAATAGAGAACTCTTCTGCTGTGGGTCTCTTGTTGGATCAAGAAAAGGCCTATGACAGAGTTCATCCAGAGTACCTTAAGAAGGTTATGCTACACTTCAAGTTTCCTCTTTCTCTGGTGAATAGCATATGTAATCTCTTCTTTTCTACACAGATACAGGTCAATGTGAATGGGCATATCTCTCGCTCACTCACTCAGTCTCGTGGTCTTCGCCAGGGAGATCCTCTCTCTCCTGTGCTTTTCAATCTTGCTTTTGAGCCTCTGTTGCGTCGTTTGCTCCATGATACGACATTCAAGGGTCTCTCTCCTCCTCCACACCCAAGTCTTTCTCCGCCTCCTGCTCTCAAGTTTCTAGCCTATGCAGACGATCTCCTAGTCTTTCTACCCGACCATGCCCATTTACATCGCTTACAAGAGCATCTTACTACGTACTCTGCAGCATCCAACGCTCGCATTAATATGCACAAAACACAAGCCTTTTCTCTTTCGGGTGCTCCCCAGCCCTTATGGACACCAATCCTTCAGCAGTACAATATCACAGAATGGCATGACCGTCGTTCACCAGAACCTCTTAGGTATCTTGGGTTTCCCTTGATGACTTCTCTACCACAGAGAGATGTCTTTTGCAAGTCGCTTTTGTCGAAGATAGAAGCTACCTGCAATATACATCTTTCTCGTTCTTTGTCTGTTCGTGGCCGTGCAACAGTGCTCAACACTCTTGTTCTCTCGACTCTTTGGCATGTTCTTCGTGTAGTGTCTCTTCCCTCTGTGTTCTTCCAGAAGGTACGGTCACTCATGGGTCGTTTCCTCCAGCACCGCATGTTCCCTCCCATAAAGCTTGCTACTTTATGCTCTCGGACTAGCCATGGTGGATTAGGTGTCTTGGATCCCAGTATCCAACAAAGTGCTCTCCAATTGCGTTGGCTTGTTCCTTTTTGTTTGTCCCCTCGTTCTCCTTCTGGTTTAGTTCCTCCGTGGTTCTCATATCTTCTGAAAGTGGCTGCCCCTTCATTGGATCCTCTCCATTGTCTTTTGTTTCCCGATCTTCGTCCTTCTGTCTTTTGTTCTCTGAGTAGTGCATTCCACTCGATCTTTAGTGCAATAGACCGATTGCCACACTCCTTTGAAAAGATTGCAGTGAATCTTTCCACCTGTCTTGAGCTTCCGCTTTCTTCTGCTTGTTTTGTTGCTTCTGGCTCTCCAGCTTTCCCTCGCTCTTGGCGTGCTCTTCGAGTCAGTGATGCTTTTGAGGTGAATCAAGAGCTTGACGTTCTGCAGCGCCGTCTTCCTGGTGGCCTTACCAATTATCCACGCATTGTTCGCAAGTTTTTTCGTAGAATTGATAGCCAATCCTTACTCTTACAGCCCTTCCTCCTCAGAGCGTCGTTACCTGTCCAATTGGTACAGACTCTCTTTCCTTTGCTTTCTCCTAGGACTGGATCTACAGTAGACATCTCTCCTTTCCTTTCTGCTTTGGTACCCTCCAAGCCATGGTCTCGTCTCTCTCCACGTCTTTATCGAAACATATGCATGCGAGTATCTTCACCAGCACCTTCCTTTAACCCTCCTCTTCGTCCTTCCCACTGGAAAGAGCTCTGGTCTTTGCCATTACAGCATATTACTCGCAATGTATGGTACCGGGCTCTTCACAGCAAGCTTTCATGCCGCTCTCTCCTACACAAGCTTGTTCCCTCTTCCTTTCCCTCCGGCATTTGTCTTGTTTGTTTGGCCGCTGAAGATACACAAGAGCACCTTCTTTTTACTTGTCCAAAGAAATGGTCTTTTTGGTCCTCCTTTTGGCACAAACATTTTGGCCTCTCTCCCCAGCCCTCCGACCTTGTTGCAGCTCTTCTCTCTTTTGTTTTTCCCAAGGCCAGTGTCTCTAACACTCCCAACGTCTCTATCTTTGGCTGTGCTCTTTTGGCTATATGGCGCCACCATTGGATGTTCATATTCGATAATGTACCTGTTACCTCCTCTGCTGTTCTCGCGTCTGCTACTCGCCTCTTGGACCGTCTCCAGTCAGAACTTGATATGAATATTGAGTAACACAGTGCTCTCACCCTGTTAAAAAAAAATACTTAATTAGAAAAACAATAGAAAATTAGAAAAGCCAAAAACAAGTTGTGACACTCTTTTCCTCCCTAAAAAAAAAGATTATCACCGAATAAACTCAGAGCCAGAGGCTCCATACAAAAAAAAAAAAGTCAAAAAATAGATCCAGAATCACCCCAAAATTACAACTCAGTCACCGATATTCTTCTCTTAACATAATGTGTCATCCTTAAGCCCACAGTATTTGCAACATAACACTGCTTAAGAAAGATGTATTATAGAACTTATATAGTTAATTCTAGTGGTCATTGTCCATGAAATAGAATAAAACTCACTTGTATTAAGAACAGTATAGTCATTCATTGACTGAGTATTCATAATCACTTTAACAACTAACTTATTGTAACTGGTATCAACAATAGTACTTAGTGAGAACAAGATATTGTTTCTAGTACTGTCATTTAGGCCCAAGGCAAATAGAATGTGAATTGTTTGACTTGTGAATTCTGTGAATGAAGGCTAGTATATACATTACCAGAATAGAGAGAGAAAGATTATTATTTGTTCTGATATTCCCCTCCTTTTGTTATTTCTTACACTTCACATACAGCTTAATACCTAAGTACTCGTCAAGATCAGCATAACTGAGCAAGGTAATGTGCTATTATTAACAAAGAGAAACAATAGAGAGAAGTGATAGACACTACCAAGGACTATTCTTGAGATAAAAAGGTAAGCAGTGTCTTTATCCGGGCTTGATCTCATTGTATTATTATTAGGCAAGTAAAGTCTCTTCTCAAGTCAGTCTCAGATTGTCTTCTTTCTACAAGTTCGATAATGTCTAGGGTATACTCCTGAGTATAGTTATCTATCTCCCATGAACAAATCAAAAGGCTTTTAGGGTATAGATTCTATTGCTATGAGGAGATACACTCAGGCAGTGGCTATAGTCATAATATAGTATTAGCTATACTATTGCAATAAACAATTTTATTCATAAACAATATATTCCATTGATAATACAATTTGATATTGAGTTATCCACAGAAGAAAATAATAATTTAGATATCCGTAAACCTTTTGATTTTAATCATTCTTCCATATAGGGTGTGTTGTTTCGAATGTTAAGGGATGATTGTGTCACTGATCAAAAGCCAAAAAATCTTTGAGTGTGTATTTTGTGTGACCACTTTTTGCTTCTATCACAGCCTTAAATCTCCGGCGCATGCTTGAAATGAGACCATCTGTAGTATCCTTGGAAATTTTCTCCAATTCTTCTAACAAGAGCACATCCAAATCTTGAAAAGTACTTCATGGGGTCTTTATATTTCTGATAGCTCTGTTAAGCCTCTACCATAGCTGCTCTATGGGGATCAGGTCGTGAATTTGTGAGGGCCACCCTTCTATAGCGACAATACCCTCTTGTGTCTTCCACATCTTGGACTCTTTGCCTTTATGGTGGCTGCCATTATTCTCTTGAAGAACATAGTATACCTCTAGATTCAGTGGCTTGAGTCAATCCAGATTAGTACAGTAGGCTTCTGTCAAGCTCTCGATGCGTCTATTACTATCCATAATGCCCTTCACAGACACTAGCTTTCCGACACCTTCACCAGAGAAAGAACTTTACACTATCATCACCAAACATCATTATTAAATTAATATTCTTTAAAAGAAGTCATTTATTCTTTCTCTTTGTGCTGCTGTAGTACAATTGTTGGTCCTCATTAACTGATGCTTTGACTCATTGATCCAGATGGCTGTCTTCCGGTCTTCTTCTGTCTAATGAAGGTGGGCCTTGGCTCAAGTAAGCATCAACTTCTTGTATTTAATGCTAAGAGAAGGTCTCTTACCACCTTTCTAGAAGACAAGCCAAGCCTCTTCATTTTTCTGATAGTGTTCTTGGACAAATGGGTAGTCATCTGCTTGCAAAGCTGATCTATTGTCTGGAATGAATCCCTTTCCATTTTGTGTAGAGCCACTTTATCGTCCATCTAACTAAGAACAAACTTATGCTCAATGGTTTTTTTGGTCTTAAAACATCTATTTTTCATATATATCTTTATACATGAAACAGACTGCTTACTAACTCTAAATTGAACAGAAATAGCAATTTGAATGATGCTATTTATAGTGGCCTCGTGAGCAATGAGACAATGGGTAAACTCATCAATTTATTTTTCCAAGAAGTATTATTGGTTTTTCAGTGTTATCTGATAGGGTAGACATTATGGTAAAAAAAAAAGCGATAAATGATGAATATTTAATAATTATTTAAAGGGTAAAACTATAATCTGGGCTTTAAATATACCTAAAATTCTGGCAAGTCATTGTATAATTAAGAGCCATTGATCGAGCCACGTCTACTCAAGACTTTAAGGTAGAGCCATCAGCTGGTAGCTTGCTCATTGGGGCTGCTGATGGGTGTGTTGAGCGGGAACACCAATGCTACCATAGAGTGCAAAGGACTCCTTCAGCAACAGATGCTATATCCTCACTTCTCCTCCGATCTCTCCTCTACCACCCATTCTTAGCCCGTTTAGCAAAAACAAAAGCTGCTAGTGTAGTTGCTGCATTTATTTTCAAAAGTTCTCATAGGGTGGCCAATATGCCTCATGTGTGAATAGCACCTACACCCAAAATTAAAATACTTTGAACTGTATAATTAAGAAAGTTTAAATCGGTGACACTAATTATTGATTGTACCAGAGACTATGCTGAAGAACTTTTTTTTTTCTTATGTCAAATGTAGGAGGACATTTTCAACATGCATACCCTTCTTTAATATTATTATAGATTCATTAATTTCTTATTTAGAGCCTTCAAAAATCACATACACAAAATATATAATAGTCTATAGTAATAAGATGATTTCATTGTAGTATTAACCGATACTTGACGAACCTCCCTTTGGTATCAATAAATAAAATCTTTTGTATATCCTTTAAATAGTCTGTCATATTCCACTAGTATGATTATTTTAAGATATCTCTTAGTGTTTTGACTAATTCTTCTGTTATAAACAACCCTATTTAATTGCAATCATAGGTGTATGTTTGTTCACTAAATTATCATTATAGAGTTTGAAATATGGTGAGTTATAGAAAAGAACTCAAGTTTTTGTTTTTGTTTTTGTTTTTATCTTTATATTCTATTACTTCTTTTCCCCACAATATGTCTAGCTTATCCAACACTACCGATCAAACAACAAAACATCTTTCTACTAAAAGAAAAGAAAAGAATTATTGATGACTTTAATCGTTGTCTCATTCTACACAAGACAATTATAGATGGCACTACCTAAGTAGAGATTGTTAGTCGTTTTAGCATGAACTTTACCCCTCCATAAAGTATTCTCAAGAGATACAGAGAAACAAGTGATTTAAAGTCTGAGAGAATCACTGAGAATAAGTCTCTCATTAATAAAAGAGACGAGAGAAAATTGTCTTGGGAGGTGGCTCAAGATTTATTTCAGACACTAATGGAGCTTCACCAGAGCATCCATGGTGACAATTCACAACATGATGAATAACATTGGCCTGTTTTCTTACAGGCTAGTAAAGAACCTTGCTTTCACCATTAAAGAGAGAGAGAGAGATAATGGGATTTACTTGGACCAAATACCATGCCCACTGGACCGATGAGTCAGGGTACCAGCTCATCTCCATCAATAATCACAGCATAGTCATCCAAAAGAAGAAGGAAGGGTTACTCTCAAAGAAGGTGAGGCCAACTATGAAGTTTGGTAGTGGTGGGGTGATAGTGTGGGGTTTTATATTTGAGAAAGGTATAGAATGGTAATGCCTATTAAAAGGCAGTATTGATGGTCCTGGATATATTAAGATATTGAAGGAATAATATCTTCTTGAGCTGGCCCATCTTTTTGAAATGAAGTCAGAAATAGATTAAGTTCTTTAGGAGGATGATTCCAGTAGCCATAAGTACAAGGTAGTGAATGAATAGAAGGAGGAAGTGGATCCACTCACATTGAAGGACTGGATCTCACAAAGCCCTGACCCAAACCCCAATCAATCACTTTTGGGATATTTTGGACCGTGAGATTCGAAAAAGAAGGAAAAAGACTGTCCAAAGTACTCTTTAAGATTTGGAGGCTGCCCTGTTGCTCAAATGGCAAAAGAATAATAGCAATAGAGATGATCAATAGCTTCATTTTGGGCATGCCTCAGAGATACAATGCTGTCATTGAAGCAAAGGGTGGCAGTACTAACTACTCAGACTTCTTGTCTAATAAGCCTGTATATATTATTCTGTTGATCTTATCTATGTTTTGTATAAGTTTGAAGTCTCTACTGTATCTTTAATGTATCTTATTATTATTATTAAAAAACAAGTATAGTAACATATAGGAAATAGGGTCGGAGAATCTAAAGCTTGAAAGCGTCTCTATGACTTTCTGTCATCCTACTGTACTTTGATATGAAAATAGATCCCTATGAATTGGAAATTGTAAAGAATTTACTATCCTTTGTAAGATATTTTCTATCTTCTTTTTCACAGATCCATAGCCTCCAATCTTCTTTATTACCAAGAGAAAGACTTCAATGTACGCTACCATTACTACTATTGTTATTGCTATTCTCTTTCATCACCCTTTATTTCAGTGTTCAGTATCTAGTTCTTTGTGAAAAAGAAAGAAAGAAAGAAAGAAAGAAATAGAAGCAAATAGAAGGCCTGAACAGTCATGGTCTTTCGTGTTTTTCTTCTTATAGTGATCAGTGTAAAGATAGTCAATAGTTACAAGACAGCAGAACAAACCTACTCTAAATGTCTAATCATAATGCTATGGATCTACTCTGTAGATTTCTTTAGTATTGCATATGAAGAAAAAGAAACACACTCTTTACATAGTAAATGATCTGTTGATCTACTCTACTTCAGCCCACACAATTAAGAACAAGGAGGGAGTGATTGGTACAATAGCAAATAATAAAATAGAATTGTATGTTTTTATAGTAAAGCAGCATATTATTTCTCTTTTCTTCTACCATGGTCTATCTCCAACAGACTACTTTGTGCATCTATTCAATGGCTGAGTGTAGGTCTGCAGTCAGTGATGTATATTTTGATGTGTGTGCTACTAATGTTCAATAGACACTGGTTTGTAATGAAACAGTAGCAGTGTTCCACTAAAAGTGGATGAAAGGAGTGCACCAAAATACTCACCTATGTAAATACTGATTCATGTAGAATGTTAACTACTCAAATGTACAAGTGTAGCCTATGTCTACAAGGATAAACAGTAAGAAAAGAAAAAGAAGGTTGTACAGCAAATGCATTCTTGTCTTACAGAATGAAGTTTGAGTTCTAATCCACTGCAAAAAGATATGGTTTTCTCTCTCTAGATCTCTCTCTAGATCTCTCCCAGGACAGATCCTTCACACCCTCCCATTTCTTATAATGTCCTGTTCTTCTTCTTTTCATATGTACTAATGGATCTATTATTTTAGTGTATTCAATTCAATAGAAAATAACTAAGCTAAGCGTTTTTTTATCTATTTGTTTCATTGTTGTTTTATTCTTCTCATCAAATAGAGTTTTATTGGGACAATAGTCTAAAGTTTAGCTACTATCGGGCATTACACTAGTATTTGTTATTATGGAAGTGTTTTTTTTTGTATTCTTATTTATGTCATTATGGAAGTGATGCTGGATACAGTTTCATTCCGTCTATTCTATATATAAAATAAAATAAAAAAGGGGAAGAGAATGACGTCTTTTTTATCCTTTTTTAAGGTGCAAAATCAATGGACTTAGTCTAATAGTAGCAGAGAGTGTAGTGTAGATCTAGATCTATAAGCGTGTATACCCATAGGAACATTCTACGGACTATTTTCTGTCTATCTCTCCATCATTATAGAGGGTTAGCCTATAGATGTCACCACTTACATTTTTTCAAAGAACAATACCCTAGTCTCAAAGCACATGCGTCAAACATTGGATGAGAGGCTGATATGACGTTGACTCTAAGTAAGCGGCGATCCAAACCCTACGCTTGGGGTTGCAGTCAAGAGTTGTAATGAGAGTTATTCTCTTCTTCTTCCACTGTTCTTGTTATTTTTTCCTCTTTTCCTCTTTTCCTCTTTGTCCCTTTGTCCCTTTTAAAAAGCCACTTCAACAATAGTAAGTCAATAAAATAGTTACCACTCCCACCTTCTTTATTCCATTTGAATCCATCCATCCATCAACGCAAAAATAAACTCTATCCAATAGAAAATGGTTCGCAATTTCTTTGTCGGTGGTAACTGGAAAATGAACGGTTCTTTGACTCAAGTCAAGGCTCTCGTTAAGCAGCTCAACGAGTATGCTATTCCTACTGGCACTGGTAATCGCGTTATTTTGATGTTCAATAGACAAGACAAGAGAAAAACATGGAACTAATCATATAAATATAAATATAAAAGAGGTCGTTGTTTCTCCTCCTTCGATCTACGTTGACCGTGTTCGTCAGGAATTGAAGTCTGAAATTGGTGTTGCTGCTCAGAACTCCTATGTCAAGGCCAGTGGTGCTTACACTGGTGAAATCAGGTAACAATCTATAAAGAAAGAATTAGGTGTATCTACATGTGTTCTTATCCTACTGTGTTGTTGTATCATAATAGCCCTGAACAGCTCAAGGATCTTGGTATTGAGTGGGTTATTCTCGGCCACTCTGAACGTCGTGAATACTTCAAGGAAAGCGACGAGGTAATTATTTGTTTGTTTGTTTGTTTGTCTGCTTGTTTATCTATCTATTCTTGGTGATAATACTCACTGTCATGACATGCTGTTGATAGTTTGTTGGTGAGAAGACTGCCCATGCTTTGGCTGCTGGTGTCAATGTTATTGCATGCATTGGTGAGAAGCTTGAGGAGCGTGAATCCAACCAGACCACTGAGGTTGTGACTCGTCAACTGAAGGGTGTTGCTGATAAAATCAAGGACTGGACCCATGTGGTGGTTGCCTATGAGCCTGTATGGGCCATGTAAGTAGAGAAAAGAGGGGACTGTGGATAATAAGAAACATACATTAACAAAGGGACATGCATTTCAGTGGCACTGGCAAGGTAGCCTCTCCTGAACAAGCCCAGGAAGTCCACTCTGTTCTTCGCAAGTGGTTGGCTGAGAATGTCTCCAAGGATGTGGCTGACAAGACCCGTATTATCTACGGTGGCTCTGTCAGTGGCGCCAATGCTGTTGAGTTGGGTAAGTCATCCACACAAGGAGAATAAGCATCTTCTGTCTCGTATCAACAGTTACAAATCTCACCTGTTTTTATTATAGCCAAAAAGGAAGACATTGACGGTTTCTTGGTGGGTGGTGCCAGTTTGAAGCCTGAATTCTCTACTATTGTTGCTGCTCGTGCTCACTTGTAAATGCCATCTTTCCCTCTTCTTTCCTATACATCTTTGCTATATCTGTATGTTTTCCCCTCTCTGTGGAATGTACCCGTCAATAAATATATCCCAATGTATAAAAGAAATCAACAGATAGATGGAAAAGAATCAAAGAGATTCACATTAAAAGATCCTCCTATTAGAAATAGAAATGCATTGTTTTATTTTTTATTCACTGTAATGGTGTCTGATAAGAACAAGGATAAATAACCATGGAGATTACCACAGCCACTGTTCTATGGTGCTCTGGTACAGTGTGTTTGTTATTGGGTACTGTAATAAAGCTGAGACATCTTTAGGATAGCGCATATATTGTCTATCAAGAGAATGCCAAAAGTATAGAAGACCGAGTATATTAGATGGTTAATAATAGCTAGGAAAAGGGTATAAAAGGCTCTTATTTCTGAAGGGATAATAAAGAAGTGGTTTTTTCGCTCGTTGTTAAGTATTGTTGAACTGTCTGAGAAGCAGCCGTTTGCTTGAAGTTAATAGGTAAAGAACAAGTGCCTAAAGCATCTAAATCTGTCGTTGTGTTCTGCCCCTCCTGTCCTACCACATCTGTGCATTACCGTTACTCTCAAGACCTGTTACCCTACTAGTGACCGATTGCCTACACTTTCATCTCACTAGTAGCTCCTATTATCACAGTGCCAATTACTACAGTACTTTCTATATTAGAGCTAAAAACATCACCCCGCACGGATGAATTCCAGACAAATGATATAAGGGTTATTCCGTTTTCATTGGAAGAAGAATATTTTATTCTCCATTGAAGAGGATCGACATTAGGTGGTGGTAGATTTGGCCGTTGATTAGTGTTATTATCATTTGTTTAGTAAAGTCCAAGAGAGATATCAGTCTTTTTGTGTAGAGTGTAGAGTGTATTATGTTATACAGTTTAAGGGAGTTTTTTTTTTGGAGTGTGCAGTGCTATTCGTGCATTGAGAATATTAGCCACCCTATAAGAACTTTTGAGAAATTAGGATAAACATATAAACACTCTAAATACTCAAGTGATAAAGGGGTCCCTGTTAGCAGATGGGTAGCCACATTAACAAGGAACTGAAGGTGTTGGTAGTAACCAAGCAATCCTCCATTTTAGTAGACGATGTCTCTCTTTGCGCGTGCACGGTAGTAGAAGAATTGGATCCCAAACAGGTCTATAGAGTCCACGGGCTACCGTCACCAGCGGATTCTTGCCACGTACCAGACTAGTAATTTCACTTTGAAGACGTTCAAGATAAGCTACTTTTAATGGATATTTAGGAGGGTTGTGAGCCCGTTCTATTCTTTGAGCATTTTGCCAGAGTACATTGCCACGTAGCTTAATCCATCTGGATTTACTCTGGGGTGCCTCAAGCTGCGGGACAAGGCACCAGAGGAGGGTGTAATCAGGAAGGGTAGCTGCTCACCCAACAAAATTGGCTTGCAGATAAAGGAAACGAGAGTATATGTTAGGGAGGGCGGCTAATTGGGCAACCTGGATCGTTCCAAACCTAGCAGTAGCAGATCTAGCGAGACAAAGTCTCAGACAAGCAGACTGATAGATTTATGGAGGGCAGATGCCTAGTCTATTGACATTACAAATAGCCAACCCATACTCAAGAGTAGGCCAAACAAAAACAGTATAAGCTCTTAGGGCTGCTGTAATCCCAAAGCCATACATGTTTACACCCATTCCTCTCAGCTTTTGCATCACTGCAATTGCCTTGACTTGTGAGTGTAAGAAAAGTGCGTCTTGGTTAATACCTTGACGTGAAAAGGGGATACCAAGGTACTTGAAAGTATCACAGGTTGGAAGCTCGGTGCCATAGAGATAAAACAGCACATTGCCTGGGGCATTGAGTACTTCACATTTGGAGGGACTCCATTTGTAGCCAAGGAGGGTCGAGTGAATTTCGACAAGTGCCAGCATTCGATGTATATCTTCTGGGCAGCCCATATGAGCCACATCATCAGCATACAATAAACAATTCACAGGAGCCCAGGTAACAGTGACATGAGAGGGACTGTAAGAGGAATCTGACAACTTAGAAGAGTCATCCGAAACTGTAAACGTAGGAAAAGAAAGTATACTACAGTGTTCGGTGGAAACCATATAATCTTTTTCATTTCTCGGTCTTTATTTTGCTCAAAGAAAGGTTATTTATTTTTTACTTATTCCTTATTCCTTCTTTTTTCGCTATAACATCTATTATATCTAACATCACTGAACAAGCACAAGAAGTTGAGGCTTGCTTGGGCCAAGGTCCACCTCCAATTGGTAGAAAAAGACTGGAAGACAGTCGTCTGGTCCGATGAGTCCAAGTTCCAGTTGATGAGCAACAACAACTGCAACAGAGTGGTGCGAAGAAAGAAGGAGAGATGGTCCTCTCAGAGCCCTGACCTGAACCCAATAGAGCATCTTTGGGAAGAACTAGACAGAGTATTCTGCAAGAGGATGGCCTCAGCAAACACTCTCCAGGATCTGAAGACTCAAGAATGGGACAAAATTCCCAAGGAGGTTACCAACAACCTCATTATCAGTATGGGATGGAGATGTAGGGCTGTGATAGAGACCAAGGATAGAGACACCAAATATTAAGGGTTTCCACCCAATAAACTTGTATATATTATCCTGTTGATCTTTTTTATACTTTATCTAATCCTGAAGTCTTTACTGTGTGTTTACTGTGTGTTTTTGTAACAGAAGTATATCGGAATGTAAAAAGGGTTATATGTATTTTGCTGAACACTGCTATAATATTACCCTATAACTTGAGATACCCAAGCCATGGATTGGATCTGACCCACTGCACTTGTTCTTTATCCAATGCCATGCTCATTAATGAGTTGGATGGCATTGTGCATGAAGCATATTCTATTTATTATCAACATGCCATTCTCCACTTACATGTTTAACCAATCTAGAAGGGTTCTATTGCCTCCACACAAGTATATACTTTTGTAACAAGATGGGTGCCTTGGAAAACAAAGACCGAAGAGAGTACACAGACTCAAAACAGCACGTGGGATGGTCTGTTCTATTCTCTATAGTGTCGGTGCACAACAACATTAGAATGTAATAGAGTATAGTTATTCAGCCACTTCCTTATCGCTGCTTCCTTATCATAGAAGGAAGAGGGGGCAGGAAGAATGGAATCAATGGCCAATAGATGTTTGCCCCAACAAGGAAAGATCAAAGGTAGGACTTTATCTCTTTTTGGTTCTTTTCTTTTATATTTCCCGGTAGTAGTTTATATTTGCCCTTTTCTCTCCCTTTCTCTCTCTCTCTCTTATCGTGTTGCTTATGACGCAGCACCTTACTCGAGTACAGAAGGTGTAAAGAATAGTACGACTTACATGTTCAGTCAGCCAATTTCAAGACGGCTTCTTCTTCTCTCCTCTCCATGACCAGTCCACTCAAGCCAATGTCACCTCCTGCCTTCCAATGGCCTACATCACCCCACCAAGTGATTCTTCTTCCTTCTCTGTCCATCAAAGAGATACTCGACAAGTACAAAGATGACCATGAGCTACTTAAGCAGGTCCTAATGGCCAAAGCAGAAGAAGACAAAGTAAGTACTATTGCTGCCCTCTGTTTTTATTTTTAACGAATAACATAGAAACAAACAGCGGCAGACCTTCTTCGAATCGAACAGACTCGCATTCATCTCAAACAAATGGATCTGGAGTTGCTAAGGACACAAACAAAGGTGACTCGTTCTCATAACAAACTCTATGAACATCCTCTCCAAGGACCCTATTATGAACTAGCACCCGTACAGCAACAAGCACTGGCCCGTATTACTGGTGCCACAGACACCTACCCACCCATGTATACCTATTCTCCTGTCCAACCAGAACTCTGTTATTCTCCAAGGGTAGTGTATCCTCACTCTGCCCACCCACTGTGTTCTACACAAGACACTCGCTCTGGTATCAGCAATAGCAATAGCAATATCAATAGCAATAATAATCGCAGCAGCAATAATAATAGCAGCAACAGCAACAGCAACAGCAACAGCAACAGCAACAGCAACAGCAACAGCAACAGCAACAGCAAGGTCTATCCACGCTACCCACCACTGTCCATGCCTGTGTCTCCCAACCCACTCTTATCCGAGTCCACAGAGTCACGTAAAAGAACACGCGCTGTTCTCACTGCTGGGGTTGATCTCACAGCCAGCCATGACCATGAACGACAGGTCTCCCATACAAAAGTCATGGAAGCACTCAAGGCCAAGATACAGAGAGGGAATGCCAGTGCACTGACGTCTCCTCTGACAGGTCCTAGCCATCCTACCAAGCAGAGTGAGGGAGAAAAGCAGCTGAAGAAGGCAAGGAATCTCCCCAAGCCAGTACAATTGTTGCACTCTGTAGAGACAAGGGATCTAAGGCCCACACCTTCTCCAAGATCAGCCAAGCCTGTGCTTCCTCCTATCGATACAAGTGTGGGTAGAATGCCACCCTTACGACCGTCTATTCCTACGCTATCACCGCCTACTGAAGCAGAGCGATCTACTGTTTCGCCACGTCCAGAGCAGACAAAGAAGCATTAGCTAGACAAGTCCATGCATAGAAGTTATGACCAACACAATAAACACGATCTGTACAATAATAGTGATAGTGGTGGTAGTAGTAGTAATAATAATAATAGTAACAACAACAACAACAATATTATTAGACAGACTTCTTATTCTTATGAACTAGTCTTTCTTTACTGTCTTTGGGGTCGAGCCAGAAAAGACATAGCTCACAAACACACCCAACAGAGCAAAACATCCTACACTACTAATTATCCAGTGGGTGCCTACAAACACAACAATCTTCTGAAGAACAGAAACACTGACAGGTGCCTTGGTAGAGATGCCGGTGAGCAGACCAGAAGTAGCCTCACTGAGGGTCTGGAATAAGGCTTCGTGATCAGACAGCACCAAGGGATGTCCCAACACATCCTCACTAAAGTACTGCGAGTGAGAAGGATCAAGAAGAATGGCCCGTGTCTCCTGTGCCTTGGTCAGTCGGTAGGCTCTCTTGGCGTAGTTAGACCAGACAGCAGCGTCCATCTGAACAAACACAACAGCAACGGCGTGGTCCTTGCTCTTCCATGCTGTGGCTGCCGACAAGAGTGCCTTGGAGGCCTTGTCATCAGAAGCATCCATGATGGACAGAACAACCCAGTGGTCGCCCTTGAGCAGATCGGCTGTGTTGGCACGGTTCAGATGGCTGACAAGAGGGAATCTTTCCTTATTGATCCAGTCAAACACCTGTTGGTGCTTGGCGTCTGTTGTGGCCTCCTCATCTGAAACAGGTGTGTAGATGACATCCTCGCTGCTCTTTACAATGAGAAAGACGGGAAGGGTCTCAAGAGGGATGTTGAAGCGTTCAAAGACATAGACATCATGGGAGCTATAGAAGGGGACTTTGGAGAGGAATTTGATGGCCAACTCCTCTGTAAGATCCTGAGCAGGTGCTGTTGGATAAGATGGTCTTGGCTCAATAAAGAAGGGCGAGGGAACTTACCAAGATGCCGTCATCCTCTTCTCCACACAGAGCAACAACAGACACCTCATTCTGTAGCAGCTTCTCCTGGAGATCAGCATCCAACACATGTTGTACGGGAGGACTAGAGAGGAGTGACTTGGGGTGAGTGGACTGTGTTTGAAGGATGAATTCTTACCCAGCCATGTTCTTTGCATAACGAGTGAGTTTGTCCAAGGAGCGTTCGCCTGAGTATTCATAGACCTCACCGTGGATGTAGCTAACAAGAGAGAATGCATCAGTCTGTGATGTTATTGTGGTTCATTCTTATAAGGGGTTTTACAAGGTAGTTCTTATAGGACTTACAATTTGAGAGTTGGCAGACCAGCTACACCATTCTCTGAGCACAAATCTATTTCCCATACACAGAAGAAAATGAGACCAGAAGAATCTACTGTTTTTTTTTGTGTGCCTGTCTATGGTGCTATGGTGCTATGTTGCTATGCTGCTATGTTGCTATGCTGCTATGTTGCTATGCTGCTATGTTGCTATGTTGCTATATTGCTATATTGCTATGTTGATTCCCTTTCTCTTTCCCTTACCCTTTGCAGTTTCACAGTTGAGTTCAGCCACTCCCACCGTGTCCTTCAGCACAACCGACAGCTCCTCCCACACAGGCTCCAGCTTCTTACAGTGTCCACACCAAGGAGCATAGTACTTTACAAACCACGCGTTCTCCTTGGACTCTGCCTTGAGTTTAGCGAGAGTATCTGACGTAAGGCGAACAACAGACGATTCTCTACCGTCAGCCAGTCAGTCAGTCAGTCAGAAGTGTAGGGTGGGTGAGGAGGAAGGGAGGTCTTTGTTCTATAACACACGCTAAAGATGGGTTACCTTGTTTCTTGCACTGCCTGACTGATCACTCCCTGAAAAAGAGCACCCACTGTAAGGGCGAGAAGGAATTTCATAGTGAGTAACAAGGAACAAGGGAAGAATAGAAGCAGAACAAAAGGGTTTTTTTATCTTTTATCTTTTTTCTTTCTTGTTCTGAGTCTGAATAAAGTGGGTCGTTGTCGAGTCAAGCCAGACATGGGGTTGGGTTCTCTTGACTGTCCTACTCAGTGGCAATAAAGTGACTGTAGGTTATTGAGGTGGGAGAAGAAATCTCTTTTATGTATCCTCTCGCCCTGTAAGAAGTCTCTGTACTGTACTATAGACTGTAGACTGTAGACTGTAGAGAGAAAGAGAGACAAACTCACACCCACTCTTTTGTTTTTTTTTGTTTTTCTTTAATCACAAAAATGGAAGAGGGTTCATTTTTAATAGTTCAAAATGGCAAGTGCCAAATATCACTTTTGCATCTCTTTCTAGTAAAGAGAATGTAGGTTTGGGCTCAGGTAAAGAGAAAGATAGGTAAAGATAGGAAGATAGGAAGATAGGTAAAGAGAGAAAGATAGGAAAGATAGGAAAGACACACCATTGCTTAGGCATCATAGGTAGAAGCAGAGACATTGCCACCACGGCCAGTCCAGTTGGTGTGGTGGTGAGTACTATTGCACATACAATCATGAGTTGACCCATAGACACGCATTATAACAGCAACACAGAACAAGACATTGGACTTACCCAGGAGCCTCCAACAGTTCGTAGGTGTGGGCACCAAAGTAGTCGCGCTGGGCCTGGAGAAGGTTGGCAGGCAGCAGGGCGTGACGGAGACCATCGTAGAAGTTGAGGGCAGTCGACAGGGCGGGGGTGGGAATGCCCATCAACACAGCCTGAGCAATCACAGTTCTCCAGGCATGCTGGGCATCGGCTGTGGCCTTTTGGAAGAAGGAGTCAAACAGCAAGTTCTCAAGGTTCTTGTTGTTGTCGTAGGCCTCTCTGATCTTGCCCAAGAAGACAGAGCGGATGATACAGCCACCACGCCACATAAGAGCAATGCCAGCATTGTTGAGCTTCCAGTCGAAATCAATGGCAGCCTGGCGCATCAACATAAAGCCCTGTGCATAAGAGACAATCTTGGAGGCATAAAGAGCCTGGCCAAGCTGGTCCAAAAACACTTTCTTGTCGCCTGTGAACTCGGCCTTGGGAGGACCACTCAACAATTGGGAGGCACGAATACGCTCGTCCTTGAGGGAGGACAGACAGCGTGCATACACAGCCTCACCAATCAAAGTGACGGGAATGCCACGGTCAAGAGAGTCAATGCCAGTCCACTTGCCAGTTCCCTTTTGGCCAGCAGTATCTCTGATCTTCTCAACAAGAGGCTTACCGTCGACATCCTTGAACTTGAGAATGTCGCGAGTAATCTCAATCAAGAAGGAGTCCAATTCACCCTTGTTCCATTCTTCAAACACAGAGGCCATCTCATCATGGGACAAGCCAAGACCCTCCAACATGATCTGGTAGACTTCGCAAATCAACTGCATGTCTCCGTACTCTAGAAGAAAGAGAGAAAAACAACAGCCAGCGGGGTATTAGTTTCTCCTGCTCACTCCACACAACAAACACGTACCAATGCCGTTGTGGACCATCTTGACATAGTGGCCAGAGCCAGTCTCGCCTACCCACTCACAACAAGAAGCACCATCAGGGGCCTTGGCAGCAATGGCCTGGAAGATGGGCTTGATGTGTTCCCAAGCAGCAGGGTTTCCACCGGGCATCAGAGAAGGACCATAGCGAGCACCTTCCTCACCACCAGAGACACCAGAGCCAACAAAGAGAATACCCTTGGCCTCCAGTTCCTTGGTACGGCGGATGGAGTCAGGGAAGTGGGAGTTACCACCATCAATGATGATATCACCCTCCTCAAGGAAAGGCAGGAGCTGGTTGATAAAGGCATCGACAGCACTACCGGCCTTGACCAACAGCATGACTTTTCTGGGACGCTTCAGCTTGGAGCACAATTCCTCAATGGAGTAGGCACCGACAATGTTAGTGCCTATGGAGCATTCTTCTGTCAGCTATCCCATGGCCTCTTTACATGAAAGAAGATGGAGCAAAAGTCACTCGAGAGGAAAGCAACTTACCCTTGGCTTCATTCTCCAGAAAGTCAGTCACTTTGGAAGTAGTACGGTTGTAGGCACAGACAGTATATCCGTGGTCGTTCATGTTAAGAATAAGGTTTTGGCCCTGTTCCATTCAACGTGTTGTTGAGTCCACTGCACACTCCACTCCATCCTGCACACTCCTTCTACATACCATAACAGCCAAACCAATGAGACCAATATCAGCACTATAACCATACAACACGTAAGCATAAGGGCTTGGGCACAGGGGCTCTGTGTCCTCCCACTGTCTATGTCCTCTAGTCCGACACTATCTCTACTCTCTTGTCCTTACACAGCTTCAGACATAATGTGTTTGTTTTCTTTCAATTTTAAAAATATAAAAAAGAGAGGGAAAAGAGATAAAGAAGAGAAAAAGAAAGAGAAAGGGTTGGTAAATATTAGAAGCTTCGGTCGGGCATTGTAAATCTGTATGGGGGAGGGAATAACAAGCGTGCACGCATGTCAGTGGGCTCATGGGTGGAAATGCATGGGCTATCCATAGTGTGAATGCATGTCAATGGGTGTGTGAATCTTAAGGGGAAAGAAAACAGTCTCCGATTCAATGGCAGCATAGGCAAAAAGTAAACAGTATTGTCTGTCTGCTTGTCTGTCTGCTTGTCTGCCTGTCTGTCTGTCTGCCTGTCTGTCTGTCTGTCTGTTTCTTTTCTTCTCTTTTTAGTGTGGACGGAGTGTGGAAATACAAGTCCATAGTGTGACTATGGAAAGAAGGCTGTAAGATGGATTCCCCTCCACAGGGAAAACTCCATCTCTTCTCACTGATTTATTGCCCACTGTCTTAGTGTCCACTAAGAACATGGAATGAAATATCCCTTCTTCCTTCCTTCCTTCCTTCTCTCTCTATCAACAGACCCGTCTTTATTCTCCCAGGCCAGTGCCTTTGTCTAGGGCAAATAAGCTCATCCAACTCATCCTATGGGGTGTGCTTGTTTCTAGTACTTTATAATTCTTACTAATCTTTGTTGACCTTATCCATTTAATCTTACGTTGGAGCCTATTTAAATCTCAGTGATTGGAAGACTCTATGCCCAGAATATCATGTAGTCATAGCTCCGATAGTGTTTGGGGCAGCAAGTGAGCTACTTACTTATTCAAGGTGATGAGTCACCCTCCAATTGTAATGACTATGGGATTGGCTCCAATAGAATGATTGGCTTACATTACACAATCATCGAATACTTTATCCGAGAAGGGGTGAGAAGGGTGTAAGCAAGTGTAAGCAGAATCATCATAACAAATGGCTCCTCCGTCCACTCATAAAGCAAGTTGATTGACCATAGCATGACAAAGCACATAATAACACGTGGAAAAATAGTGGGTGCCACCTTTCTAAAAGTCACTCGTTTATCCCTCGACGTAATAAAGAAGCTTACACAGCTCTGTCTGCACCTCCATTGGCTCGTCCTTCAATAAGAACACCATGGAAAGGTACATGTGTCTCTTTCATTGGCTACTATTTCCACTGCCAGTGAGATGGCACTGGGAAGAAAGAATAAAAGAGGCAGTTGGACATCCGTTGATGTGTGCATAGAGTGTTGGTCCAGTGAAAAAGAAAACCAATTCAATGGTTGTATCAATGCTCCACAGGTGTGTTGATGTACACCCTTTCTTTGGAAAATAGTAGATACTACCAACACGTGTGGTTTAACTGCAGGACATTGATGAACCTCCAGCACAGACTTGTTCTCCTAATGTATGCTCCATCTTCTTTCTGTTCGTACGATCAAAGGAAGAACCATTTCTTGAAGCTTCTAACTTGTAAAGGTAGTTTGGTTTAGGCAAAGACAGTCATTGAACTCATTATAGAACCTCGGAGAATAGAGCCTTTCAAATGAAAAATAAAAATAAAAAATAAAAACTGTAAATCACTCAATCCACTCTATTGCGGTGTAGGCTGATGGCCTATTTCACAGGCATCTTCGTTGTATGAATACAGTGAGAACAAAGAAAAAACCCAAGCCCTAGTGTCAGTGGACTATGCCTTGTATTTGTACTATTGAGAACCATTCCAATCACACAGGCCCTGTTGCATAGAACCTCTGAGATGGATAAAGTCAATCCTATCAGCATATCGCCTATTAAAAATGAAACACATAAAGAGTAAACAAAAGACATCCGTTAATAACCAGTCATCCAATCTGGCCCAGATGGCCCGGATCACTTAGCCTTTGAGCAGAAAAGAGACATGAAAGCACGAATTCCCATACAGTACCAACATCAGACAGAAATAGATTCTGATGAATAGTAAGTACGATTGTATCTAACATTTATAGTTGTAATAAGGAGTGCAAAGAATAAACAATACCTTACTGTACCTGACACTATTGTGATTTGATGTGCATGCTTAGATAGAGTAAGCTAGAGAAAATATACATATACATCTATATATACATATAGTATAATTGGAATCATGAGTATAATTGCTGTTGTTGCTACTATTATTAATTATGATAAATAATGATAAATAATAGCCTTTTATCATTAGACGTCTTCTGTACTACACACCAAGTGTAAGATAAGTGATATATGACACCAAGAAAAGTCGGCGGGCTGATGAAGCCTAAGGGTTGTGCTCAACTTATTATATGTCTAGAAGAATCTAGCATTTTAATCTATACGTATATAGATTTACTTTAATTGTTTGACTATTCTAAAACATCTTAGTCAACAGAGCCTAAAGATCACAGTGGTCATAAGAAGGCCAATCAATTCAAGTATATTATTCACTAGCAAGAATCAATGAGCAATAGTACGTTGTTTGCTTAGTAAGTGATGCTGTAACTGAGGCTAGTCAAGATCCAATGTTCATTCACAGTATCAAATAATATGTGGATAGTTGTGGAAGGAGAATCACTCAAAGACTGACACCATCTTTTCTTTGATATGTATATCATTATAGGATTGATATGTATTGCTATGAAAATGACACCGGAAATGACCCTACTAGGTAAAGAAGTATTCCATAACGAATTTGTTTAATTGAATATAGAGATTCATTCATCAAACAGTTCAGACCAATGCTGACTCTATATCTAGTATTATAGTATCTGAACATATGTTATGTGCTGGGTGGTATGTAAAATAATAAATAATAAAAACAAATACAGAGTTTATCTGATATGACTCTTTGGTTCTAAATTAATTAATAAATTATAGCAGGGCGCCTAAACAGAATTGTACTATATTCCTTCAATCAAAAATACCATACGACCTTATAATGATGAATCAAAACCATCAAAACATTAAGATAGATAGAATAAAAGACAGAATAGAAAGTCGCTGTAGTGTAAAAGATATTTGAAGATAAAGCAGATGCTTACCCTAGTCATTCGATATGAAATATAGATAGAGTAGGGTTTCCTATATTAATAGAGGCAGATACCTATACTTTTCTTTACGGATGATTTACAGTGATCTGAAAAGAAAAAGAAAAAAAGAAGAAACTAAAGTACTTCTTATAAATAGTTGTGTTTGAGCTTATTTTAATTGACAAACATAACCATTAAATAAATAAAGATACTTCATGAGGAAGATGAAAGGCCACCTGATTCTTTATAAACTTCTTTAAGACTATACCTTTAAATGAATAGGTAAATGTTAAAAATAAACTACTCAAGCTTCCTTAGAATATCTATTTATCAGTCAGCCATCAATGCATGCATGCACTGCTTATCTTTCTACAATTTGAATACTATACCGTATTTTGTAGAATCTATCACTACTCTCTATCTTTAGGTGATATGCCACCCATCTTTCATAGCTCTCTCAGTAAAGAAAAGACTTATTTTATAATAAGTTGTTACTTTAAAAAATAATAGAGAGGACATTTTTCCCAGGCTATACCATTGGATATGTCCATGGAAATAATACATAATCCATGATCATTAATAAACTGATGTTTTTATTTCAACACCAAAAACACTTTGTCCGATAAACTGGACACCTCTTTTTGGATAGGTAAATAATTTCAGATTTTTCAGCTTAGTTCTTTGATGTAGTCAAAGATCGAAAATAAAAGAAATAAAAATGACGGCAAAAAAAAATAGTACATTAGTATTATGTTTTCTCTTTAAAGTTTTAATATACAAAGATGAATAATAATAATAATAGACCAGTCTAAAGATCGTATTCAAAATTGGGTTATGATGAAAGCCTCATACTATTAACAAAACAAAAAAACCTCCTCAAAAAAAGTATAGAGTATAGATATTAATGAATGAGTCATTTCACAGCACAAAATAGCTCTTTGCTACGTAGATTGTATTAGATGAATACAGTTTTAAAATCATCATATAGATTTACAGCTAAAACTAAAATTTTATTAGATATTTTCAATTCTAGAGTCTTCATTTGCATGGTCAAGTTATATTTACTAATAAAAGGTGGAGCTATGCAAAGGAACGCAAGCAGCATGCCTTTGTGTGTGTGTGTGTGTGTGTATGTGTATGTGTGTATGTGTGTATGTGTGTATGTGTGTATGTGTGTATGTGTGTATGTGTGTATGTGTGTATGTGTGTATGTGTGTATGTGTAATCTCTCGTGAGGATTTTCTTATTCTGGATCAGCCACTAGTGATCCAGCTTAAAGAAAGATCAGAGGCCATATGGCATGTATCTATGTACAAGTATAGATATGTATGTGTCGATAGTAATTCCATAAAATATAGCTAGTTTTTTTTTTTAGTTTAGAATATACAAATATCTGCTGTAGAATAGAACTACTAATGATGAAAAACACAGTCTGCTTGGTGTTTTCTATTTTCCACATTCCTCAACTGTGCTACAACTTGGAATAAAATGATTTAATATTCATCCTATTTACCAAATATGATAAATAATCACTGTTTTTAGAATCTTAGTAAAACTTTTGAAAATAGGATAATAAAGCACGAGTTCATTTTTGTTATTAAGTGGTTAGTTATTTAATTTTGATAAAGCATGTGGAGTCTTACTGTTCACTATAGATGAACCTTGTCACTGAGAAGGCAATTAATAGATCGAAATGCACTAATGCATTAAACAACCCATTTAATTGGATTCATCTGCATATCATACAGTGATATCAATGTCATAAGGAAATGCTTGTCTCTTTGAAAGATACCTTAATTTATACGATAGATCCATATACAGAGACTTGTGAAAAGATAAAAATCTAATAAAAATCTTAATGAATCTTAAGCATATTAAAAATAAAATAAAAGTATCGAATGGCTACAGCTAAAAAGTTCCGAGTAAATCTCTTTAACTCTGAGGAAGAAACTTCTATCATACTATATTTGTCTTTTTTTTACTATCATTTCTATAGCCCACAAGGAAAAAAAAATAGACGGAAATTTATTTTAGACGTCTTCAAGTCTAGTATTTGAATATTTATTATGCAGCTAAAAATGAGTCAAATATTCATATAGACTATTTATTCTACAAGTATTACTGCGTTGATTTAAATCTAAGAGATCAAATAAAAATCTTTATCTGTATAGTTTTATACACACCAGATGATGTCTGTTAGTACTGAATTTGAACAAAGCCCTCTCTCATTGAGCCTCAAGAATAGAGACATATTGGTTACTTTTTTTAAGCTCATGTAGCTATCTTCAGAATGGTACAAACCTTTTGAGGATCCTATGCTACTAGCAAATGTTACCTGGGTTTATATCTCACGCTTAAAATAGCTATATGTACGTTTGTAAATAGATTGAGAATGGATGAATGTATAGCAGATCAATTATTATACATAGATCAATTCCCTATTTTAAACCTAAGATGACTTTCTTAATCTACATACTTCACTTTCATAGTTTTATTAAATACTAGAACACTATCTCTTTCATTACTTTATGTTATATGTGTAGATAGATATGAAGTCTCTGATTATGCATATAAACCCCCCCTCCCCCATCATATTGCTACTACCTCACAAATATGGGATATATAGATTTGGGGCCTTCAATAAATAAAGAGATGAGTGTTTTATATTAATTAGTAGTGCAAGATGCGTTGATATAGGAGCAGCCATAGTTCTATTACAAAATTACTCTATAGTTTATGTGGCCACTCTTGCTGATATAAAGATTAACTTTAGTCTTATCAAACCTTCTGATGGAGTACTATCTCTCACGAGCACAAAAAAAACATGATCACAAGTCTCCCAAAGTCTTATATATAATCTTAAGTATGGAAAAGAAAATCTCCAAGAATCTAGACACTCTCCTGAAACAGACCTTTGTAGCTACCCTTTTACAGTGAAATATTTGTCTGATTAGGCTCGCGTGCTATATTCCTAAAGATAAGTCGGATACCTATCTCATTAACAATTCCTGGTCTTTCAGGAACAGAAACAGTCTAGACTGTGCTTTTCTTGTGGTAGCGCTCATTTTTTTTTGTTTACTATGTTTACATCATTGCTTAACATGTGTGCAATCTCAGTATAAGCTTTGTTATCTACAAGAAATTCATAAACGGATTTTGACTGAAGTTAAAGTCTGGTGAACTTATGTTTCATCTCAGGAGCCTTGACAAAAAAGTGAGCAAGTGCAACAGAGAGAGACATGAGATAAGATACAGGATTTTAACCTCAATGTTTTATCCGAACTGAAGAATAAAAGAACTGATTGATGACAGGACTTTATCAAAGATTATACTGATTTTATTTAGTGGAATATACAACTCTTTATATACTAATCAATTGCCATGGTTACACTTATGTGCTTCCTGTAGTTGAGCCTACACACATGCCCTATCTTACTTATCAGCAATGTGCAATTGATTAGCAGTATTTCTGTTAGATATGTCTCTGTGTTGACTCTGGATACAACACTAAAATTAGATAATTGGAAATTTAGTGAGACGATCTAAATATGACAATTCAACAATGCGAAGAAGAAAAGAGTAGACACATCAATAAGAACATACACCGTCGTCTTTTAGAGGATGTATGTATAGGCTTACTCTATAAGTATCTTTAAGCTGTCATTCTACCAGAGGAAGAAGCATTAAGGACTTTTGATGTGACTTTTTTTTTTGAAGATAGAATACTTCAAGACGACCTTTGCTTTGTTGAATTGATTCAGCAGTGAATATCATGTTCTTGGACGCATTAACACCTCTATTCCACAAAATATTAAAATAGTTAAAGATGAATATCGGGTGGATCAGTCTTTTTCTTTTCTCCCTTTCAGTTGTCTATGTCTACAGTGTGGCCTCTGCTACAAACCTTTATCATTCTAGTGTTACTATAGTCTCTTTATTTGATATTCTCCTTGCTGGTAGTCATTGCTTACTTTTGACATTATGAACTCGTCCAATGCTCTCTCTCTCTCTCTGATTATAAACCAAGTAGTTTCTTGCTGTTTAAGACACATAGTGCGACATTACTTTGTTATTGATTTTCTATCATCAAGGTTTTATATTTCTTCAATAGGTATCTAAGAAGAGACATGGTATCAAAAGGGGCTTTG
This sequence comes from Spinellus fusiger, assembly GCA_025094145.1. NCBI lineage: Eukaryota > Fungi > Mucoromycota > Mucoromycetes > Mucorales > Phycomycetaceae > Spinellus > Spinellus fusiger. The sequence continues at coordinate 240,848 of JALLLS010000029.1, read as the reverse complement.
CTAATAGTTGGGTGTGACTTTTCATCTCATTCTATTTCATAAGATATATATCTATATACCTATATATATCTTTTCTCTGCACCAAAAAAATAAAGCAATGAAGCATCCATAAATGAAGTTTGACTCACCTATTCTTTTCACACTGTCTAACTTCTATATCCGGATTGTCTCGAATTAAATTATCATTCGTATCGTTTTATACTAAAAAGAAACTATAATACATAGTCTCTCCAAAAGCACTATGTATGTTCTAACCAACAGGCAATAAGAAGGAAATTTTTATAGGAAATTTAATATAGCAGATATTCTCTTCTGTAATGTGTAATAAACTAAGTCAATACTGTTACATTGATCTAACACAGGTAGTGCAACCATGGGACCAGATTCTAGAATATAACTGAATACATCTGAGTGTAAATTATTAAAGGGGTATACTTCTTTCTAATATTATCGTAAGATAGAAAACTAGGTGGCAATAAACAACAACATTGAAGATATAAGTTACTAATACTATAATAAGATCTAATATCTATAATAATTCGGTATTGGTATTATTAATAGTTCTTACACTCAATTGCTGATATTTTAATTTCATAAAAGAAAGTATAAGTTACAAGAAACATAGAGAGAAAGAAAAGAATCATGACGTTAATTATTCTTGACCAAAAAAGAAAGATAAAAAATCTTTAATAAACAAGAGTTATGAGAATAAACCACCAATAAAATGAAAATGAATGGAGTTTTAGGTACTAAAGAATCAGAACCTTGGCTTGGGTCTACGTTTGCGTAAAGTTCCATTCTCCACCTTTACTTGACGAGACACACGTCTAGAGCGCATATTTGTTTTCTTGTTTCTAAATGAGTCTACAGCTCTCTGTATAACCCCACGTCTTCCTTCAAGCTCTTCAAGGTTTAAGAATGCCAATTTCCATCCTTGAATATTGCATTGAGACTCATATTCCCATCGAGTGCCCCGATAGTCTTCACGATTTACTGCTGCACGAGGATATATCTAAGTAAAAGGAAAATATGTAAATATTAGTACAGGTGGAGATAAAGATAAATAAGAAATACTTACAGCATTCTGTGATTTGAAGGTACTACTAATACTATTTATGTCTACAGAGTCAATGTCTGCTCTAATAGTATAAGTCTTGGCTACACGATCGACGGAATAAACAAAAGACAGGAAAGCGATTCCATTGATTATACTCTCAATAGGTTCGTTCTTTGTTAATGAGACCTCAGCAGCTACTGATGTCTGTGGTGACAAGCGACGGCGTGTTCCTGTGCGAGCACGTTGTACTGGGCGGGACTTGGGTAAAGATGAAAAGTAATCATGCGTACGACCAAGTGGTGAAGTAGTGTATGCACAATCACTAATATCAGGTGAAGAACTATTTGAAAGGGGGTGTTTTACAGCAGGTGCAAAGGATATGTTGGCAGAAACAGCTGTATTAGAATGCATTGCTGTAGTAGTAGCTGTAGATTGAGATTGAGATTCACCCTTGAGCTTAAATGGATTTTGGGCTGTAATAAAACTAAGTGGATTTGACGTCTGATTCATCAATCCGTAGGGTTGTTGTTGATGTTGATGTTGATGTTGTTGTTGATGTTGGTGCTGGTGCTGGTGATGTTGGTGCTGGTGTTGGTGTTGGTGATGCTGGTGATGCTGGTGGTGCTGATTATGCTGATGCAAATAATAGTTGCTATTTACATACACGCCACCCTGCTGCTCCATAGAAGAAGAATCAATGTCATCATACGCAATTGAGAATTGAAATTGATTATCCAAAGAAAGTTCCTTATTCAACATCGCACCATTAGGATTTGGGGCATCCATAGAAGGTGTAGGAATAAAATAATTTGTATCAGCATAGGCTAAAGGCCACTCTTCGCTCCCTAACAATGGAGGTATTATATTGCTTCTTGGATAAATGTGATCACTGTTTGAGTGTGGTGTATTGAGGATACTAGAATCAAAGCCAGAAGTTTGCTGACCAAAGTTATCACAAGCCCATGCAACGGGTTCGTTGTAATGGTTTATAGCCATGTTGGTTGTACCATTTACTGGGTGTACTAAATCAGCAGGACGAGGGTTTCCATATGCGTTTGACCAGTTCATTGTATTTTCAACAGAGAACTCAGAATAATCTCCAGAGTTAAAATATTGCATATTAATGTTCAGTTAAAAAGTAATGTAAAAGTAAGAATATGATAATAGTGAGTAAGGAAAATGAGAATAAGAAGAAAACAATATTTCTCCTCTTTATAAGTACAGAATAAGATCTAAATATTCTAAGTAGCAGCAAGTATGTTTCTAATTCTAAATGAAAATTTTCTTTAAAGTAGTTTTCTATCTTGTTTTTTTCTTTCCTCATTCTCTTCTTTTTCTTTCAGAATCAATGGAAGAATTGCCTACTATTTTTTGTAGTTTCGATCTTATACGACGACTATCATCAATTGCATTAAATAAAATACTGTAGTCTAATAGCCTTTGAAATTGATTATTCAATGATAGTTCAACTGTGAAACAATGAAAATGAATATATGTTATTTTACGGTCAACCGTTCATTGGGCAAACAAATAAGATAATGTAAAATATGATATCAACTAAGACCACAAGTCATATTCAATATGTTTATCTTTAAAATAATCTTTTCAGAACTATTCAGAACAATCTGGAAGTAGAAAGAGAAAGTATAGAAGTACATAAAACATGTCAAAATTAACTTTCTATCTCCAGGTAACTTTATTGTAAAGTGTCAGATATCCCCACAAAATACCCTGTTTTACCATGCATTGTGCAACATACGTAATATATATCCATATTTCAAAAGGACCCTGCCAGAATTTCCTGAACAAATGCAACTAAAGTAATCTTATGATTATTTTATTTTTGGCCACTTTGGTTTACTTTTTTGATCGTGAAAATTCCATATCGCTTGATTTCTAAATCGTTCTAATAAGAACATCCGGGTAAAAAAAATAGTTCACATTACTGTGACTCATTTCTTTTATTATTATCTGTTACCTATTATCGACATCACACATATAGTCATCATCAAAGCAAACTATCGTGACCTTTCTTGCTTACCAAAGAATTAGTGTAACATTTAAATACAAATCCCGGCATTCATAGGAACTCGAGTCCTACAAAACAATCGATATACATGAATTAATACTACAATCAGGTTCTCTACAACAATATTTAAATCAATCTTCTTATTTTTATTTATTTAGGAATAGTTATGCTCATTATTCTTGTATTATTATAGTAGGTCTTTAAGATAGGTATTGTTCTAGCTTTCTCTTTCTTTCTTTTTTCATTCCTTCCTAAGACTAATTAAAGCATCTGTTATAGAACAGTAAAGTCATTGGTATTAAGCAATGGATTTAATTTCATAATAAATAGTAATGTTGAGTATGAACTAGTATAAATAGCCATCTTAAAGCTAAATACCTACCTATAAAGTCTGCATTTTAGCGGTGCTATATAGAATCAAACAGACATATGAGTGAAGATGAGGAAAACTTAACATTTCTATAAAATCATTTAGATAGACTATCAAAAGTAATTCAAAATTCCCTAATACAATATACGGAATAAATTGAATTGAACCATGATTGTCAGGTCTAACTCTTTCAAGGTTACAATGATGACTGTAGCCCAGAATAGAGCGTTGTAGAATTTACCTTTATACAGTCAATGTAAGCAAATGTTTTAAACCTTATACGAATATACACATGTATATCTTATAGTGATTAGTTATCTTACCATATCTCTTTTACGATTTAAATACTTATATATTAACTAAATGAAAGAAAAAAAAACTCGATTCCTTTTGGAAAACCAAAGAACATACTTTGTAGAATCAACTTACCATGGTATCTTCAAACACTCTATTCTACCTTTCTATTCAGATGAATACATTTAAAAAGGGTGTTCTTTTTACCGGACTATAGTTAAAGTTTAGGTAAGGAATTAGAAAGACATAAAAATAGAAAAAGATCTATTTAAATTTCTAGTTGATCGCTTTTAAAGTGTATTTGATATAATGAGTGTCTAATAATTCATTCTACATTGTTTACTAAAACATACCCTTTCCTATAAGATAATCTAAAATAAAACTTCTCAAACACTTTTATTCTTGACGATTGAAATGCTTAATCGACGTTAATATGTATGATTTTATAATCTTTGTGTATTCATGCCTGTTATAAAAGGCTATAATCTATTTTACAAAAGAAAAAAACTTTAATATAATAATAGAAAAAAACATACTTATGACTTTGGTTAAATATGTTCTTTATCATTCTCACGTCTCTTATTCATATTTTGATTTATTTCTAACCTTTTCGTACATGTCAGATATGAAATGTATAAAGAATTCCATCTTCAATTTGATATACTGACATCCGAATTTTTCCTGAAGGTAGTAACTGTATAATATATATTTTTTAGTTTAAGTAAAGTTTTGATAATTCTGTCTAAATCCTTACTCTGTAAGTATCTAACTTTGACACTTTTTTACTTATAATGGAGAGTGTGTAGTAAATGCCTGTTTTCTAGGTATTAGACGCTATTTTATGACTAATTTATTCACACCAGCAAGAGAATTGCATATAAAAATCTATAAAGGAATTAGTAAAATAAAGATCAAACAGAATACAAGGGTTGAAAGATGTGTTAAAATACTATAGGTGTTCTGTGACATGTAATAAATCGCAGTGTATTGATTCTTTAATTAAAAATGCAACTTGAATCTTGATCGAATAATGGTTTTTTTTTCCCTTATTAATCTTTTTTACTATCTCAAGGCACTGTAAAACGCAAAACCTACAGAATTGTAGCTTGCTCAACTATTATACACAATTTCACCATAAACAATAAGTCCAATGAGTTGAAATAAGATGTCATTATAACTAATGTTAGTAAGTGTATTTATATGAACATATGCATAGACCTTATACTAAAATAAAATAAAAAATTAAGCCTCACTAAGTTTCTTTGTGATATTAATGGCATGTCATGCTATTGCTTTAGTAGCAAGAATTTTGAAAGCATATGCATAAAAAAGATATTGTAAACCCTAAATGGTGTATTGACATCATGAAGTTTTAATGCGCTAGGTGTTTCACCATATCATAACTAGACCCTGAGATTATCTAACTACTAAAAGAGAACAAATCCAGCTTATAAAGTAGTAAAAGCATCAAACTGTAGAGGCCTTATTTATCCATTCATCCTCCAGTCATCCTAAAGCCTGGATTAAAACTTAGTTGAATACTCTTATGTTTATCTAAAAACGACTAACCATAATAATATATCAATCTACACCAAGAAACAGGAGTTTGAGGTCATCCTGGTAATTGAACGAGAAAATATATGCAGTGACTTCACCAACTGTTTCATCACCATTATAAGACAAGGGCGGCCATACCAAACACTTAACAATAATAAATTTGGTCAATTAAATATGCAACCATTCACATACAACTAAAGGGAAAAATGAATAGGATTCAAAATTCTCCAACAGACCTCTCAGTGCGACGTGCGAATGCGTAAAAGACGCTTAATAAAAAGTGTCTTATACAAAAAAAATACATCCTTGTACTTTCTATATTAAAAGAGTTTTCTGTCTTTATCAATGGTATAAGACACTATGTTTATTATGAAGATATACTAAAGTTTAAGTTATTTACAGAGGCGGAGGACAGATCATTAACAACTCTACTATGACTCATTAAGATCAAAAGATTTCATATAAAATCAATTTCTGAAAGGCTCGATCTATTCAATTAGATTGTGAACTAATTCATAGCTTTCCTAAGCCTTTAAGAATGAATTTTGGATGGTCAAGAATTGTTTTACACTAGCTGAAATTACTCTTGCTATAAACATCATTATCAATTCATCTTAAACACTGTAATTTTATAACCACAGTTTAAGGTAAACACCAATGCCTTTTTATTGTATAATAACAAGGAAAGTCTTTCAGGAAACGGTTTTGCACGTTCATTTACCCGCCTTTTAGTTGTTCCTTAGTTATAGTTTATAGTTTGTGGTGATGCCAATCCCACGTGTAATTAAATTGGACTAGAAAAGTCGGCCATTAAAGATAGCTTGAATGTAACTTATACTAATTTAACTGAGGACAAATTTATTCCTTTCATCATTATTAGAAAAAGATGAAAGGAAATGAATACAATACTTGTGATTTCAAATAAATGAAAGATCCTTAAAGTGTGTATTTCTTATATAGAATAAAGTAATGATTAAGAAATACACTGTGAAAATGAAATAAGTAAGCAACTGAAAATGATAATAGGCACGAGCATTCTACAGAAAATAGTGACAAGAAAGATATAGGTGTGTGTTCCAGAAAGAAAAGGATAAGTCAAAAAACCTCGGTAATATGTAAAATAATTATCAGAAAGAAGGAGAAGAAAGGGCAGGACTTGCTTATTTCTCTGATCTTACTTAAGGCTAACTTACTCTTTTTGGAAGAGCAGAGGATGAAATTCGGGGCTATCTTAAATAGAATACCAAAGGACTATTTCTCATTTTATTATCGTCAGTAACTTGAGACATATTGGCGAATACTGTTTAATGTATATGACCAATATAACTATTTTATTGTAATATCAGTAGTTTGCTATTCTCTTCTACTTTTATTATTGCAAATTGTTATTTTTTGTATTATTTATAGCAAATTTTAAATAGAGTATCAATCTTTAAGGCAGGGTATAGATGACGTATTGGCTAAAGCTTAACTATACTGTGAAACATGCAGATACAGTGTAAGTGCTCAAGTACTGAGAATGTTTCTTAGACAGCTCTTATTAACCAACAAATTGATTAGGTACTTTAAAACTAAAGCCATAAAATGCTTTAACCTCGTCAATAAATGACTATATTCTATATTAGAAAGCCATGCCATTGATGTAGAATGTTATAAATAGTAGAATAATACGTTATAGATTGACTGTATTAATAGCATGACCTTTACTGATGACCACCTAATCTGTATGTCTACATAAAGTCGTCCAGAAGGACGCCAGTTGTGGATATAACCCTCAAGCTCTTGTTACATTTGTGGTTAGTTCATTGAAAAGGACGAGCCTAACTATTATAATTACTAAACGTCTCCTGTCCTGAAATACAGTAGATAGAATACCCTCGGAGCTACAAATGTGGTTTAAAGTGGAACAACGGCTACAAGAAGGCTTCACAGAATATCAATACTGAAACCTATTCATTGTAACAAAAGAATAGTAGTAATAGCGTGATGAATTAAGAACCGACTGAAGTTTTATTTAAAAATAGAGTAACTATATTATTCCAACTATCAAAATAAAAAAGCAAAGATGTAAGTGTTTGTTTAATGATTTCAGAATCTACAATCATCTACAGAAAACTGTGCCACACGAAAAAAGAAAAAGGCGATTGCTTGTCTGATAATTAGCAGCCAAAAAACATGTGAGTATAGATTTGAATGACTCGTGGTGGATGTTCAATGATCAAGCATAAGAAACATCAGTAATATTCTCTCTGGTCTTAACAATTAAGTGGATAAAGTGGCACCAGTAAATGTATTACTTTCACTATTTTTAATCAATATTCTTTTCTACATAGGAAGAAAGATATATAATAATATATAAATATTATTAGTAGTATCTATACTAATAATAAGAAAACACCAATAATATAATTTATTGTTGAGTTAGTTCCAGATAGTAGAGGAAAATGACTATCTATTCAACAAATAGAAGAAAGTTAACAAGAATAAGAATTTTCTTTATTATCATTGTGTAATGCTGTTGGTGGATATAGCTAAACTTAGACCACAACATCATATATTATTATTAGTCTTTACTGATTGACCACGCTATTTATAGCAGTACAATACATTCATAGTCCAACTTCATACGAATACAGGCAAGGTAGTTGTTTATAATAACTAACAACAATATTAAGGTAGAAAAGCTGAGCATTGATGCTGTAATAACAGTAATAGAATATGAAAAGAAATTTGTAATGAGGTGAATGAAAATGCAATCATCATTAAAAGGAGTAAAGAAAGTTTAGTGGGCGAAAGAAGAAATACTGAATAATATTAACCAGCAATATTGTGATAACACATATTTTTAATACTATTGCTATTCTATATCAATCATTTAAATTTCAAAATCAATAGTTTGTCTCTTTCTAAAGTTGAATACAAACAATATAAGATAGTTAATAGATTAATAGATGCCTTATAGATGTCTTAATGTATTGGGACTAGAAGGAGTCTCCCAGGGTAATCATTACTATTACACAATGTTTTTTCTTAAAAAGAGAATACTAAAAATAATAGTGTAAAATATTTGATAAATAAATAATAAATATAAAAAGACTTAAAATCTAAAACAGATTGTAATCAAATAGCAAATAGTATGTTGATCCCACCTAAATGAAAACATAGAAAAATATATTCTCTTTTTCTGCATCTGTATCTGAATATATTTATCTCATCCTACTAGCCTCAATAAGTATGAGTGTATTATAAAAAGAGAGAGAGGGATCTTGTGTTTGTTTACACTGCAGTAGAATGCTTCACCTTATTTCTGGGAAACTATTTTTGGAAGAAAAGAGAGGTAACAAACTAAATTCATTTATTTTTCTATTTTTGCTAAAGATACTATCAATCTTTACAAAATAGCAATTGGTTTTAGGTTTCTTTCAAAGCTGTGGCCCCCATTTTCAATGGATCCGCTTTGTTTATAATACAATGCATTCAAGTAGTGATCAATTATAAAAGTGGAATGTCTTGAACAGACACTCTGAAAATGTGCCAAATTAAATATAGCTATTGAAAGAGAAAAAAGTGTGGGAAGTAAAAATATGTATTAAGTATTACAAATAAATGTATGACTTCAAAGGTCTTTATTTTGTTGAAGGGTACACTTTTAAGCTAAGCTGATAACTCAAGAGTATGCTATTCTATTTCATTATAACAATGCTTCGCTCTAAATTATTATTTATAACAAACCAGGACTTTGATTCGTAGCAAATAAATATTAAATAGATATATATAATCTAACGAATTAATATAATAACTACCATTTTTTCAATGGTGCTACCTACACTATTTGTATTAATTGAGATGTCGTATATTCACATTGAATCTAGGTTATTACTAAAAGAATATATAATAAATTCTGACTCTCTGTTGTGTAGCGTTATATATATTTATATATCTAATAGTAGATGTAAATGTAAAAACTCTTAAGATTTGCCAAACAGAACATCATTTAACCTGCGTACAGATCATCAATATTATTATTTTATAAACAATCAGAATGATAATAATCTCATGGATTAAAGTAATGTGGAAGAAAGTATACCAAAATTAAAAGGTTTTATGAGTCAAAAGTATGGATAAAATATTATATTCTAAACATACTTGCGGTAGGTGTGTTGAATTATTGTTTGGTGATCAGAAAGATAATATACATAGTAGAATAATAAACTGCCTACTAGATGATATATAGAAATAATTGATGGTTCACTATGACCTTATGTATGCCATGGATGAACTGTAACTCGGCATGAGTTGCCATAGTGACAGAGCGGGAAATTGATGTAATCTCTATGTGATGTACGTAATAAATATAACATGCTTGGTTTATAAAGTTTGGTTTATGAATCATAGAGTATCCTATTTCTTAAAATGACTTTTCTAAAGATAAAATAGTTTGTTTTATAGATAAGAATGAAGATACAAGTAATAAACTATCCCAGCTAAAAACAAGATAGATTTTAAATTTATTATCACTAACGTACATGAATGTAAGTTGTATTTTTCTCGGTATCTAGCCTTATCTGGAGTCAACAACTATCTAATATTATTCATGACAATAGGTATTAGGATGAGCGATCCAATGATACTATTACTCTAGGCTGTACTGAGAATGGACTCGAGGAAAATAGGAATTAGCCACAAATCAGTCACATATTCTTAGAAATATTTGCACGTTTACCTTTAATGTAAATAGGTATTGATGTCGATAGTCATTGGATCCCCTCGCAATAAAAGCCTAACCTTGTACAAATATTTGAAAGAAATCGCCTACTTAATTATTTTTGATGTCTTATTCACTTCATTTACTGGGTTTCAACGTCTTTCTGTGTCTTGTAAAAGAATAAAAGGCTAATATACTTGTTCTAATCATATTCACCTTATCCTTCTCCTCCTCCCTCCCTCCCTCACTATCACCACCCATACCTTCCTTCTTCCCATTTGGAAAATGCAGAATAAAGCTATTGTTTTAGCCTTAGCTCTTACACAAGCATCTGTCTTAGTCAGTGCTGCCGCCCAGCCCTCTTCTGGTAGCAGTTATCTCTCAACCTACTGGCAGAATTTCCCTTCAGCTATTGATCCCACCAAAATTAACTATCCTAAAATACCTCAGACCACTTCTTATAATGTTGATACTGAATGTAAAGGGTATGCTGCCCCCGATTTTGTCTTTGATCCCAAGCAATGGCCTACAGTCTGGAGCACTGCTACATCCAATGGCATGGACAAGACCAAAGAATTCACAGATCTGATGGCTGCTATTGATTGGAAATCCATGCCCAATATCCCTGTCCGCAAGGCTAACAAAGATGGTAGTCTCGATATGACTGGATATGATGCTGCTAAAGATCCAGACTGCTGGTGGTCTGCTAGTGGTACCACCTGTTCTACTGAGAGACCCAATATCAACTCTGATATCTTCACTTGTGCTGAACCAGAGACATGGGGTTTGAGTTACGACGACGGACCTAACTGCTCCCACAATGCTTTCTACGATTTCCTCCAAGATCAGAAATTGAAAGCATCCATGTTCTACAGTGGTTCCAACACTATCAATTGGCCTCTGGGCGCTCTTCGTGGTGTCCTTGATGGTCACCATCTTGCAGATCACACATGGTCTCATCAAGCAATGACTACACTCACTAACGAGGAAGTTCTTGCTGAGCTCTACTACACCCAGAAAGCCATTAAGCTCGCTGCTGGTGTCACTCCCAAATACTGGCGTCCTGTAAGTTTGAATCAGTCATATTAGCTTATTCACATTTTTGCTAGGCTTTTGGAGACATTGATGATCGTGTTAGATGGATCGCCACCCAGCTTGGATTGACTGCCATTCTCTGGGATTACGACACTGATGACTGGGCAGCTGGTAACGTCGAGCCCCTCAGCAAGGTTGAGGACACTTATCAGAAATTCATCAAGATGGGTACTGATGGTTTCTTCGCCAATCGCGGTAACATTGTTTTGACTCACGAAATCAACAACACCACCATGTCTCTTGCTTTGAAGTACGTTCCTCAGGTCCAGAAAGCCTTCAAGCACGTCGTCAACATTGCTACTTGCATGAACATCACCAACCCTTACTTTGAAAACACTGTTACTTTCCCCACATTTGACCAATACATTGCTGGTGTCGTCCCTGCTGCTGGTGCCGGTACTGGTGTTGGTGTTGGTGTTGGTGTTGGTACTGGTACTGGTGCTGTCACTGGAACATCTGCTCCTGCCACTGCTGTTGTCCCTGGCACTACTGTTGGTTCTGCCTCCGCCTCTGCCTCTGCTTCTGCTTCTCTTGCTTCTGCCCACACTGTTACCCGCTCTAGTGCTGTACCTGCCATCAACACCGCTGTCCATACTTCTGGATCTGCCTCTGCTTCTGGATCTCAATCTGGACAGCTTTCTTCCCAGTCTTCAACCACTAACTCTGGTGCATTCACCATTGGACCTAACATGGCTGGTGTGATTGCTCTTTCTTTCTTTGCCGTTCTTTTCTAAATAGACACGCTTATTTACTTATTTATCAGACATTTTGTAATAATATTGGTATAATTAGCATAATTAAAGTATACTTTCTTAACAGATTTTACTATTCTTTCTGAATGGTGTTTAGAGTGTATCACAAGTATTGATTATCAGATGCCGCGTGACATTTAATACTGGAACTGGTTAATACTATTGTTTGTTTCTATGGCAAAAATATTTGAGCTGTGGACTCTTTGTGTGTGTATAACAGTCGAAGTCTAATAGAGATCAAAGAAATCCAAATTTGGGATTGATTCAGCATGAATATAGCTTATTCTAGGAATACTATAATTACTCAATATGGACGATGATCTGAGCATCCATCTCCAGAGTATTGGTGTTTCAAGTATAGTAATTTATGGTATTACTCATCGAGCTACTACCTTGATTGGATTAGGTACTAAAAGGTCTTTTCTCTATTGAAAAAGAGACAGCATTCAAGTATAATCTGTGTATTCTTCTAGCTATAAGCAACATACTAGTACTCTTAAGCTGCCAGTACAAATAAAATCTATATCTAACTAGAAATATAGACATAATCTATATTAAAATAAAAGGTTGGATTTGTTAAGGAAGTCTTCTATTTGGCAAACTACACCTTTAATTTGGCATTGATGACAATAATTCACTTTTATTTCTTAGTTTACACCATTTAATTTCATTAAATTGTACTGATCTAAACTATTAAGTCTTAAAAAAGCAAGTTTAACCAATCTGTAACATGGTAGGTGGTACAAGCTTACAAATAAAATTAATGTTGAATATTCTATCCTGCTGAAAATTAGTAGATTTTCTGATTTATCTGTTTTTTCTTCTTTTGTTCCTGACACGACACGACACGACAAGAAATGAAAATGAAAGGGTGGAGACTATATATAATTATTAATGTTAAATCTCATACTATATCCTATATTATTCTATCCTATTCTATCATAAGATAAGATATCTTATTCTAAGATAAGGCAAAAGAAGAAGATAAGATACATTAGTGCCCTAGAAACTTGTTCTTGATGTATAAAGAAGGTATTCTCAGTAGATAGATCTTGTATCTCAAATAGACAGATGTTAGTGCATTAGAGTACACGTAGCTGCAGAATAAGTCTTACTGTTTTAGTCTACCTCCGCTAGAAACAAAATACCTTTTTCATACAGATATTGTGCAAATGTGTATTTTCTCACCATCATTCCAAAGTAGCATGATCGTTGTGTAATTTATAAATATTAAGTCGAGGCACAGTGTGGTTTTCAAGCTAATTTCATTGTACTTCATCTTCCAAAGAAAACATACAAGAAAGAGATTACAATGTTCTCAAAAGATACAGCAAACACTATTTTTACTGCACATGCTCTTGTCGCATTAATGACTACACACCAGGAGATTTCTTCTGATCTTCAAACAACCCTCTTATCGCCTCTCCAAGTGATTGAGGATATTATACTTTTATAGAATAGCAGAGGGCAAGTGGAGTGGACCTACAAAAAGTACTCGTACATGTTAAACATCTACTGTCTTTGATTTGCTTTATTTAATTTTCTATGGCTATGATTTTATGAAGATTCTAAGCAATTATTTTCGATATTCTATCAATTTTATAAATTGACAATGTTTATTTTACAAGTTCTTAATATCTACTGTGGTTATGTCGTAGTAACTATGGCCTATCATCTCCGCCTCGTTCTGGCGATAAAAATGTTAGGGAATTCCTTGTATCCTATTCCTCATTCCAGTAGTAAGGCAGCCTCCAACTGCTGATTAGACATGCATCGAGAAAGTATTTCTCTGTTAATCTTCTTCAGTGAATACCCAATACCCCCCATGGAATTCAAATTTCAAATGGGATGAGAAGTAAGGATTTTATGTCATTTACTGCTTTCCACAGTCCTATCTTACTGTTGGTAGGACAGCTGAGATTGTTCTCCTGTAGGTAGCAGTTAACTCCGATATTTGGGCGTGGAAAAGACTCGGGGCAATCCGCATTCTTTAATGTTCATGTGCATTTCGGAGTCTATAGTGTCATTCACCGTGCGGGTACTTGTAATATCTTCCCCACTAAGACTTCCCCATAGTATGTCATAGACACTCTTTAACTTACAGATGAAGCTCGAGTATTTTGGTAGAATATCCAGCTCAATTTCATTTGATCATAGTTTAATGCCATCTATACTAATAAGAGAAAGTTACAATTTATTAGACTAGAGTATAAAACGTCATTGCTCATGTACCTAATAAAGATGCACATGAGCACATTACGTCTGTGTTCTGACGTGCTTCTTAATGAAATCAAGCTTCTTCATATATAAATATATAAATATGCACACATAGATAGGTATACATCTATAGAGAGAGAGAGAGGCCAAATTCAACTTGGAAAAGGGGGTCTTCAAGAAGACAATAGGTATCTCACTATATCTTTAGTCTCTATTTTCTCTCCTTGACTTGGGAGTGCTTTCTACAGTACAAGAATTTCAAGATTACTTATGGATACACTCAGTAATAAAGATAATTATATCTACCATAATATTGGTGTTTGGAATTTAATATGATTTATTATTCAGTCATGACTAGTGAACATATCATTTAATAGGTCAGTTCATCCTTTCACACTAGTGCTTTCCGAGCATCAGTCTTTCTTTCTTCTTTTCGGAGTTCATTATATCTTCCACAGATACAATTGGTGTGAACATGGCTGATGAATAATGGAAAGAGTTTCTGTTTATTGACAGAGTTCAACCCAAAATATGTATTGTTGGGCTCGTTTAACAAGTCTTTTATTTTTCCCTTGTGTGTATAACCTTCTCTCAAAAAGACATACATCTTGTTTTCAAGTAGTGTCTAATAATGATAAAATAAAAACAAATATTATTTCTATCAATATTCTAATCCTCATTAGCTGTTTATAATCGTTATTCTTTATATTTTAAAAATATTGAAAAACCTTAAATTTGAACAAGACATATTAGAACTTTAAACTAATAACATTGCATTTATTAAGCAAACACAAGCACAACACGCAGACAATAAACAACAAAACGTCAAAGCATAGCACCTGAGTTATCTATAATTCAGGCCAATCACCAAAGGACACTATTTAGCTACCACCAATAAAACTAACTATTGAGAGCATTGTCAATGAACATCCAATCGGGTCTATTTCCGGACATCTCTTTTTCTATCTTTGAATATTTAAAGATGTCGTCTTTGGATTTAACTAAAGGAAATCTGGACAGTTCAAAGAGTAAACAAAGTCTGATGTTTATTTACTCTTTTGCACTTCTTTTTTATATAGTTTTCTAATTGATACTATCTAATAATAGAAGCTATGGAAATCTCTTTCTTGATAAAGTAGTATCTCTTAGATATTCGTTTTGCTACTAACTCTTCTTCTACCGTGTGGTCCTCTTTTGGACGTTTGTGTTTCTATTGACGGAGATTATTGGTATTTCTATTTATGGCAAGTGATTATCCGACAAAGGCTTTACATTCTATTGAAAGCTGTCTTAACTTCTTGCTGTGTGCAGTCAAGTCTTCTTGTGAGATAATAGATTGTTTATTCTATTTTCCTGATATTTCTACACATTATTATCAAGGTCAAAACAGAATCAAAGCCTTCAATGAGGTTTACCAGCTAGAATATTGATTATTAAGTTGTATTTAAGTATATAGGCTACTGATATAGTTGCTGTATTCGTATTATATTTGGGCTCACAGAATAATCACATCCAAAATAAATAAAACATTTTAAACTGTACCTATACCTGTACTTATACGCTTTATTTTGAATAGTAAATTACTTTGAAGTGGACTATTATTAAATTTCATAATCAGCCATCACTTCATCTAGTTTCATCAGCCATTCGCTGTACTCTGCACTTGAGCTTCTATTGTTTGATGTTGAAAAGGATTCTACAGTCGCACTCTTTGGCTCACTGTCTTCCTCCCTGTTGATATCATAAATTAAGCCGAGAATAACACGGTACTCATCAAAGGTAAACAATGGACCACTTTCTCGAATGCTTTGAACAATTCCCTAAAGACAAATAGGTTGAATTTAGTAATTTAAAATTCATATGGGGATGGGATAAAGATGGAGGTTTCTTTTTCACTTTTCTGTCTCTCTCTGTCTCTCTTTACCTTACTGCCCAAGTTAAATAGTTGATAATATTTACTAGCACGGTCCAAAGTAGAGCTTTGTGAAGAAGGTACAAAATTACTAAGATTCTGTTGCAAGGCCAATATGTTGCGTGTCATCTTCTGCACGCCATTCTTATTCATTCTCTTGATATAAGTTGCTTCAGAAATCAATAAATGGATAATGAGAGCTGGAAGGCCATCAAACGCAAACCTATTTTGTAATCCCTTATTTAGTCTACAATCTCAAAAGCCACTGAAAGACATACATTTCATCTTTTGCAGGTAAGGAGGCATTGATACAGTCATCAATTTCCATGAGATCAGAGTTGAGTGTAATAACATACGGATCAGGTTCATAGGTTTCATCCTCAAGGTAGTAGTTGCCCTAGTGAAATAGGTTTAATCGATGGGAAACCCTTTAAAATCTAGCCTCTGTCAACAAATACCTCACGAATAACCATCTCCAGGTAGTACATAGTATGGCACCGAGCCTCTAATCTCAATGTAAACAGGCATGTTTCCGCCAGTTGTTGATACGTTGTAAGTAAAGTATCAAAACGTCTATAAAATAGATATTTTAGTATAAAGGTCTTATTTACTTTTCCAATGTTCTTTCGCAAAATGTGTTTACCCAGCTACTTCTCCACGTAAAGACAATATGACTGGACTAGGATCTTCCTCCTCTACTTCTTTACTATCATCTCGAGACCATCTTTTAGAACCACGTGCCTTGGATAGAACATAAAGTCAATTGATGATATTTCATTTAATAAAAGTATATAGTATCCTACTTTTTCTGACTCTATCTCTTCACTGTTTGCTTCATTCTCTCCCAAAATGTTCGTGGCACCTGGTATAGATTTGTTTGTTGGCTGGTTGCTAGTACGTAGTTCCCAAATTTCACGCACAAACCATTTCTACATAAGAATAGAAAAGGATGAGAAAAGTTAGTGGAGTGATAATAACGTACCAAACTATGGTAAAGTCTTCCGAGTGCAATGAGTCGTTTAGAATCAAAAATGAGCTCCTCTGCCTCAAGTTGTCGATCACCCTTTAGTTTGATTTCAAGTTTGATTTCCTGTAAAGACAGGCAGATCAATATAAAACCATACAGCAAATAGCACTTATTATCGACATTAACTTACTGATTGAATAAGTGATTCAACAAAATCAGAGTCAATTTTCTATATAAAAGCAAAGTGTGAGCACTGTGGAATTCAATGATATATGTCTTCTTTTTCAAGCTAAATAATACTAATACTGATAATACTTGCATTGTCATCGTCAAAGAGGGGGTTCTGAGTAAGAAGACACACAAGATCCTCATCTTGTGCCCAATCACCACTGGTATTGATGTTCATCTCTGTAACATTGAATTCTTTACCACCAAAAAGACTGCCCTTTACCACCATGGCTATAACATCGAATGATTCATCAGTAGATATACACACCATCAAATCAAGATAGCTTACAATAGAATCGATGATAGCACTTTTCATAGTACTTAAGCAGAACAACCTCTATCATCCGAACATACTCATCTGTATGAAAAGGCATACTGTGCATAATTCGACAAAGACTTTGTATAATAGAAATAAGGGCTACAGCACTCTTCACACAGACCATTAATCTACAGTAAATATACTTTATATTACCTTTACGATAGGGAATTTTGAGTAATTCTTGTAATTACGCTCATCTTGGAATGCGTCCATACCTAATAGTAATATTCATCATTCATTATCTACAACCACCCACTTCCTTTTCATTTCTTATTGATTATTTACCAACAGCTGCATGATGGATAAGCTGCATGACCTTTTCTTCAATTTGTGGTAAAAAGACATTGATTGCGAAGTCATCCAAGAAGCTTCCAAATCCTTCTGAGCTTTGATCATCGCTAAATAGCCAGAGGTCAAAGAAAAAGACATAGATTGATGTAAGTATGGATATCCACACACACATGTATTCTTATATATATATATATATATAAAGAGTTTACCACTTACTAGTTTGGAAATACCTCATTCATACGTTGCAAAAATGCCATGGTTGGTTTTAAGAGTACACTAACATTGTAAGCATCTGGTTTGACCAACACTTTATGACCTTTTGAGGCCATATCACTAGCATATTTATCAATAACACTTGAGTGGGGAGCATTTCTTGCTTTTTGAGATTCGTTAAAGTTGAAACCCGGCACTTGTTTTTTAAATGAGCTATGAAGGTTAGAGCGGACACTCTGATAAGCTTGCTCCAATGTCAAGTCTTGGGGAGATTCTGTAAATCGAAACAGTTGTTTGTTCTTTTCGCGAGTAGAAGAAAATCCACTTTTGCCTGAAGCATCGTCAGGAGTGAGTGTTGATTGTTGTAATGCAGTGGGTGTTCGTTCTTGGCTTGTGAGATAGCTCTGAAGAAGAGAACGGATCTAAAGAATAAGAATAAGTAATTTGTTTTCAATTGGTATCTTTTACCTCTACTTGCACAGGCTGCCATATCTCGTGGAACTGATATATATGAAAGATATCTTGTGGATCTGTAATATTTAATAGAGGTGAATCATAAGTTAAACAAGGATCAAAAAGTATTTACCACTAGAGACTTCTTTTGTTGTTATTCTCTATTAAAAGAATATATTTTTCTTTAGCCATTTCCTATGCCTCATCATCAATCCAAGACAGTATGCACCTTTTTAATTCTACGAGCACACGTCTCTAAGAAATGCTGTCCACGAAGAACTGCTTCCATCTTTGAATATAATGTCCATAACAAGTCCTTCAGAATCTCATTTTTTGTTTCTGAATTAGCTTTATCAAGACAGTACATGGCACTATCATCTAGTGTATTCTTTCTACTGGTGACTGATATGATGTACTGTTCAGAATGTCTAAAAGCATAAAGACACAGCAGCTCAGTGAATAAACACATACACACACACATGCGCTCTCTCTCTCTCCAAATAGGTCTTACCTTTCTTCCACATCTGCAATTGTTTTATCAACAAGAGCATAAATCTCAAAAGGAAGTCTTTCTTGAACAGTCTAATGAAAATAATTCTCATATTAAACTCCAATCCACCCAACCCACCCGTTGTCTCAAGGAACTCACTTCAATGGCTGCTGGTACTTGACCCAACATTGCGAGTGCTTCCATTATAATCTCCATATAGTAATAGGAGTCTGTCTCTGGATTAATGTCTGGATCTTCCATCACCTACACAAGACATTACTAAAATAGATAGTGCTTTTAATCTATAAACACAAACCACATCATCCTCATCCAGTGCAAACAAGTCTTCTTCTTTGCTAATGCTTTCTAGATCTACTGGTTAGAAATAGTATATTACACTCTATCAATTGATCCATATTATTTACCATTATGATATTCACTAGAGTTCACTTTATCCATAAAGCTATCCACCTTTCTTTTTAGTTTTCTCAATGTATACCTTTTTAATATTTATTCTATTTACCTTTTTGGCTTGATAGCAATCTCAGGCACTATAAAAAATGTGTCAGCTAATCACACCATTGACATAAACACAGTGTACTTGCATTTCTGTTGGTCATGAATATACTCTGACCATCGATTTTCACAAAATGAGTTCTTAAGATAAAGATGATTATGAATCTCCTCTACCAAGAGATCATAAAGGGCCTATATAGTATCTGTCAGCCGTGGTTGATTTCTCCACCTACATTCTTCTGTGTTGAGAGTGTTCTCCTTATATCATCCAATGCACCAATTTGAAGCATATCTTCCTTGTTCACTGTCTTTAATGCATCTACAAGCATTTTTGCTGCAGTGTATACATGTTTGCTATTTACTAGAGCCTTCAGTTTCTCTGGTACTGTACGTATCTCTTCACTATCAAATCTATCAATCTCTGTCCATTGTATATGACCTATCTGCTTTGTCAGTGGCCTTACATAGTTTCCAAGAAAATAAGCATCTCTTTATGCTGCTGGCTTTTATGCCACATGTTCAGAAGATCTGTTCTCTTTTCCAGCAACTCCTGTTTGCACTTTTTAAGACTGATTTTCATCTGAGCAGTACGGCTTTGTGAGTCTTTTTTTTAAAAAATAAAAAAATAAAAAATAAAAAGTGATACGATTAGTATTGATAGGTTACATGTTTCTCTGTCTTTACCGTGAATATGCTGCAATACACCGCCAAAAGTACCAATGGCATTATTAAATCCCTGGTAGTAATCTATAAGAAGAATATGAGAAAGGCGTACGTGGACTATAGGCTCTACTTTTTATTTATTTTTATTTTTACCATCGACAATAGTTTTTAATGCAGCATCCAAGTTTCTTAGTACTCTTTGGAATGCCCCATAGTCTTTTCCTCTGCCAACAGAGCTATCATCCATCAAGGCGAGTGCTAATGTCACTGGATCAAACTAAGCCATAGTAATAAATAATAGCATCATCTCGGTCTATAGCCTTACATCGTCCTTTAGCATAAACTCCCAGTGGTTATGTATGTCTCGTAAAACAGCTACAGTATAATAGGTGAATAGATAGTGAGCAGCATAACACGGCAGATGCGATTATGCTATAGCTACCTTCCATCTCTGAAAAGTCGCCGACACTTTCCACGTCATGAGAGACGTTCATGTCTTTATTAGGATAAACACGATAGTTCTTTTGCATTGACTTTTTATCATTGCCTGTGAATGGTTTGGAAGCCATGGTAATGAGTGTATGAACCTGCAAGGAATCAAAAGAGGCCAAAGGGACGGTCTTTGAATAGACAGTCGTAGTTGAGTGCACAGCATAGCACAGCACATAATAACACATAATAACACATAATAGCACATAATAACATGCGTTGAGGTTTATAGCAAATAAAGAAAGAGTACAGACTCTTTTATTTTTATCTTTTTATTGGTATTGGTATCGGTATCGGTATTGTTTTTATAGAACCATAAAGAAGCTTAGCGTGGGGGTATCTGTTGCTATTCAAATACTCAAGCAGAGTCGGGAGGAAACTCCCCAAACTTCTCGTGATAGGCCAAACGTTTAATACCTTCCAGGGCCTAAGCATACATGCATCAATGCTCAACAGACCTAAGCATTACACTTACCTTGCTCTTTATATAACTTGTACATTCATTACACCATACAGAAAGGTCAGTATAGCTCAAACATACAGAATGACCTGTGGCCTGTTGGGAATGAGCTTGCATATGGCCTTGGATATAGCGAGAACAAAAGACATGGGTGCAGGTCAAACACTGCCAATTCTCAGTGTGGTCTTCACACACACTACATCCTGACTTTGTAGAAACAGCAAGAGTAATAGTAGGAGGGATATGAGGGCAATTGTCGATGGGCTCTACAGGAAACCCAATAGGCTCGTCATTATTGGAGACTGAAGGCATACTATAGGAATAAGAAAAGACAGAGAAGAATAAAAAAAAGGGAGGGGAGAAGAAGAAAGAAATAAAGAAAGAAAAGGACGCGTCTAATCAGTTTAAATCATTATTTGGTGTAAGCTCATCTGTGGATCCACCATTCTATAGATAGAGTGTATGTATTTATTCTTTAGATAGATGTAGATGTGTCTATTAAAGAACAAAATTCACCAGTTGTCCGTTCTTGGCTGCAATGACTCTACGGATAGGTTTGGTCGAGAGCCACTTTATACCAGAAGGCATTTCTCTTACTCTTCTTTCTATCTCTCCAAGATCACCTAGCTTATGGGCAGGAAGAGTAATACTTAATCTGGTTTTGCCATTGATCTATTGCAGTGAAAATAGAATATAAATAGTGAGAATGGACTATCATATACCATGGCCATGCCATTTACCTGAATCATGCATTCTATATGATCTTTGACGAGGGCCTCTTCTTCCCATACAGGCCATGGTTGCTGGAATACACTGGTAGTTTCACCAAGTCTCTCCCAACATTCTTCACTAATGGTAGGTGTCATAGGTGCCATCATTGTCACGAGAGATCTTATGGCATATTGATATACTGGGGAGCAAGGCTGGAGATTAGATCCACTCACACAGTTGCTGAGCTTAATGAGATCTGAAATGCCTGTGTTGAAGCTGAAAGAAGAAGACATCACTGAGGTTACTTGTTTAATAGTGAGGTGGGTTATTCTGTAGACTTCTTTTTCTTCTTCTGTCATTGCATCCATAGAGGGGAGTGGTATGGATGGTGTGCTGCTTTCTTTAGTGGAGAGTTTGAGTACTTTGGCAATCCATCGTTGCATGCCTACAATACTAGTATCATCCCATTCAAGTACTTCTGAAGGAGGTGCTTTGTAGAGAATATGAAGGCGTGTGGGATCTACACCTTGACTCTCAATGATACTCTATACAAAACATGGAGTCAATGCACAATACACTAGCAGATAAGTACTTTTGTATGCTAAACCATATCCATTATTTTCTTCTTCTACTTACCACAGGATCAACACCATTGTATTTACTTTTTGACATCTTCTCAAATGAAACAGAAGGAATTTCACCTGTTGCTATGATTTTTGGGTTCTGAGGATCTAATGACAGACAAACAAAAGGCAGATGAGCCAAAGAAGTACTAGAAGAAGAAAATACCTGATAGATCCACTTCTTCTGGTTTTAAGAATCGTTGTGTCTTTGGATCTTTAAATGTTTGGCCATGCACCATGCCCTTTTTTTTTATAAAATAAAATAAAATAAAATAAAATAAAATAAAAAGAATGTTATTGAATAAACTACACTCTGCTAACTGGCTTACCTGAGTCAATAGAATGTTGAAAGGTTCACCATTGCCTGGAAGTGTGCTTGGAAGATCAGTAATGGCACCCTGCTTCCACATGAACTTTGAAAAGAAGCGAGAATAGAGCAAATGAAGAATGGCATGTTCAATACCACCAATGTAAATATCCACTGGTAAGGAATTGGAGGCTATTTTTGAATCAAAAGGTCTAAGTGCATAATAAAGAACAAAATAAGTCCTATGAATGAATGTCTTGATGATAAAAAGAACGGACGTACAGTTGTGTGTTTTTTGGATCTGTGTAGCGCATAAAGTACCAAGATGAATCTACAAAAGTATCCATAGTGTCTGTTTCTCTTTTAGCTGGACCATTGCATCTATAGCGTATAAGAATAACATATTAAGGATAAACGTGAACTTACTTTGGACATTGGCAGTTCACCCACTCTTCTACATGAGCAAGAGGCGATTTTCCTTTGCCTGTAAAAGTAACATTCAATGGAAGAGGCACTGGCAATTCTTCTTGAGGCACTGGTACAGTCTAATACACCAAAGAAAACCTCCCCATAAGTTTTCTCTTTTTCTCTTTCTCTTTTTTTTACCTTGCATTTAGGGCAATGGACAATGGGAATAGGTGTACCCCAATATCTTTGACGAGATAATAGCCAGTCTTTTAAGCGGTACTATATATGTATATGTATATGTATATGTATATGTATTTATCCTCTATGAGATCAATGACAGTAGAAGAACACTGTACCTGGGTAGCAGAACGACCAAATCTATTTTGAGATGCATAATGAATAATAGCCTTTCCTGCTTCTTTTGACTTCATTCCTTTGTAGGCCCCAGAAAGATCCGTAAGAACGCCTTGTGCTGTAAAAGGAGTCTTGGTGGTATCAACACCCACTTCCTGAAGAACAGGAGATACAACCCATTTAATCTTGTCTACTATTTTATTGGCATGGCAGAAGTCCCAATCTCGCTTATCATGAGCAGGAACGCCCATCACAGAACCGGTTCCATAATCCGGCAGTACATAAGGTGCCACATAAATAGGAAGTGTTTCCTCAGTTATAGGATGTTGAGCATAAAGACCAGTAAAGACACCCTTTTTACTGTCCTCTGCCTCTGTTCTATTCTGAACCTGGCCAAGCTCTTCTACAAAATTCAGCACTTGTTCAGCTTGAAGAGCAGGAAGATATCTATTCATTCTTTTTCTTATGAGATCTCGCATTTTCCAAATGAAAGATAAACTTACTCTTTTTTTACCAGTGGATGTTCGGGTGCTATGACTAGGTATTGAACACCAAACAAGGTATCAGGTCGACTAGTGAATACCTTAAGGGACTTAATGTCTGTTTGTCCTATCTATTCCTCCTTGTTGATGAGTTATCCTAACATGATGTGTCTCCAACTTACTACAGAGAATTCGAATTCTGCTCCTTTGGATTTACCAATCCAGTGACGCTGCATTTGTTTTACTCTTTCAGGCCATTGGGTTAAGAGATCAATGTCCTTTAGAAGATCCTGTGAAGAAAGAAAAAAAAACACACACACACACAGAGAGAGAGAGAGAGAGTAGATATTAAGCCCTCCTGCTCTTATTTCAGTGTTTACCTCTGCAAATTCTGTCACTTTGAAAAACCACTGCTTAAGTTTCTTGCGCTCTACCAAAGCTCCTGATCTCCAAGAACGCCCTTCAGAATCCACTTGTTCATTAGCAAGGACGGTTTGATCAACAGGATCCCAGTTCACTACTGCTTCCTTTTGATATGCTAATCCAGCCTTGTACATTTCAAGGAATATATACTGAGTCCATCGATAGTAGGCTGGATCGCATGTGGTGACTTCCTGTTACTTTCTTTAGTTCATCTTCTAGTTTTCTGCGGGTTGGCTATATTTACTCTTGACCAGTCAAAATCCAATGTCAATTTTTCCATTTGTTCCTTCATCACTGCAATATTCCTCACTGTCCATTCTGCAGGGTGAATACCACGCTCAATGGCTGCATTTTCAGCGGGAAGTCCAAATGCATCCCAACCCATAGGATGAAGCACCTAACTGCCAGTGTTCATTTTATTTTATCTTATTTTTGTTGGACCTCTTTGTGGGCCTTGGTGTCTATATTTTCTTTGGTACTTACGTTGTAGCCACTCATACGACGGAACCGCTGGAGTGTGTCACTAATAGTGTAGACACGCACATGGCCCATATGCAACATACCACTAGGATAAGGATACATGGACAGTACATAATAATTGGGTTTGGTTTTATCAGGGGTGGGCGCTGGTGTTTGTGCCCAACGCTCTTTCCACTTGGCCTCCATGGCCTTCAAGTCCGTAGGTGGTGCTTTGGTGGTTGCATAAGAATGGCGGGTGCTCTTAAGAACTGGTGGATAAATGCTATGAACACGCCTCAGTGTTCGTGTATGACAAGTAAACATAAGGAAAGGAAAGAAAAATAAATGAAAATAAAAATAAAAAACACTTGCAGGAGAATGTCAGTGCAAAAATTACTTTATTTTTTTATTTTTTTTTCTGTTTCTGACTACTCTGAGAGTGAAATAATAGACAATTATCCAAAATAAGAAATAGTAGGTAGTAGTGGATCAAATAAGTTGTGTACCAAAATACCCTCATTGTAGAGTATCATGCAGAGCCAACAATGATATAAGTATGTACTATTCTTCATAGTAAAAAAGGACTTATTAGCTATAAAAGTTATGATAGATAACAGATAGATAATAATAATAATAAAAACATATAA
Organism: Spinellus fusiger; assembly: GCA_025094145.1. NCBI lineage: Eukaryota > Fungi > Mucoromycota > Mucoromycetes > Mucorales > Phycomycetaceae > Spinellus > Spinellus fusiger. The sequence continues at coordinate 215,357 of JALLLS010000029.1, read as the reverse complement.
TATTTTCAGAAAAGAGGCTTGAGATTAGTGAGACTGATTATATGATATTTATTGAGTGAACAATGGTTCATTATTTATACCTTTTGTGGGCAATTATTCTTCAGTGGCTTCTATCTTGTGGCTGTTTTAATGGATAAGCACACCATTATAGAGCTATCAATTATGTGTCTTTACTTTAATTGTCTTTGATAGGTCTTATTTAATTCACTGAGGATTTATAGATGATAGCAGCTCTTATTAAGTGTCCAATAGTATACTGAGCTAAGAAGGTTGATTTGTAGTTATGACCAATCAGTGAGATTGATACATATATTACTATGGTACTTGTGTGCACTCAAGCTTTTCATAGAGTATTCTGATATGTCACAGCACACTACTCGTGTTGACTTATTCATGAAAGAATCTTTGGATTGAAGTCGGAACACGATATACTCAAAAGAGAAAATAATAACAAAAACACTACCTTTGGGATGAATATACAACATCTAGAGTGAATGTCCATTAGTCTATCTTCTTTCTCACTCTATTAAACACCTACAGATAACTTAGTCACTCTTTCTCTATCACTAACTATACACATCACATTCTTTAAACAATAATAACAGCCTCTATTCAGTGCTTCTATCCTTCCACTTATAAACACTCTTCTCTAGATTGGATCTATGGGAGGGGGTTCTATATTCACTTGAATAGCGTTATTTCTTGCTAGGAGTGTTTTACAGTAGAGCCGATGATTGACTGTCCGCTGTTTTTGCTTTTATCCTCCTCTCTAAAGTTGTGCATTGATGATCCAATGCATAGAAGGAAAGCTAGGCTCCACAGACACCAACAGAGTCTCCTTGGGAATTCAAACCCCTTCTATTGACTGGACAGTTCCTTCAATAACAGAGGAAGAAGGTGAAAGAAGAGGGACTGTCCATAGGTTGCACTGTCAGACCAGTACCAGCCCAAACACTGGGTTTAGGCGGTGTTGACATGCCCTACCAGAATAAGAGAGAGTAGGAAAAAGTGACACGTAGAATTCACTCGCCTTCTTTTACATTTGTCCCGTACAGCTGAGTGGGTCCTTTTTTAGGCGACATGTCAGTATCATCCTCTTTACCATCTACTATTCGACTGCCTGATGATGAAGCACCCAGACCTCATCTTGGACTCATGAAATGTTTTAGCTGTTTACCTTCTTTTAATACTCGTATTGAGCTACCAGAAGATACCAAGTCAGACACTGATGAAGTCTATTCTGCTGCACTTGCTCCTCAAACAGATCTATTCAACAATGGTATTCTTGACCGTTCTTTCAATGGTCTTTCCAATGAGTCTTCTCGCTTCCTGTCTAGAAACCCCTTTGCTCATCAGGCGTCTTCCTCTGAGCCACCCACAGACACCATTACACCGCCTACAGACACTACTGCACCACCTACACAGCCCATAGACCTATTAACAGGGCACACTGCATTTGTTATTCATGATGAGGTAAGGATATTTCTGTTTTACTATCTATTACTGGGGCGTGGGTTGAACTGACACTAGCTTAGGAAGATACTTGTGAACAAGAACTTATGGACGTGCCTATCTCTTCCACCCGTCGACACATGTATGATAATGAGCCCGATTGGACAGAGATGGAAGAAGAAGAGGATCTCTCCAGCTCCTCTCCTCCACCCAACCACCGCCACTCTGCTATTTCTATAGCACATCAGACCGCCTATGATCCCATGCCAGCCATTGATTTGAGTGAACCAAGTCATCCTACACTCGAGATAACTCCTGCCTCTTGTTCACAGCCACTGACACACAGCACAGCACCTCCTCCACAGACAGAACCACTCATAGGAAAGAACACTTCTCTATCAAGTGAGTTATCCATTGATCGTGGATTGCAGCGTTCTCCTGTAGCTGCAGTAGCACACTCTTTGCTGGGAGATAAACTAGATGACTTTACAGAGAAGCTGGCTTTTATTAAAAAAAACATTATTATGAGTATAGAAGATGAAGACGACTGGAATGAACCCAGAATAAGCCCAACGGATAACCAGGTGCCATTCAAGTACCCAATGACTCCTAGTATGAGTGCCCAGACACAAGGGTAATTAGAAATAACACTGGAAAGGCCTATACCAACACTTTTCTTTTGCTGTTCTAATTCTAGGCCCATGTCGGATCCCCTCACTCACTTCTTTGAGGAATCCAAAGGTACAAAGTCAACACCTCCTGGCACATCCGCCTCATCACAAGAACCACACCGTCCTCTCCACCGTAGATCAAGTTCATTGCTTGATGAAGTAAGACCTACCATTGCCCGCTTTATGCATCAGATAGGTGGAGAAGAAGGACCGTCATTCTCACCTTCTTCTATATTTGCAGCGTTGGCTGGCCCATCGTCTACAACGACTGAGGATATGGGAGAAGGAGAGAATGAACATCCAAAGCAACTACGCAGTCATTCAAAGTCCAAACTCGACAAGACAGTGCAATACTCCACTCTGGAGGAAGAACAGGAGGCAGAAAGAGAAGAGGATTTTGAAGATCTCTTTGATTTTAGCAAAGTAGTGGAAATGGGGAAAAACATGCGTACATTTACAGACGATGTGATGGGAAATGGTCTTCGGATTCTGAGTGATGTTACAAACCGTATAAAAAATCCAGAAGCCTCTCCAGAACCACAAGAGGATCATCATTCGTGGATGTTAAATAACGATTCTTTTATTTAATACCACCAGTTATAAACTATCCTTTAAGAACTGCAAGAGCATTTCAAATGTACTCCCCACTAAAGAAGAAGAAGAAAAATACACTTCAATGTTATCCACTCACACAAATAAAAATGTTAATTATGTACTATTATTATTTTTACCTTTGGGATATCACTAAGAACCCACGCCTCGATACGCTCATCCTGGTAATGCTCTTCATAAGGATGTATACAGGCTTCTAAACAAGACTCAAGCACGCATTGGGCCTCTTCTTGTGGTAGATTCTCAAAGGCATCAATCACTTCTTGTGCAATCCAGTTATGGAGTACAAACCGTGGATTGACTTTGTTCATTCTATCCTTCCTCTCATGAGCATCTATAGATCCATCAGCCACCAATCGATGACGGTACACGGATAACCAAGGCTTTAATGCTGCTTTACTCTTCTCCAACTGACTGGGATGTTGGGTGGAGATGAGCAGAAGAGACAGTGCAGCCTCCATGTCCTTTTCCTCTCCTGCATCGGTAATAGGATAGTCAGCCAAGGATCTGAAGAAGCGATGGTAATTGACAGAATGCAGAGACATCCAGTCAAGAAGAGGGATCACCAAATCATCCATATCACTCTTAAAGGGGCCTTTGGTGAGTCCGAGTTTAGCATTCATTTTTTTGGCTATGTTCTCCATAAGCCAGGATGGGAATTGGTTGATTTGGTCCATAACACGCTTCTGGCCAATGCGACGAGACTCATCTAGTTCTGCTTGATGGGTTGCTTCTAAATCCTTTTTATCTTTGGGAAAGACAATAGAATTGACTTTATCTTGTGCTCCTATGAATTCAAAAAGAGTGACGCCAAGTCGGAGGAGATTCGAAAGACATACAGTAGGCTGTCGTTCAAAGGCATACACTAAACAGTAGAAATGAGTCCCTGTCTATTTTCCCTTCTCAATGACTAAAGTGAACTCAGTGCCTTACTGCCATTATAATCTGAATGATTGCAGATGTTCTTTGGGTCATAAAAGTCAAGTATCTGGTAAGGTCCATAATCCAAGGTAAGTCCTATGGATAAACACAAGAGAAGAGGTTTGTATCGACTTTCCAAATATCACACAGTAGTGGTCCTACCCAAAATAGACATATTGTCTAATAAAGGTCAGTCCATGTTGTTGTATTAGGCTTGCTCTCTTTTCTTTTTTCTTTTTTCTTCCCTCAAGTAACCTACCTGTATTCATGACACCATGACAGAATCCTAATGGAATCATGAAATACATTAGTGTCTCTTTTATCTGTAGTAAATACCTACCAATAGCCTGCCATTCTGCCACCATTTTAGCCGTTCTTTTTGCAACACGCACAAAGAACCTCTCGTACTGATTTCCACTTTCTTTTTCTTGTCCTTGCTCCTCTTCTTCAGGAAGAACATGTTCAATAGCATAATCAGCCAAATGTCGAATATTCTCCATCTCTCCCCGAGAATAGAATAGCTCAAAGTTCCCAAATCGAAGCCAAGAAGGGGCCATGCGTGCTACGACCGCCCCCCTTTCAGGTTGTTTTGTATCTAATCAACAGCAACCACCCAATTGAATGACCCATCACTATGAAAACAAGTCAATTACCTGGAGGACCGTCTTCTCGAAAGACTTCTTTCCCTGTGGCAATCAGAGAGAGAGATCGAGTGGTAGGTACACCCAGTGCATGCATGTGTTCAGACACCAGAAACTCACGGATACTAGAACGCATGACTGCTAATCCATCTCCTGAGCGAGAAAAGGGAGTTCGACCAGCACCTTTCAATTGAAGCTCCCATGCATTGTCTTTGGATGTTACTGTCTCAAATAAAGAAATGGCACGACCATCGCCCAACTGACCTGCAAAATGACTTATTCACTCATATTCAATACTCAACAAACACTTTCCTTTACTAGAGGTGAAGAAGAAGAGAAGAAGAGAAAAGGAACCTACCCAAATTGATGGCCAGCATAGCACAAAGACCAGGGGCGTGTTTCTTCAAGTACTTTATTGCCTGAAAAGACTTGGGTGAACTGTTCAGACTTAGTTTCTTCTGGGTCTAGCTCAATAGCGTCAATAGCCAACGGAGAAACAGCTAGTAGTTTGGGTTGAGGGCAGGACTCGGGTGGTACATGAGCAAAGACTGAATGATAGACAGGTCGAGACAGTCGTAAAAGACTTTCTGAGGGTATTTCATTGGCGAGTCCAGTTGTATATTTGTCTCCTGGAAGAAGTCGAGTAAATACACTAGGTCGAACAGGAAGAGAGTCGAGTGAACGGAATTTGCCTCGCATGCTTACAATGAAGGTAATGAAGAGTAATGAAAGTAGTGAGAACAATGCTTGAACCTCGTGATGTAAAACCCCACTCCACTTGTGACAGCTGTATAGTAATAATAATAATACTGCTGCTGCTGCTACTACCACTACTACCACTTTACAGAGTCGTGTTTAATTTATTCTTTTCTTACTCAACACACTATATTTACTGCTCATACTGCATTTCTTTCTCTGTCATGGATTCATTCTTATTTTAAAGTGTAATAAAACAAGGGGGAGCCTGTAACAATCAAAAGATTACTATTCTCCTACAGATGTGGGCTATGAGTGTAGCAAATAGAGATACTGCTGCTTAGACAATGCAACTTTATACTAAGAAAGAGAATGACTATGTCATAAGATGAGCATTCGATGGATAGCAACAAGTCGTTGGCCTTGTTTGTTTGTTCTAAATATAAAATAAAATAAAATAAAATAAAAAGAATCACTTCTTTAGCTATACACTAAGACAAATCCCAACAGCAGTTGTATTTATAAATATTTATTTCTTAAAAGCACAAGTTACTTTAGACTAAGATGTCTAGATGTAAAAAAAGGTGAGGAATCAAGTTGTTAGCATGATTTAGACAGCAACGCAGTAAGCTTTGCCATTGTCGAGGTTGTCGCAGTTATGCTGAGCATTGTGGTGGAGACCAGTGTTGTACTGGTAGAGCTGGACCTCAGTGATGTTGTTGGATTGGGCAATGCTAGTGCAGCTGTCATCAGCTTTAACAACGTAGTACTTCTTGCAGTTGGGAGCAGTGTGGGGAGCAAGGTGGAGACCGGCAGTACTGGCACCACTTCCAGTGGCAGGTGCAGTGGCAGGTGTGGTAGGCTTGGCAGCTGCAGAGGCAGATGTGGTAGGCTTGGCAGGCACAGAGGCAGGTACGGTAGGCTTGGCAGGCACAGAGGAAGTGGCAGTAGGCTTAGTGGGAGCTGCAGTGGAAATAGGGGCAGGGTTAGTGGGAGTGGAAGAGTGGGCGGGTTGAGAAGCATGACCACATCTCTTGTCGTGTGTGTGCTTCACTGGGTGCTCAGGCTTGATTGTGTGGCGAGGGTTTCCATGAGTAGGCTTACCGTGGGCAGGCTTTCCGTGAGCAGGAGCAGCATGGGCAGGCTTGCCGTGAGCAGGCTTTCCGTGAGCAGGAGCAGCATGGGCAGGCTTGCCGTGAGCAGGCTTTCCGTGAGCAGGAGCAGCATGGGCAGGCTTATCATGGATAGGCTTGTGTGCGGGTTCGCCGTGAACTGGTGCAGCAGTAGCAGGAGCAGCAGCAGCATCTCTCTTGTGGTGCTCAGGCTTTGCGGGGTGTGCTGGGTGTGCGGGCTTTCCATGGGCAGGCTTTCCATGAGCAGGCTTTCCATGAGCGTGCTTTCCGTGAGCAGGCTTTCCATGAGCGTGCTTTCCGTGAGCAGGCTTTCCGTGATCAGGCTTTCCATGGGCGTGCTTTCCGTGAGCAGGCTTGCCGTGGGCAGGTTCAGCATGAGCAGGCTTTCCATGGGCGGGTGCAGCAGGAGCAGCAGCAGGAGCAGCAGCAGCATCCCTCTTGTGGTGTTCAGGCTTTGTGGGGTGTGCTGGGTGTGCGGGCTTTCCGTGAGCGGGCTTTCCATGGGCAGGCTTTCCGTGAGCAGGCTTGCCATGGGCGGGTGCAGCATGAGCAGGCTTTCCGTGAGCGGGTGCAGCATGAGCAGGCTTTCCGTGAGCGGGTGCAGCATGAGCAGCAGCAGGAGCAGCAGCAGCATCTCTTTTGTGGTGCTCAGGCTTTGCAGGGTGTGCTGGGTGTGTGGGCTTTCCATGGGCAGGCTTTCCGTGAGCAGGCTTTCCGTGAGCAGGCTTTCCGTGGGCGGGTACAACAGGACCGGGTGCAGCAATTCTCTCTTCTCTCAAGAAAGACTTTACAACGTAGGAATATCCACTGACAAGAGGGGGGCAATTTCCATTAATAGGAGTGATATGGTTGTACTTTTCGAATTGCTCAACGCTGATTTCGTAAGTTTGTGCAATAGATTCACAGGTGTCATGCGAGGTAGCTATATTTTATGTTAGAACAGTATTAATTGATAAATGAATGATTATTACCAATGTGCTTCAAGGGATAAGGTTCAGCGACAGGCAAGGCATTGGCCATACCGGCCAAGGCAAGAGCAGAGACAGCGAAAAGAGTAAACTTCATTGTTAAAGGAAAGGGAAGGGAATGTGAAGGTTTTGGTTATGATGATAGTTAGCAATTTCTTTCTTTATATACTTTTGCTTTCTGTCAGGGCACAACCACTTTTGCACGAATCCTGTGCAATTTACAGGCATGCTTGAGCATTTGATTGAATAAAAATATACCTATAAAAGGCACTCTAATGTGTGCAAATATATGTCTATTGGCCATTTGCTCTTGATAATAAATCGCCTACTTAAATGTATTGGATTTCTCTGGTGTTCTACTAATAGGATTTGACTGCTCTAGCTATGCTCATCTGGTAATATGAATAGGTAGGCTTTTAGATAATATATAAAGTATTTAAATATTTAAATATATCTCCATTGTATACTTTAGTTTGGTTTTATTTAACTTTTTATTCTTTTTATATTAAAAAAAAGGTTATAAACCATATAAGAAATAAGAAAGCGAAGTAGTCCAATTTTACTGCTCATACTCTGACATAATACACCCTCATCCAATTAGCCTGTCGGGGTCAACATATTAACGAGACGCCATCAGTGCATAGCACACAACGGGAGTTCCATCACAATAAGGTGTTTATGCTCACCGGTTTATTTTTATCGTAATGCCAAGACTAATATGCCAAATAATATCTCACATTTATGTAACACCATGATTGGTTCTTTATTTGTCCGTCTTGAGCATTGCTAGCCATTTAGCCATACAACTGCTGCTCTTTTATAATTACATTAGACCGAAAGCTATCTATAGTTGGTGATTTAATTCTACTAGTATTTAATTGGGTATAAATATAGTATGGCTATCATTTCTCTATGGCTCTGAATCACCACAAGAAATAGATATCTATAAATCACTAATAATTTCAGGGAGCTAACAGTAGCTGAGACAAGCTAATATTGAATGACCGATATACTTGTGCTTTATGAAATACCAATTTAAGTAAATAAATTCCCTTTATTTAGATATTTTATCGTTATAAAGCATAAGCAATTCTATTGTTAGCAGATTCGCATTAAACATATTCAAAATCGCAATTAATTTTGTACAAGCTATACTAAAGCAATTAAGGATTAATCAAATGAACCATATATTGATACTAAATAGATTCACGTTCAGATCCTTGCTCCTAGAGAGAGAAAACAGAAAAAGATTAACATAAAATGAGATGACAGTATGAGCGTCAGATAAAGATAAAGATACAGAGTATATATTATGTTTCTAGAGTGAGGGAATGTCCACTAAATAACTTACGGATGTTTAATCAAAGTTAATTAGGATCTGCCTTTTAGACAATAAAAATCAAAAGCTTTCTATCTAGACTATGTTTAGCATAGCTCCAAAGTATGAAGATGATCATAAATAATAGCTATTGAAAATAGTAAATATAAGCGATATATAATTTTATTTTACGACATTATAGCTAGCCTTTTAGAATAAAATAGATAACTTGTGCTATATTATCACCTTGAGATGATACTTGCCGATGATATGAATAAACTATCCGATTTTGGAAAGTAAACAAATTGAACATCAAACTGATCTTGAATTACTTCATTAAGTCTCAATCTCTTAAGAAAAAAGTCAGACTTTCCATAGCTCACCTGATAAATGAAGAAAGTTTTATAGCTATCAATCAGAACCATATTAATATCATCTATGAATCAAGTCTGATGCCTGAAATATATAAGGGCATATTTTGGAATAAAGTAATTGTTGATATATCTCTAGAAGTGAGTATAGAGTATTTGCTACACATTAAAAAACGGAGTAGAATTAAGTTTGGTCTACAAAATTGACAGATAGACAATGACACCATAAAATAAAAGCAATAACTCTGTACGAGAATTACAAGATAAGAATAGTATGTATTTCCAATGAAAGGTTGATTATTATATTTTAGTGATGCCCTTCTGCATATATGAACAAAGTCTTTTATGATCATAGAATATGTAGACACTGATGTTGGTAGTTTTGCTTGTTAAGGCTACTATTGACTTTCTCGCGGGTATTACATAAGATAGACATATAAAACTTGTCATTGAGATTCTAGAAAGTAGTCAAGGAGACAGTGTAGTTAGACCATGATTGTTTTGTGCAATTGATAATAATTATCTAATTTAGGTGTATCAGCTGTTTGACATATATGAATTCAGGCCTTGACCCAGACAGGTACTGTCTTTTTAGTAAAACTAAATGTACATATAACTGAATTCTAACACTTTGACATTCATTAAACTCTGAGTCTATGATCAGTATACTTTAGGATCTTTATTTTTATGTGCTATTTTTGTCAATTGTGTATCAGACACTTCGAGAACTATAGCAAGACCTTAAAACTAGCATTTAAATCCACTCCAATCATAATGGACAAGATATCCTGGTCGAACTCACTCTTCTCTCTCCCAAGAGTATCAGAGAAATGTATCTTTTTGGTACTGAATGTATCAGTGATCAAATGTGCTATCCAGAGCAGTGTACCATTGGTGGCTACTCAGCAATCTAAAGTGTTTACGTAATGAATATAACTTAGCAAAGAAGTTCTTTGTGTTAAGTAAGACTCAATAAAATCATCAATTAATATTCTATTTCTCCTTATTGAGCTTATATTTTCATTATCACCTGTGTACATTAATTATTTAAGTCTTGTACCATTGATTTCATTCGTCTAATTCTAATCTTTATTATACTATTCAATGATTTCATTATCTGGAAACCTGTTATTACTATTAACTCATGGAAAAAAAATCAAATTAATATTTATTTTATCAAGTATAATGAGTAGATTGATATACTATTTCTCGTATATAATCTAAACATACAATGACTGGTCTCTATTTTAGGCTGTAAAGAAATGGTTTAAGAACTTATTTTCGAACTTTAGCAAAGTACTACGTAGACATAAAGTATCCTCCAATCAGCACATATTTCTATTTAGGTATTTCTATTTCTATTTCTATTTCTATTTCTATTTCTATATTTAGATGATATGTTTAAGCTTTTAATAGTGGCAAATATAGTTAATTTATTCAACTTGAAACCCGATTCGTCCACACTTTCTTCTTTGTATATCACTTTCTTAATGTTGTAGCTACATCAACTTCATATATTAAATTTCTAAAGTGGCAAACATCAAATAAAACATAGTAAGATAGATTGTGTGATGTTTTTGATATTAAGAAGCATAAATGATTTATAGAATAATATTAATAATAAATTAGTATATAAAAAGAAAAAGGTCGGATGCCAGATTTATTAAATTAATTTTACTAAATGTTAGATGCTTAGACTTGCTCACTAACAACAGTCTGTTAGCTAGAAAAGAGTATACAATATATGAGGATTGAAGCTTTAAAATATATGAAACCTAAAAAATAAACTTATTATTTGCCAAGGCATGATCCAATGTACATGGTATATTACCGAGTGCAGATGAGAGAATTTATCTATATCCTATAATAGGAGAGAGTAGAGTGTATGTTTGTTACTTTTCTTAAGCTAGTCTGAGAACTGAATATTTGGTATACGAATAAAACTTTGTATCATAAAATGCCTATCCAATATTTCCACTCCTGTAGCTACTGCTAGAAAGACATGTGTTGTATAAAAATACCAGCTTCTAGATTACTTGGCAGTCTTACAATTCACAGTAAATAAAGTTGAACCAACAAATCGAGAACATATAACACACGTGGTGGATTACATGGAATCAGGGTCTCATAGTCTACCTTACTTTGGCTCAACAGTCTCTTTAGATAAATAGCTATGCAATAATTTATGAACATTTGATTAGCATAAGTACTATAATTGCCATGTGTGTGTGTGTGTGATAGATAATTGTTCTATATTAGAGCTATGGTGAGAATATATACATTTGCACAAGATCTGTATGAGAAAGGTATCTAGTTTCTAGCGGAGGTAGACTAAAACAGCAAGGCTTATTCTGCAGCTACATGTACTCTAATGCACCGATATCTGTCTATTTGAGATACAAGGCCTATCTACTGACAATACCTCCTTTATACTTAAATAAAGAATGACAAAGATCTTAGTAGGTCATATCCTTGGATTTAATTTACTCGATGACATTATGATATGATATTGTGTCTTATTTTACCTTGATATTTATGCTTATTAATAATCTTTACTTTATTACTCTCATTCTGTCGTGCCAAGAACAAGAAAAAAGGTAATAAACTATCAAGACAACTATTTTTTATCAGGATGAGATGTTATATCTTAATCTTATTTATGAGATTAAATTATCTATCGAGTTAAAGTTAAACCAAAAACTAATTCTTTTTACTTCTATTACTTATTATCATCAAAAATACGAGTTCTAGAAACGCTTTCAAGCTTTAGATTCTCTGACCCTATTTCCTATATGTTACTATACTTGTTTTTTAATAATAATAATAATAATAAGATACATTAAAGATACAGTAGAGACTTCAAACTTATACAAAACATAGATAAGATCAACAGAATAATATATACAGGCTTATTAGACAAGAAGTCTGAGTAGTTAGTACTGCCACCCTTTGCTTCAATGACAGCATTGTATCTCTGAGGCATGCCCAAAATGAAGCTATTGATCATCTCTATTGCTATTATTCTTTTGCCATTTGAGCAACAGGGCAGCCTCCAAATCTTAAAGAGTACTTTGGACAGTCTTTTTCCTTCTTTTTCGAATCTCACGGTCCAAAATATCCCAAAAGTGATTGATTGGGGTTTGGGTCAGGGCTTTGTGAGATCCAGTCCTTCAATGTGAGTGGATCCACTTCCTCCTTCTATTCATTCACTACCTTGTACTTATGGCTACTGGAATCATCCTCCTAAAGAACTTAATCTATTTCTGACTTCATTTCAAAAAGATGGGCCAGCTCAAGAAGATATTATTCCTTCAATATCTTAATATATCCAGGACCATCAATACTGCCTTTTAATAGGCATTACCATTCTATACCTTTACCAGTCTTGAAATGAGAAACATTCATACTTATCAAAAGGTTATATATTATAAATGTGGTTTATATTTTCAAGAGTTGGGCTTGCTAACAATAAATCAAAGAGCTTTAAATTTTTTAGTATGTTTAGGTTTTTCTGTCTATTCATAAGCTGTGTATCAGAATTAATTGTTCATTTTCATCTATTAGCTATTCATATATCTATATCACCACCTTTATTATATTATATGTACAAAATAACCATCATTTTTACAGGATATTGTAAACCTAAATTATTTTATATCCTTAGTTTCATTGTATCTTTTCATAATACAAGACATAGCAGTAAGATTTACATTAAAGCAACTGACAATCTCTACTTGGCTGGTGCCATTTACAATTGCCTCGTATACAATGAGACAACGAGCAAAGTCATTAGTAATTTTCTTTTCTTTTTGGTAAAAATATGTTTTGTTAGTTTCTCAATAGTGTTGAATGTGATAGACATAGATTATTAAGAAGAGATAAAAAAAAACTGTTTGGAAAGTCAAAAACCTGCAAGTGTCTCTTTTATTCTCTGTAGATTGCATGGTAAAAATCTACTGGTGACGGTAGCCCGTGGACTCTATAGACCTGTTTGGGATCCAATTCTTCTACTACCGTGCACACGCAAAGAGAGACATCGTCTATTAAAATGGAAGATTGCTTGGTTAGCACCAACACCTTCAGTTCCTTGTCAATGTGGCTACCCATCTGCTAACAGGGACCCCTTTATCACTTGAGTATTTAAAGTGTTTATATGTTTATCCTAATTTCTCAAAAGTTCTTATAGGGTGGCTAATATTCACAATGTGCGAATAGCACTGCACACTCCAAAAATAAGAAATAAAATATGTTAAACTATGCCTGTATTACTTTTAAACTGAAACTAGTACTTTCCATTATTATCCATAGACACTATCAATCATTCCACAGCAATATCTCTAGTTGGTATCAAGCAATATATGAAGAAGAAGAAACATTAGACTATTGACATTCTAGAATACTTTTTTTAAAAATCAAGTGAATATGTATCTATGTCTGTTACTATTCTTTGTAATAAATCTAATTATCAATATCTTTGTTATAAATCAAAGATGTTCCATTATTGAGGCTTTTAGTAAGGTTCTATCCAAGTCCTTTCTAAGCAACATGTTGAATATGAACATTGTTTGAATGCTCAGCATACCGCTTGTCACTGGTAAACGGTTAATATGCTACGTGACACGGGTACTGCAGAAGCAATCACCAAAAGGGGAAAAGGGGGATAATTATTGGGAGAAAAGGATATCAAATGGTTGGTGGTGGAAGAATGGCTATCGCCCGTTCCAGTTTAGGACTGCTCTCATTAAAGCCTTGAGAGCACGTGTTCTGATGGTAACTCTTGTTTCTTATGGAATTGGATTACTATTTTTGTTAAGCATTTCATAGACCCATCCACACACACAAAAAGAAAAAAAGTACACAAGAATAAGCGTCAGGTAGGACCATGATTGCATGCATTGGACACATAAGCAGTGACACTCTATCATGTAGTCTTATGTGTCTACAGCAGAGCTCGGAATTCCCAAAGATAATGGACAGTAGTCACAATGCCAAAGGATGATCTTTGTTGTATATTTGTATTATGAAAACCACTCTTTTGTATTGCGACTACTGGATGTATTTCGATCTATAAAATAAGATACCTTATCTTTTTTTCTGAAGAAATCAATCAAAGTAGGAAGAACAACTATGGTAATGCTGTGTTATGAGACTATTCATGTAGTAAAGGGTCTAGAAGATTATATTTTATAGACAAGATCGGCTTTAAAAGGTGTGTTAGTGTCTTGAAAATACGCTATTCTGAACTGCATCGCCTACTTGTTCCCCACTTTGGGGTTAACTATCGCCTACTGGAGAATAGCACTACTGGTCTCACAGGAACAGGGTGAGAAGAGAAAAGGTAGGGTACAAATTAACATTATATCAGCACTCTACTGGCCAGTCCAGAATACAGATCTAACTCTAGTTGGACCCATCTGGACATATATGAAAAAGGCTATTTTGGAATGAAATGGAATAGAATAAGATCTTCCGTCTATTTCAGCACCGCTATGTTGTGGCGGAGGTGTCTGACAGTGTACAAACGCCGTCAATGCCTTTAATCATCATTATCACTTAGTAATATTACTGTCTTCTATTTATTCATCAATTTATTCATTTATTATTTCTTGTGGCTATAGCTATGAACTTCCTACATATATATTCCAACTCTTCAATAAAGAAAGAAAATGGTATCTCCAAAGCCCAGTATTTCGTTTAACTGATTTTATGCATATTTACTAAAATAGAAATTAGAAATTGAATTGGTCTAATTCTTATGACAGGTCACTACCTCAGAACTAATATCTTGAGAAGTGTTCCATTCTTTTAAAAAAAAACCTCTCTCTGTCTCTTTTTAAGATCTATCTTTCTACTTATCTATGTGCACTCGTTTATATCTATCACTATCTAGATAGTCCAATCTCCTGGAGGGTATCCATAAGACTTGATATGCTAATAGCAGCACAATGCATTTGAAAGATAAAAGGTACACTGTTTCTGGGGGGAAAAAGATCATACACATAAAATAAATAATGATAAAGCCTCGTAAGTTTTGACTGCACAACTCTACATTCTTCTGCAAAGGCTATTTATTTAAATAGGTTTGTAGCCTTGGATTTAGATATCAATAGAATCCTTAAATATCATCAAGAAAGACTGTGCCATCTTTTTTCTTTCTTTCTCGGAAACAGTGTATTTGGAACTATTCTAGAACATTAGTTCGTTTATGAGGCTATTTTGATTGATCAAAAAAGAAACAGTTTCTTTTTTATCCAACCTTTTCAAGGCCCTAAAATTATAAGTGTTTTTGGTCTTATTTTCTACTTATCCCATCAATCTATTCATCTCCCTTTGTGTGTATCAACAAGGACAATCTAACTATCTATAAGTCAGTCTACACACCAGGAGATTTTTCTTTCCTTTTACGTCTAAAAATATTTTGCCCTTTTATGGAACTATATTTAAAATCAGAAGGTCTGCGGATATCCAAATATTTGTTTTCTTTTGTGGATACCTCAATATCAAATTGTATTATCAGTAAAATATATTGTTTATGAATAAAATTATTGATGGATAAAATTGTTTATTGTAATAATATAGCTAATAATACTGTAGCTAATAATATACCATTACTATAGCTACTGCTGTTCTAGGCATATTCCTTCATAGCAATAGAATTTACACCCTAAAAGCCTTGTGCTTTGTTCTTGGGAGATAGATAACTATGCTCAGGAGTATACCCTAGACAGCCTAGACACCTTAGACAGTATAGAAGAAAGAAGACCACCTGAGACTGACTTGAGAAAGAGTCTTGACTTATCTAATAACAGAAGAGTGTATTAGTAATAATTCAATCAAGAGAGATAATATGCTTACCTTGTACTTAATACTTGTCTTGAGAATAATAAGCTATAGATTATCTATTAGAAGAGTCAGTACAATGTCTTATAGGTTATAGTGAGCTCAAGCCCAGATGAAGACACTGATTACCTTTTTATCACTAAAATAATCTTTAGTAGTGTCCATCACCTCTTTCTATTGTTTCTCTTTGTTAATAATGGCACATTACCTTGCTCAGTTATGCTCATCTTGACGAGTATTTGATTGTTATACTGTGGGCTTATGGATAGTACATGTTAAACAATAAATGCAGTGATTGAGTTGTAATGTCAGGTTTACTTCTTCCTTTTATCTAACTTTAGTGTTTAATTACACAGTCCATAGTCAATGCCAAGACAGACAGACAGTGAGAAAGTTCTTTTCAAACACATTAGCCAACCAAAGATATAACATAATTTCATTGTTCATGTATTTCCTTTTATATCCCAAAAATATTCTGTTGCTATGGGACAAGAGACACACAGGACCTCTTAAGGCTGGTCACTGATACGGAGATTGACAGAAAAGAGAAGGGTATGGAGTGACAGAAGGCAAACTGGTGGCTGTAATAATAATGGCACCCTATGGGAATACAGAAAGAAAACAAGTCGAGAACAAGAAACAGTCAGCTGTCCAAGTCCTTAAAGCCTATCTTGTTTATACTCTAGGAAGCTGTTTGGATTAAAGTCTATTTTATTAAAGATGTAGATAACTAAAGATTTATACTATTTTACTATTTCTTTATTTTACTATGAATTTTACTATTTTGCTATTCTCAATTAATAGCTATGGCTTTCATAGAACATCCAAGCAGACTGGGAAAGGTAACTGTCCTATCCTACAGTGTGTATAATCTTGGTCCTGTATTTCAAGTCCATAGAATTCAATAAAGTGATTTTATTGTAAATAAAGTTTATCTCTTCCCTGAAACATACATAGGACAAGAGAATGAGATCCACCTCTGAATTTACTGGGATGTTATTATCGTATAGCTTTGATCCTTATAGCTTAAAAATATATAAAAGTAGCCTCAAGATCTATACTATGTAACTTTGTAAAATATATCCTTTATTCTGTAATAAAGGGCACTGTGGTTATCAACAGGACCACTAGAGAGATGAATCTGTAGTTGTTCGGTCTCTAGTAGGGACAAAGAAATAGAGTATTAGTACAAAGGCTAGTCTAGGGAAATCAAAGAGGGTACATGAACAAGAACACAACACACGATTTGATCACAATGAGCAACTGGGCAACTGTTCTTTAAGCAATTCTTTTTCTTTCTAAAATGTTGTTGTAGTCTGCATTACTTTGGTAGTTCTGATTAAGCAAATGACTTGTGAAATTTAGTTTTGTTCTCTTCTGTTCGGATATAAATACCTGCCAACTACACTATCTGTTTTTCTCCATAACTTCTACCCTCTTTAACATGTTTGCCTTTGTCTGGCATAAGAGCCAACAGTTGTGATCTGGTAAGTGTTTGTATATGTTTATTGTGTCTGACATGTCAGTCAGTTTCTATTGTATATTTTTTTACTATAGTAAACCCAGTGAATCCATTACAAAGGCAAGAAAGTGCCAGTGCAAGGGTAATACGACACACACATAGAGTACATTAATACATCTCGAACTAATTATTCTTACTACTATTCTATTATTGAAAAGGGTTATTGGCACCTAAAAGGATTGGAGTATGATCCTACCAAGCTGCCAGTTGTTGCTTATGGTGCAAGAATGAAAGGAAAAGATGCTGTCAAGTTCAAAGGCCATCGTGTTGGTTTGACAAGAATATTATATCAATCACTGAAAAAGAGACAAAAGAGTGGTGATCTTCTTCTGGTTGATGTCGATGAGTTCTTTACATCGAGGGTAAGCATGATTGACCTCTCACTCAATATGAAAAGCTCTTTTAACAGTTACTCTGTTTTGTTTTCTTTTTTTGTTCTCAAGATCTGCCATACTTGCAACACAAATATCCTCACTGAGGTATTAGTGAATTTCAACAATATCCGCGCTTGCCAAAGTTGCGGAATTGTTTAGAACAGAGATGTGAATGCATCAAAGGGTATAAATACAGTCACATAAGAATAGATATTCTTATTTGTATTCATATCATATATCGCCACATCGAAAGTGGTTTCCTTCGGGATTTAGATATTTACAGGTAAATTTACATAATAATCTTTATTTAAGAACCAACATGAATACATTTCACTTTTTTCCCTCCTCAAATCGACTTATCATTTTTAAACAATTGTATTTCGACTATTTCCTTTTATATCCTAAAGACCTCCTGGTGTGTAGCTTAGATCATAGTCCTACATAACAGGATAGCAGACTGACCTTAAACTACACTGTTTTCATTGCTGTCGGGGTGGTTTTTATTTTTATATTTTTAGTCATAGATCGCCACCGTTTGTGTGTGGAGCACAATACTATTCGAAAACAAAGTTTGAATGTTTCTTGGCTTGCTATTGAAAAAGAACAAAATAATCAAGGCTCTAGAAAATCAATAAAATATAGAATATAAAATATAATAAAATCAGATATAGGGACATTGAAAGAGAAGATAAGCAAGGTCAAACTGGCTATTTCTATCAAGAAACATTCAAAACAGACACAAATATTCTCTCTCCTCAAATGCTGTAGAGCTGCCATCATCATTCTTTTGGCCTCTATCTAACGGATAATCGATTTAAAATAGACTTGATCTATCAAAACTGCACACTCAACCCTCTCAAGTACATAAAAACTTACTATAGACTGTCAAGCATCTGTGAAGTGCTTCAGAACAAATCATTTAATTGCTCTCCATTAAGAAAGAGCTTATACCAGCCTACATGAGGGCCGATATCTCTATCTTAAGTTATCACATCTTGAAGAATTCTGCCATCAATCTCTTAGATAAAGAGCTAGTATAAGGATCTGATTTTGATGTTATAAAGGCGATGAGACCATAAGGAAAAAGAAAAAGTCAATGAAGCTTAGGGGTAGAATATGTACAGATGGTGTCAGTGCGTCAGTGTTAAAGCAAAACTATGCTATGAAAAAGAAAGGTAGTGGAAAACTCAAGTCAAAGTCTTTGGTAAACGATGAACTCCAGTAAGTTGAAGAATTAGGAAAAGAGTTGTTGACTGGTAATGAAGAATGTGTATTGATTGATCCAAGTGCTATGATTCTCTGTGTTGTATCAATGAAGAAAGTATGGCTGTAAGCAAATACACCTACCAATAGACAAGCAATCAAAGAGTCATCAAAAGAAAATAAAAATCCAAGAAACTAGGATAACTTGAAAAGTTTAAAAAGGTACAGAATCATAAACCCTACCAGAAGGAAAAATCATGCTATGAAAGATTGTCACGGTCCTTTAAGGTAAATGCATTTTATATTCAAATATTAAAAGAAAAAAGAAAAAACTGACCAACTAACTTACACGATCTCTTCTCAGGTGCAATAACTATCAGTGTCTACAGGTTGTAAGTGATACTACTAAGGATACTGCTAAAATTCATCGTTAATGTCTTTGAAATCGTGACCTAGCTGCTACATTGAATTCTAAATATCCTTCTTTGCTTGGATGAAACAGGTGGAGGACAAGAATAATTTTGTAAATGGGAGAAGACTATCTCTACTGGCTATATAAATATAAAATATTTTTCATCAACTAGCAGTAGTCGACCAATAACAGGAATACTTCTTTATAGTGATCGCAATACTCATCCAAGACGCAGGGTAGTGCTTTGAACACTCCTATATATTTCTATCTATCAGCTTTTTTGAAGTGTCTTGTTTTAAATTAAAACATTGTATCTAAATAGGTATACATAAAAGTAATGGAAGAAAAAGAAGCTGGGCCTTGTAAATACATATTTCTTTTTTATTTTTATAATCTATATTGGTAGTGTTATAGTTTCATGCATTCATTAGATAAAGACTTTGAGGTTCCAATATATAAAGAGAGTATTATTTAAATTACATAACAGTGGTTTCATTATAAGTTTTCTTAGTAACCACCATCAGTATTGGCATCAATAACAGCCTGACATCTCCATCCCATACTGACAATGAGGTTGTTGGTAACCTCCTTGGGAATCTTGTCCCATTCTTGAGTCTTCAGATCCTGGAGAGTGTTTGCTGAGGCCATCCTCTTGCAGAATACTCTGTCTAGTTCTTCCCAAAGATGCTCTATTGGGTTCAGGTCAGGGCTCTGAGAAGACCATCTCTCCTTCTTTCTTCGCACCACTCTGTTGCAGTTGTTGTTGCTCATCAACTGGAACTTGGACTCATCGGACCAGACGACTGTCTTCCAGTCTTTTTCTACCAATTGGAGGTGGACCTTGGCCCAAGCAAGCCTCAACTTCTTGTGCTTGTTCAGTGGTGTTAGATATAATAGATTTTATAGCGAAAAAAGAAGGAATAAGGAATAAGTAAAAAATAAATAACCTTTCTTTGAGCAAAATAAAGACCGAGAAATGAAAAAGATTATATGGTTTCCACCGAACACTGTAGTATACTTTCTTTTCCTACTTTTACAGTTTCGGATGACTCTTATGAGTCATCAGATTCCTCTTACAGTCCCTCTCATGTCACTGTTACCTGGGCTCCTGTGAATTGTTTATTGTATGCTGATGATGTGGCTTATATGGGCTGCCCAGAAGATATACATCGAATGCTGGCACTTGTCGAAATTCACTCGACCCTCCTTGGCTACAAATGGAGTCCCTCCAAATGTGAAGTACTCAATGCCCCGGGCAATGTGCCGTTTTATCTCTATGGCAACGAGCTTCCAACCTGTGATACTTTCAAGTACCTTGGTATCCCCTTTTCATGTCAAGGTATTAACCAAGACGCACTTTTCTTACACTCACAAGTCAAGGCAATTGCAGTGATGAAAAAGCTGAGAGGAATGGGTGTAAACATGTATGGCTTTGGGATTACAGCAGCCCTAAGAGCTTATACTGTTTTTGTTTGGCCTACTCTTGAGTATGGGTTGGCTATTTGTAATGTCAATAGACTAGGCATCTGCCCTCCATAAATCTGTCAGTGTGCTTGTCTGAGACTTTGTCTCGCTAGATCTGCTACTGCTAGGTTTGGAACGATCCAGGTTGCCCAATTAGCCGCCCTCCCTAACATATACTCTCGTTTCCTTTATCTGCAAGCTAAATTTGTTGAGTGAGCAGCTACCCTTCCTGAAGACACCCTCCTCTGGTGCCTTGTCCCGCAGCTTGAGGCACCCCAGAGTAAAGCCAGATGGATTAAGCTACGTGGCAATGTACTCTGACAAAATGCTCAAAGAATAGAACGGGCTCACAACCCTCCTAAATATCCATTAAAAGTAGCTTATCTTGAACGTCTTCAAAGTGAAATTACTAGTCTGGTACGTGGCAAGAATCCGCTGGTGACGGTAGCCCGTGGACTCTATAGACCTGTTTGGGATCCAATTCTTCTACTACCGTGCACGCGCAAAGAGAGACATCGTCTACTAAAATGGAGGATTGCTTGGTTACTACCAACACCTTCAGTTCCTTGTTAATGTGGCTACCCATCTGCTAACAGGGACCCCTTTATCACTTGAGTATTTAGAGTGTTTATATGTTTATCCTAATTTCTCAAAAGTTCTTATAGGGTGGCTAATATTCACAATGTGCGAATAGCACTGCACACTCCAAAAAAAAACTTTAAACTGTAGTATACCCTCGTGTCCTTTCTGGTGACCTTCTTGAGATGAACTCACAGATGCTCAATTGGATTGAGATCAGGAGTTTTTGATATCCAGCAAAGAATCACTACTAACTATTGGATGTCTTCCACTCTTGATTTGTCTTAATAAATTTCTTTGAAGTTATCATTATGCCTCACACAGTGGAATCATGCATGTTGAATAGACAAGATGTCTCAGCTAAGTTATAGTTTATATTCAACACTTTGTGTAGGATAGCCAAAAAAAAGTCTCAATGCTGATATTTTTCTTTTTCCTTAATATTTTAATTTATTCATTTTGTGATATCAACGAGCCAATAGCTCTGATATAGCTTTTAATACAAGGAATTGATCTATAGAAAAGTTAGTTTTAAAGTCATTTTCAATATAGAAATAGAAAAGGTTGATGGAAGAACGTCTTATTTTTGTTTAATATGAAGCTCAGTGTATCTTATGCATATGTGTATTTATTTGTCTATCTATTATACTTACATTTACTAAAAGAACTGGTAGCTTTATAGAAATAGTTTAGAAACATGATGGCTTGGCCTCTAAGCATTTATTGCCACAGTACACACATGTTTGTTCCTCTGTATTCTTTCTATGATATTCTTATTATTTTTGGGTTATAGACACAGGCTACTGGGGATTCTTCTTTCATTATCTAATTATATATATCTCTATTACCCTACTGAAGCATATTCATTGGTTTCCTTCTTCTTCAAGTAATAGGAATATATGAAGCCTTAAACTGTACCCTACATGAATATAAATGTAGCAACTATCATAACCAGTTATAGAAATTTAATGTATGGTTTATACCCGTTATACATTCATAAACCCATAAGTTGCTATAGAAACAGGACTATGGATTAGGGAAGATACTTCAGCTTTTGCTCATTAATAAATATAAAATATACAATGGTGTAGTGTGCCTCTTTATTTAATAAATACACACCATGAATTAATATATAAACATAGGCCCTTTTTTAGCCTATACATGAAGACCTTTATAAAATACAGCATAGGCAGCACACAATATGAACACCCTTATTAATCCATTCCCACAAGTCGATAAATTATTGTCTACAATAAAAGAGTTTATTCTTTCTGGACTGATTTAGTTACAAAGTTTGTGATTAGATTTCTTGTATAAGTTACAGTAGTAGTGGTAATAAGAGTAATAGTAATAATAAGAGTAATAAGAGTAATAGTAATAATAAGAGTAATAAGAGTAATAAGAGTAATAAGAGTAATAAGAGTAATAAGAGTAATAAGAGTAATAAGAGTAATAAGAGTAATAAGAGTAATAAGAGTAAGAGTAATAATAAGAATAATAAAAGTGAAAAGGCTAAAAATATTAACATGCACAGGCGAATTTTCCAATGTAGTAACATATGACCATTGCAATAAAGACGATGGCTAGCTGTTGACCATTAAATGTGAGATCATCAGTGATAATAATAATGTGGTTATTCTGTACATAACAAAAAGAATAAATAAAAATTGACATAGATTTCATTGATTAAAGCTTTACCTGATGCCTTGGTACAAGCATATATCCCTCAGGAATATTCATTGGCATGTCTTTACTTTTAGTATTAGAAACAATACCAGAATTATATTCGATCTGTTTCTCGGGTGTTGTTGCAATCAATGAAAGTGGTGGCTGGCTTAATGGTGTAGATGGAGTTGAGTGCTTCTCAAATACAGTTGATTCTAAAATAGACACGAAAAGGGTGGAAATAACAATAAACGTGAGCTGTGGATCATAGGGTTGTAAAGACAGTGTTGAGAGAGCCCTACCAGATTTTACTATGGTTCTGTTGACTGAAATAGCCATTTGCTCTATTTCAGGGTTGGTGAACACAGAGAGGGCTGATACAAAAGACAATCGATGATCTACCATCATACTATTCGAACGAGACGTATTTACGCTGAGATCACTGTCTTTAGCTGTCCCATTGATAGCCTTTTCTTGTGAACTTAATAGGACCCGTAATTGTTTTCCTTCCATAATAGGGTCTGTTGTATAGATTCTAATAATGCTGCGTTTTGCTCCTATCTCTGTTCTTGTGTGCTCAGAAGGAGTGACTCGGATATCTATACCGCTTGGGAACATGTCCTTATCAAATCGAATCTCTGTGCACCATTTGTCAAGTGTATTGCCTTTGCGGGTTGAGTAGGAATTTGAAGGTTTGTGCTTGACAATGTAGCAGATGGTATAGACTCTTATGTCTGATAAAAACTCCTCTTCAATCACTTTGCCAGCCACTCGACGTACATAAGGAGGACAGCCTATGTTTTCTAGATAATTGCACAATTGTTCGATGCATTGGTGGGAATGATCCAAAGAAGCAAGTGGAAGCGGCAGTGATTCATTTGTACTATAAACGAGTGAAACAGTAATAGAGTGTGTTTTCCCATTATCATCCATATCTGGTAAGAATGACCATCCATAGAGCTGTATGTGTGTACGTTTGTAGTGTCCCGATGTATCTTCGGGTATTTGCTGATCTACAACACTGGTGGTGGCTATGTAGACTGTGTTTAATATAGGATCTGTGTCAATTGTTGTAATGGCTGCTATGTCTTCTGGTTGTTGCTTATTTAAAAACCAATGAACAAGATGCTCTTTCTGACTGAATCGATCCACAACTCTACCAGAATCAAATAAACCATCCCCTAATAATATAGAGAGTTTAGGCTCATCCTTCTTATTATCTTTTCATCTTTTTACTTACATGTCTGGCGTGTGCCATAGCATTGAACTAAAGAACAAAGCTGCTCTGCACTCCATTCTCCCTTTATTTTGTGTTCTGTACGCACAAAATAAGATTGGTTGATATTACCATTGAAATAATATGTTTTTATGTTGTTTCTATCGTCCTGTAATGTCCAATCCTTTAGAGAAGGAGAAGTGAGGTTTTTGAGCAATGAGATACTCTCTGCTCTCTTTGAGGCATGGCGATGAACAGGATATAGATGTCGATTTGAGGATGGCTGCACTGGTCTTAGACCTGGTGCATCTAGAATTCGTCCTCTGCTATCTGTATAAGAGGGTTTCTTTCCGGGGCTAGGCAAAGAGAGGGTTCTTTCCAAGTCATTGTCTGCTCCATGACCAACAAATTTGATATGCTTCTTTGGACTGCTAGGCAATGATAATCCAGAACCCATTAAAATAGGACGCTGGAAAGAGGCAGGTAATGTGTTGAAGTTTTCATTTGTGTTGAGATGTAGTAATTGTTGTGAGTTGGGGTAATTGCTAAAGAACAAAAAGAAAAAGAAACAGTAGAAGATGAGTATTGTTTTGGATATAGACTTATCATGGCCTTATAACTTACCCTTCCTTTTCTTCTTCAGCTGAGCCAACAATAGGTAGTGTACTTGTTACAGTGGATTTTCTGCTATAAGTAGCCGGGCTCAGGAATGAAATAGAGGGTTTCTTCTGTATCCGTGCTCTTTCTGCTTTCTTTTGTAGGTAGTCATTTACCAGGGCAATGACAAGAGGACGTCGTGCCAGTGTCTTTTTTGCAAACCCCGGAATCCAGCCCTTCATATTCTCTTGAATAACAAAGGTTACTTTGGTGGAGGGTTGATGACCAAAGTACATTGGCTCTAGAATCCATCCTTGTAGCTATAAGATATAGGTTTAGTATTTTATTATGTGAGGAGTTTGTTATTAGTCATCTACCTTGACTTGGGCACGAGTGCAGCCTGGCATGCGTGGTATTCTTGGCGATTCAACACTTGTACATGCAAACACAATAGCACCTGAAGATGTACATTCGATTCTTTCTACTAATGATAAATCCCGGGCCCTAATACATAACAATTGGTTTGAATTCATGTAAGAGTAGAACCACCAACCAACGACTTACTTTGATGTGGAAGTTGGCTTATTGGATTCATAAGTTAATGAAGTCGTTTCGTCGAGATTGTCTACTAAATTCCCATCTTCGTACCTTTACAGTTAATGTGAATTGGATGTTCAAGTCAATAGGCACTAGCTTACTGTTCATCCCAGAGTCGTCGTAGTCCAATCACATAGAATATAGACTGTGGTGAAAATCCTTCAATGACCATTTCACCCTTAAATATGGCTGTCTTGTCTGCTTTGTGTGTTCCATTTTTCATGTGGACTACTACTCCACTCTTATGCTTTAAGGCTTTTTTCCAGCCACTCTCTTTTACTACATGTTTGAGAGTAGATAGGGCAATATCAGCCTGATGAATATAGTAAGCAGCAGAACTAAGAGGCGGATCAGCAAATTGTGGGGCGGAGACAGGAGGGTGAACGGATAGTGGAGCAAGGCCCGAGCTATTTTTTAGACTTTGGGGAAACATGTTAGGGGTTTCGTCTTCGTCGTCACTGAAGATAGCGTTGAATTCTTTCATATGAGTGCCACTGGTGTGGAGAGAGTAAGAGGTAGAGCGTTGGATTGTGTGTTTAGGGTCGTACATGGCATTTCTCTCATGAATGGCATGGTGTTGGTAATGAGTGGAGTGGAACAGTTGTTGTTGTTGGGATGTCATAAGGTGTTTATCTAGTTGTGCGTCTAGTTGTGCGTCTAGATGTTTGTCTTGGGGTCCTTATTTTATTCCAACCTAGGCTTCCTTATTGTAGCGGAAGAAGAAGGCGCTTTTTTATTTCTTTTGTTTTGAAGCTACGGGACAAAAAGAAATGGGTCGATTCATATAGCAGTATCCGTGCTAAAGAAAATAAACTAAATTGGAAAGAATGCACACTCTTAGCCTGGTTCGTACTACCGAGGATCCATAGAGGTGACTGTGAATAAAGTGCCTTTTGAATGCCACTGAACATAACATAGCATTCAATGCACTCAAGACTACCTACAAAAACAGGTTTTGACGGCTTAAAGATGATCTATAGGTGTATTTCTATATGTAATGTATTAATTCATATCCACAACACTGCAATAATAACAGACTGTGTCTATATAGTATTGCCTCCTTTACCAATAAGATCCCTTTCTACTCTTATTTTCTACTCTCTTATTGAAACACCACCAATATAATTGGCTTGTGCTTTAACATTTTACAGATAAAAATGGTATGTCTTTCTGTGCCATTCTTTATGCCACATGGAGAATCGCCCAGTCACCTTTCTACTGATGAGATGAGTTGGGATTATTCGATTGATTTATTATATTATATTATATTATATTATATTATATTATATTATATTGCATTTCATATTTTCAGGCAGAAATTCTTTATAAATAAATGTCATGTTTTATATTGTCCATTTAACTCAATCTCTTTGGTCTCTTAAGATTGGTAGCTGTATTTCTGTCTTTAAGGCATGTCATTTTCTATTTACCAATGTACTACAAACACAGGTCAGGTTCATTCAGTCTTTAGGCTCAGTAGACTTGATGCTATAACAATACTAAGTGTGAAGATAATTCAGTCTTTTTTTTAAAAAAAAATCTTATGCCTCTTTATCTTTATCCTTTTACTGCAATTCCTCTAATCCTATGAGGATCTGTATAGAATTGTATACCTCTTTCTAGAAAGCATATCCATAGATAGCAGAGAAAGATATGTCCATGTATTATCCACAGGACTGCTTCGAATTTAAATACAGTAAGAACTTAACCCATCAGCCACAAAAGTGATGCTTCCACCATAGTCTATTAAACAGTTTATTAAGCAATGTTATTGAGTGCACTAATGGGTTTATTCAAACATTCAATGAAAAACTCAATGGTAAACATTCATAGATATAGTAAGGCAGGAGAACCTTTTGTCTGTATTTGTTCATTCATATATTTGTTTATTTATATATTCGTGATAAAGGCACGTTTTTATAGAGTAACATGGCCATACATAAAACAATCGATTAAAATATTCTATTGATACACGAGTAAAATGATACACATAATGCAGAGTAACCATGCCATTTAAAAAAGGAATGTTTCTAGTTGACCGACCGATAGACATGTGGATATCCCCATTGTTAGCCACACTTATCACAGAATGGCAAGAGAACAACTATGTTTATAGAATAATATCTTTCTATTCTGTTTCTACTTGGAAATTTATAGTGAAGTTTACTCCTTGTATTCAAAACTGCAACATACAACCTGTCAATTCATAGAGAAACAATGATCGGATAAGCATCCTATTTTTCCGTTGATCGTCTCTTTCATTTCACTAGCCACTAAAATACTAAAATACTAAAATACTAAAATACTAAAATACTAAAATACTAAAATACTAAAATACTAAAATACTAAAAACTAAAAAACTAAAAAACTAAAATACTAAAATACTAAAATACTAAAATACTAAAATACTAAAAAACTAAAAAACTAAAATACTAAAATACTAAAATATGGGAGACATGCCAATATCAAAACAATCCGTTCAGAAATACCAGCACAGCATTCTATGAAAAATAACAAGTACAATTAGACTTCCAACACATAAATAAACTCAATTGTCTTATCCAAGACAATCCCCAAGAATCTTCGGCCCATACTTCTTTGTCTGAGAATTAAATAAATAAAAAGAGAGATATAAACTACTAACAGTAGAGCGTTCGTGAAATCACCCGCCACTCTCCGCCGCTAGACTGTAGGATCGACTGGACGATAGGAAACAGCTACATCAATACACCCGACAAATACATTGTTAGTGTTATTTGCTTGGAGATGTCTATTAAGAACATATATTTTGTTTATCTGTAAGTAAAGCACTTAACAGTTGATATTTATCACCTGGTGAATTTAAAATATGTTATTGAATTCAAGTAAATTCCTGAGAATAAAAGGGCAATGGCTATAAGAGTGAAAATTGTATTTTAAGCAAAATAGTACAGGTTCCAGTCCTTATTAAAGCATCTCGGACATCTGCTATCATTGGGAGAGAATGACTCGACTTTCACATCAAGTCTATCACTTTTCTATAAATTACACTCTACTGTCTTATTGTTTACTTTATACTCTCTAAGAAAATTGTCACATCATGATCACATCTACAATTCAATCCCCTTTGAAAGATAGTAGGGAAAACTCACACTCAACCTTATTGTCTGTGCAATTATTAAACCCTTCCAGTATTCAAAATGGTCTTCAATTGGCCTCTCAGGTGAATGTAACACATGTTGAAGATGAATGCATTGGGTGTAGTAAGGTGGCATGGTACTATAGAAAGACATTGCAATATATCTGTCAAAGTGAACCTATCCATTGTCAAGCGGATACACTTGAACTTGTATGGAAGATATGCTGCCTTGTCTTGGCTCACTGTGAATCAGGAAGAGCTGGCTACCACCGCTGGGTCGATGCAATGGTACAGGAGCTGTGGTACTTTGGTAAACGGCTCAAAGACGAAGTATATGCACCACAACTCATGCTTCCAATACAACACAATTACAAGTCTTTTCCTAATACTACTATCACGGACCAACAATCTGACTATAGGCAGGCCATTCGGGTTGCTATTTATTACTGTCGTGGAGAACTGTATCATCAATCAAACAATATTCCACAGGCCACTCTTTATTATCGTAAATGCATAGCTATACCCACCACCTTTGAAGAACAGCAATGGCTTCAAATATCAGCTTCCAAGGCACTTCAGACAATGGGGGCTAGAGAAAGTCCATCTTATTCTGCCAATGTATCCTGTTCTTCTTCACTTTCAAGTGGATCTTCTACTTCCTCCTCTTGTTCTAATTGTGGTGTAGAAAAGAGAACCATGCCTATCTGTGCAAAGTGTAAGAAACAGGTATATTGTAGTGCACGTTGCCTAATCGCCCACAAAGCTACTCATGAACCCTACTGTCATCCCATCAAGAGATAATACCTTTTTCCTTCTATCACTTATCACTCCATTGTACTCTTATTTCATCCTTATGTATCTATATGTGTGTTTTCTCTATTTTCTTAAAACAAAATAAAAACAAAAATACACACCTGTTCATGTGTATAAAGATAAAAATATATACTTTATTGCTTAAACAAAACAAAATACATTATCTTTTACCAGTTCAACATTCCATATTTTATAATTTACTAAAGTAAATGAATTCCATGTTGAGAATAAGCTAGCACTGGGTGACTCTCCATACTCAATGGACTACCCGACCATAATACAAATTCGCTTGACATCTCTCTTGTGTTGTCTTGAAGGCCATAAATCTCCTGTAAATTAGTAGTGATCATCTTGATGGCCTCTACTTCTGAAATATAAGCATCTTCAGAAGGAGAGGTAGCAGACAGCCAACCAGCATCCCATGCTAGGTTGCGAGCCATGGAATCAAATTCGATACCCAAACCCAATTTAACACCATGACGATGAAGAACATGGGCTGCAGTGCCATTAGTAAGAGGTGCACCCGTCAAACAGTGTACAGAATTGAACTGAGCGGGTGTACATAATGTAGGGCTTAGAACAACACTGATCTTAGCAGCAGCAAGATAGGGAGCCACCAAGTGGGCTTCTATTCCACCCAATAAAGCCATACGCATCTTTGGGAAATGGTCTTGCTTGAGACGAATCAGAGATGCAATTTCATCCTTGTTATCTACACGAATCACCACGGGAATTTCACCACGCACTGCCTTTCCAAAGTAGTTGGTTGTATTATTGTTGGCAATAAAGGTATGTCTCAAATAAGATATTTGAGAAGAGATGGTAGGGAAGGCTTTAGATTTGAAGTTATCACCGATTTGCAGGTGAAGAGCAACAGCGGGGGAAATAAGAGATCCATCTGATAGTACTGTGGCAGTGTTAAGAAAAAGATAAAGCCATACAATCACTTACAATCTTTGGCGGAGGTGTGGAAAGCAGCACTCAAACCTACCACTACATGTGTGGAGAGGGGAGCACTAACAACTGTCATTACTCCTCCCTTGTAGGCTTCTCTCAAAGGACGCGTGTCTAGTTTGATACCGTCAATGGCTTCTGGGATATTATTGACATCGATAGAGAGTTCGTTATGGATGCCATCTCCTGTAGAGGGTTCCAAGGGGATTGCCACCATACCAAGTTTGGATCCAACACCAATAATGCCCTTATAGCAAGAAATATCAGTATCAACATTCTCTTATTCTCTCCACTGAGTCTATTTAGCTTACTGGAAGTACATAGCCACCACAAGTATCAATAACTGTATAAGCAGTAGTACCAAAGGCATGTATGGAGCTATCAACACAATCAACACCTGTACAAATAATCTTTCCATCCTGCACTGTCATTTGCATAGGTTGGTCGGATGTTTCCGTGGTAGCAGACACTTTATCGTCAAGTAGAATAGCGCTGATATTGGTCAAGACAAAGTTATGAAGACCCTCTTCTACCACAGACATCTTTTGCTTTTGACTCTTCTTCGCCTCCTTAGCAGGTGCAATGGTTGTCTCATCAAACAAAGGTACACCATCGATAAACACCTGTAGTGGTGCTGCACCCAGATCAAGAGGAGGTCTGTCCCAAATAACAATGTCTGCATCATATCCTACTTTAAGAGATCCTACACGATGTCCAAGTCCAATAGCTTTAGCAGGCACAGAAGTCACTGATTTGAAGGCTTCTTGAGCAGGAAGTCCATAATAACTGGACTTGGCGGCCTCGAAGATAAGATGCTGTGAGTTTACAACAGGATGATCACTCTTCAGTGCTACAGGAATGCCTGCTTCGTAGAGAATTTTGGGTCCAAAGGGACTACCATCATAGGCTTCTTTCTTATACCCCCAGTTATCAGCAAAAGTGGCTACTGTGATGTTATAGGGAGCTCTCTTAATGATCTCTGGAATACGATAGGCAGACAATGCATGGTGGAAGGCACTGATGGTATAGTTGAATTCAATGGAGTGGCGTATCATGGCTTCAATATCATGGCCTTCATAACAGTGGATATTCAATCGTACTTGCCCACGCAACAAAGCAACAAGAGATTCCAAAGAAAGATCTGAAGGGAAACGGCTGTTGAGTTGAATATGATCATTCTCAGTAAGGTCTTGGGCCAATTCACACCAATCGTCCTGTTTCTGCATCAACTTGTGGGCATCTTCCAGGCGCTTTCTAAGAAGATAGGCCTCACCAAGACCTATAAGCACATCAATCAATAGCATGAGTATTAACAGATACAACAGGACAAAGAGGAATACTTGCGAGTCATTGGTGCTTTTCCTTGGCGGCCATAGACTTTCTTTGGATTTTCACCGCATGCCATCTTCATCCATCGCCAGTGAGTAGTCTCATCTTCTCCTGCCTGTACCAACATATCTTCATTGCTGTTGGTGAGTACAGGTCGAAGTTTAAATGCATAGGCTTCTCCACCCATAATATTGCCAGAACCAGGCAGTACCAGAGCAGTAGTAATGCCTCCAGAAGCAACAATACGAAAACTCATATCAGAAGGATTAAATGCATCCAATGCTCGGACAAAGGGTGTCAATGGATCTGTTTCTTCATTTACATCCGATGTACCCAAAAAGAAGGGCCATGAAGACAATCCCAAATGACTACAAGAAAGAGAGGTTGATGAGTAGGTGTTTATTTCTCTTTCTCTTTTTCTTTTGTGTACAGAAGATAAGTGGACTTACGTGTGCATATCCACTAAGCCAGGACCTACAATGTGTCCTTTGGCGTCAATGATCTTTGTCCCATTCTCAGTAGAGAGATTGGGTTGAACTTGCTTAATAATACCATTGACCATAAGAATATCCACATTGTTCTCGATGTGTCCTTCACCATCCCACACTACTGCATTCTTAATCAACACAGACTGAACATCCTTAGGTGCTCTTGCGTTACTGCGGGGTGTACTAGGAGGCTCAGGAATACCACGACGTGAACAATGAACGCGCTCGTTCTCAAGTGTCACCCATGAAATGCCGGGTTGAATAGGAGGGCCATAAGTAATAGGTAAGAATCCACTATCTTGAGGCAGAAATGGGAATATTGCCACACCAAGCAATAGGAAGAACAATACTGAGCCAAGTAAGACAGTGACAGGATGTGTACGCAGATAACGTTGGTACTCAAAGCTCTTTATACGCTGCCAGCAGGAGGCAGGAGAAGGAGGAGAGTCAACCAGAGGCTGTTCTTCGTCAGTATTCGCTGGGATAGCGTCATAGCCCCCATGAGATGTCATTGGCTTTAGAAATGATGAGCAGCCAACACAGCACAGGTAGAGATAAGCACAAGAGTAGACTGAGCCAGCAAGTGAAATTTGGTAGAAAAGTGGAATCTACGCAATCCACAGAACAGTCCCAGAAAGGGTATTTATGGGCAAAAGTCGTTTTATTAGAAGAATAGTATATAAAGTACATACAAAAAGAGAGATAATGACAAATAAGGATGTGATATAAACACCATCCACCTATATCCACTGGTATTTATTGATACTTGTTGATACCTGTTGGTATTCACTGATATTCACTGATATTCACTGATATTCACTGATATTCACCCACATACACACCCACATACACACTTATTAAGACCCATCCGCGCTTTATACTCACTCATAAACACACCTGTAGAAAGAGAAAAAGAAATACTCAAGACAGCCTTTTCCCTTTTCTCTCTCTCTCTCTAAGTCTATATTATTATTTTTAACTTCTATAGAAACAGAATCCAAGCACGAACTATGGCTTACACTTCAGGCAATCTGTAGGTACATTCTACATATTCTTTGCATACATTTTACATATATTTTACATATATTTTACATAGATTCTTTTTCTATCTATCTATGTACATTTATGCATGGCTTTGTAGATGAAAAGATTCCACCATTGACTAATAACAAGAATGAAAAAAAGAAAAAGAAATAGCACTAGGCCTATCAACAACAGCCGCCTGCTTTGTTCTGATTTCCTGCTTGACCTTGCTCCTCTCTGTTCTCACCAGGGGGTTTAAGCTTAATCGTATTCTGAGCAGGTGCATGAACATTGCCTGCATTTCCAGTTTGTGTCACTGACTTGGGCACATTGTTATAAATCCTTTCAAAGGCTGTATGGAACGCCTGATCGACATTCGTAGCATCTAAGGCACTGGTCTCGAAAAACAGCATGTTGGCATCTGCTGCATATTCCTTGGCTTCCTCTGTGCTCACTGCTCTTGAAGTCTCCTCTAAATCAGACTTATTGCCCACTAACATAAGAGCAATATTATTGTCGGCATGATCCCTCAGTTCCTTTAGCCAATGTTCTATGTTCTGGAAAGAAGACTGGCGTGTGATATCTAGATAGGCAGTAAAGATCAGTTTACTGGGACTGGCAGAATATGTCCCAAGTACTCATAGCTCTCTGTCTATTTCTCTCTTTTACTAGTGCACTTTTCACTTTTACTTACCATACACCAACAAAGCACCCACAGCACCTCGATAATAACTACACAACATAAGAATACATTATAATATATAAGAATAAATCAACTTGGAGGCATTCTCTGTTTCTATAGCCCTTGTTGTCTTTTACTTACGCTCCAGTAATGGCTCTGTAACGCTCCTGTCCACTTGTATCCCATATCTGAGCCTTGATAATATGATCTTCCTATATTCTCAAGTCAACCAATCTATTCTCTATTCTCCAGGTAGATTATGGCTTACAATCTTCATGTTCTTGGTAGCAAATTCGACACCTATCTACTGTTAACTTTTTTTCAGGTAGCAGCACCTTCTTACCAATAGTACTCTTGGATTCTAAGCTAAACTCATCGTTCTAAGTGTTTCAGTATTTCTTTCATAATTTGCTTGACTCACTGTAAAACGTGAGAGTAGGTTGGATTTCCCTACTCCAGAATCACCAATAATTACTATTTTAAAGAGATAATCGTATTCGTCTTCAGACATAATGAGTAAGAGAAAAGAAGAAGAAGATAACAAATTCACACTTTCTGACTTATTTTTAGACTCAAAGTCCGTTAAAATACAAGCGCTTAGACACTGCCCATTGTGTCACCCTCTCCATCAAAATAGAAGAATAAACAAATAAGAATCCATGGCAACGGTTGGGGTTCATAAGAACATCAGAAATAAATACAAATTCAAAAAAGGAAATAAATAAAATAAAAATAAAGACTTAATTACTGATACATACAGAAATAGAAGTGATATATAGAGTCCATAATGAATGTAGAATCCACTCACATTTCATCATCTATGGCGGCTTACTATGTACCCTTTGGCCGTATGTGACTGTTTATGAGTCGGGATAGAAAACAAACATTTGAAACTCTCGAGGACAAGAATAGAAGTAGCAAAGGAATGATACAGTGACTTATATTTAAACATAGACGACGCGTGCTTCATGAAACATATGTGCATATACAAACTATTTACAGTCTAAACAAGACTAAGAAGAGAATAAAGAGAATAAAGAATAATAATGAAAAAGAAAGAATACAAAGCAAGAGAGCGAGAAAGAGAAAGCGATTAACTACGTCTTTGTTCCTCTTCATCGGAGCCATAAACAGAAGAAGTGGTAGAGGTAGAATTGGCTGTCTGGTAGACTGGGAACAATCCAGTGTATGGGTCCAGAGTGTGATTTCCCAAAAAGAAGTTGCCGGGGTGAACTAGACACCCGGGACAAGTACATGTTGGACCACAGAAACACGTTACGATACGAGTAGCCGTCGCCTCTTTGGACTGTGGTTTGTCAGTGTGGCTTCGTGTACCATCAAGAGGTGTAATAGTAATTACTACGGACTCTCCGCTCCATTGGTTGGGCGATTGTCTACAACATGCAGCTGGTGCAAAACTTCCACAGTTATGAGACAGAGTACTGTTTGTGTAAGGCACCTGAGGAATATGATCAAGTACACTTGGTAGTGGCTGGGGATATATAAGAGAGTCTGAGATTGGCGCACTCGTAGGATGGTGTGCAGTGCCTCCCTCGTAATAAAAAGAGGATTCTGATCGTGGACGGCTATATGTTTGGGTGGTGGTGGAGTAAGATGGGTGAGGCTCAAACTCCATTAGGTTGTCCAATACTCCGTTCTCTGGTAGGGTGTCCATCGCTCTTGGTTCCAATGTTCTTGGCTCAGTGGGGCTGGTGCGCTCGGGTGGTGTTTTGAATCCCTCCTCAGTGGACTGTTTACCAAAGTCAGGTAGGAGAGGGCGTGCATGTGAGCGTTTACTGCTAGAAGTACTGTTGGAACGCGATAGTGAGGATCCTTTTCGAGATTTTCTAGGTAGTCCCTCAAGAAATCGAAGACTTGAGGTAGAAGGCTGCTGTGGTTTATGAAATACAAAC
The DNA here is from genome assembly GCA_025094145.1 of Spinellus fusiger. NCBI lineage: Eukaryota > Fungi > Mucoromycota > Mucoromycetes > Mucorales > Phycomycetaceae > Spinellus > Spinellus fusiger. Next base: position 179,785 of record JALLLS010000029.1, on the reverse strand, counting down.
CCAAGGTTAACATTTTCCTCTTGACGAACAGTGTCAACATTTAGAGAGCCAGGGGCAACAATAGCCCATGAATAAGGCGTTTCAGGTGATGGGAGATGGGTGACTTCATGAAACTCTTTAGATGGAGTGTTTGATTTGGAAATTGGGGTTGGAAGGGTACAGGACTCTGGAGAGGGTGATGCCACTTGATTATTAGGCAAAAAAGTGAAAACCTGCTCTGTCCCAAAGATGGGTTTGTTGAACTGATTGTGTTGCTTTTGTTCTGGCTGCTGCAACATAACAAGAGAAGCTCTTTGAGGACAGGTACACTGAGAAGGTCGGTCAGATTTTGAGCGAGAGTTGTCGGTATCAGTATCTGAAGCATCGTGTGAGAGTGGACTAGAAGGTTTTTGCAATACAGAATTTGCTGATTCCATAGCTATACAAATGTGAGTTCCAGGATTCACATTGCAGCTTATATTCGACTCTTTTTTTTTCTTTTTAGTATACATACATTTGACATAGGCTTGTTGGGACTTTCGAAGATCACGACAATAGGTGCATTGAGAGACAGGACGACCTTTTTTACGAATTTCGAATAGAGGTCGATCAGTGTGCTGGCAATGAGACGAGCGATGGCCCTGAGATAAAACAAAGTGTAAGAATGGAAACAGATCGAATGATAAATTCTGGAATGTCTATGTTCCCCTACAGAATGAAAATTCTGCCTACCTTTATGCATGTTGCACAAGCAAATTTTGTACCGTTGATAAGCATTGATAGAAGAGAATAACAGAAAAGAGAAGAGGTAGGAGGATGGTTGAAAAAATAATAGTGGAAAGATAAAGTAACTTAATGAACTATAGCTTAAGGTTTAATTATGTATGAAAAGTGATCTTATTACTCCGATAATGATAGTTGTAATTCTGGAGTTAAAGTAGGATCATACCAAGGTAAAGAGAAAATCAAAATGTCAATGTAAACAAACAAAAAATAACAGTAGAAATAGAGGATGTGGGGAAAGAAAAGAAGAAAGATAAGAGAGGAATAAATGTATTTTCTGTTTGTTCTTTGCTTGTTTTGAAAGTGTACAGATTTTGCCTTTCAAGGGAATACAAGGCGAATTTTGTCGATCTTTTTGGTTTCTCTTGTTCCTGAAAAATAGTGAGATATAAAGGAAAAGGTAGACAAGAAAAAAAGGCAAAGACCGAGAAACAACCGGATCTTTATAAGAATATAGTGAACAAATGTGATCCAGTATTTATCAAATTGGTTTCTTGCACAGGACCTTTTTTTCTTTTTCTCGGACCTGACTGAGTCGCAATCACTAGTTCTCAATAACAGTTGGGTAAGGCAGGACTAATAAATTGTTCATAAATGGTTATGTTAACCGATTTTAGATGGTGTCAATGAATAGAGTAATATTCTTCAATAGCCAATCCAAATCCTTGTGAAGCTCAGATAAGATAATAATTATTATAATTATTATAATTATCATAGTCATTATAATATCCTTAGTTTAAGTATGTATATTAAATTGACCAACAAAAACTATAATTTACATTTATCAACTTTTGAATAGTTTAACAAGCTCACCTGTTTTACTGGTTTAGGTGAGAACTCTTTCTAATATATATAAATATATAAAGATCTACAGCTAGAATATTACGAGTGGATGTTTTTGATACGCAGGTCTAATCTTTTGATTACACATGAAATCTATAATTATCAATGTAATCAATACTTTTACCATTTAGCACTGGGACTGTCATTTTTCTTGGCATTGGGAATAGAGATTTTTAATAAGGCAATTTATCAATATCAATAAACATTTATGACAATCTGACCCACAAAATAGAATAGTATCTAAGTTCTGAGACACCATGCAGTGCTATTACCCGGATCAACAATTTTAAAGTATATAGTAATAAGCCTATAATTGTATTGTTTTCGCTATTTCTTCAATAGGGAATGCAGTTATGCAAACCATATCATTAAACACTAAAAACATTTTTCAATAGCCATCAAAATTACCTTATCAAATATATTAAATGAAAACGACTTTGGTTCTGACAATAAAAGATCTGTGTATTTCAAGGGGAGTATTGGAATATGCACATTCTCTGTTATGAAAATAATAGCCATAGAAATATTTGTAATACTTAATATATTTATAAGCAGCTTATCAATTATAGAAGTTAACGTGTGGCTTTCTATATGTGTATGGGGCATGAAGTTGTAACTAACTTCACTGCACTTTGTGAACACAAAGCACATCTATAATAATAGCAAAGAAATAAGAGAGAGCTACTTAGTTACACGTTGTAGCTACATTGAATAAAATTGTCATGAAAAAAAAACTCAACAATGCATTATAGACAAAATTGGTATCATATTTACACCTTCCTCTATGTTTTTATATATACTCTTATACTTATAATACTAATAATACTTATTATTACGGCTTATATTTAGCTGATTCTTTATGAATTGTATACAAATAATATATATGACAGCTCTTAGGTATTTTAGAAAATAAATTGAAACTACTCATGTTTCATTCCCACATTCTTTTTCCTCCTCTCAAAAAACATTATAAGTGACAATAGGATCTTTTCCTAAATACCCGGATGTTGTCAAAACCTTGCTTCTCAAGGTGTACAAAGGCCGTGCCCAAAGAAAATATATTATTGATCTCACTGTTTTAGCTTAATCAGAATAACTAACATCTATAGCCTTAAATTACGATTATCATTTTTAACGATGTGCCAAATTTTGATTAGATTGATTATGGTATAGGTTGTATTGTTTCATTTAAGATAATGTTAAATAAACGCCACCTTCATAAATAGTGGGACTTTTAGCAGTATATTAATAGAAAATGATAGTGTATAAATTTAAATAGATTGACTTTCTATGGTTGTCCAAGCCATTTGACTTGATGTATATTTTTACAGAGCAAATAGAAAAGAGGAGCATAAACATTAATCCACGAAAAAGGAACGCCTAAAGAGTGTTCTATTTCACTCTAGCCCTGTTTTACTTTGTATATTTTTATAGCAGATATTTAGAAATTTGATTTTGATCTGTTCTCAAAAGTATTTTATTCTCTTATTTTGGATACAGAGTGATCTGTAGATCAATTTAATTTAGTACTCTTACAGTATTATGTTATAGTCGAGAACGTATTTCACCTCCCAATAATAGATACACGTATTAATGTTCTATGCAGTATAACACTAGTTACTTGAACATTCTTCAGCTTATGTAATAATAATTAAAAGGGTTAAGTACACTTGTTTTAAGCAAGAATACAAAAACTCTATCTTCTTCAGCACTAGCTAATTGAGCCTTATCAAACTGTCATATTTGCTGGATCTTTTACTGTCATTCTTCTATTAGCAACGAGCATATATAAATTTAATATACTACATGTATAGTGTCTAAAAAGGTTGCTATCGAAGAGAACAATGGAAAAATTAAACAATCAGATAAGGAAAACATCAGTAGAATATTCTTTTTTCTTCTTAAATAATGTGCATTTGTTTTCCTTGTACAAAGAATATAATATTTTCTTAACAATTACCCCTCACATTATAATATAAAAAAGTTAATGAAAACAAAACAGTTCAACAATGATATATTATTCAAAGCAATATGTATTTACGTAAGCATTTATCTATCAAAAAGAATTGACACACGTTCAAAAACTAAGTCAAACATATCAGCTGTTAAGGATCTTAGCTATATATCTGTCTTAAGCTTATTAGTCCTTAGAGAATGTTTGCGATTGTAATACTGCTCTCGATGAGTTGACGTCATACCTCAATTGCTATGAGCCTGTTATCTAGTGTCTTAACTCTGATCAATAGCATTTAGAGCGCATCAAGCGGATAGTAAATCTATGTTTTCCATTTCTATGTTTGGTGATACAACCCTAATAAGCACCAGTTATCCCAGGATTTTCGGAGATATATATCATTTTACAGTATTTTTTATATCCTTTCAAGTAAAATATTATAATCTATATGGTGATAATCGATTAAACTTTTCCTATCCTTGGGTTGACTTTAATTATATTAATAAAATTGATTTCAAATCCATAAAAAAAAGCACTTGAATCGACTTTGAATCAAGTAAAGTGTCGTATGTTCAAACACACCATTATGCTCTTTTGTGTCTACTAGATTTTATTGACGAATAATAATTCATAGTCATTTCTAATGTAATAGTAGGTTTTCTGAGTTAAAGTCTAATCTGTTTATACTTTTGTTTTAAACTTTCACACTTTCCTTCTTTATCACAATGCTCTTTGTTTAGACTAGTGGTGCTTAAATCCATATGCCATTATAGTATATTATTGGATAACTCTTTATAATATCTCTAGATATAGAATATTGGTTCCCTGGCTTTAATGGCACCTGTGTCTCTAATCCCAAAGTCGGATGTCTTTAGTTGTACATATTGGTGTATGATATTTCTGTCAAGTCGCGGTTACTTACTCCTGTTGGTTGGTTCTTCGCTGCCTGCATCAAATTCTATAGTGTATTACTTTTATTTATTTTTTGTCTTCAGTAGTCCTTGATTAAAACATATGGTATTTTCTGTGAAATATTATGTACAATTAATCAGATTCTATATTTATTTCTAATTAAAAAGTGTAGAAATTTAATAAAGAATTCAATAAATAAATAAACAAATGCCAATTAATAGTCTTGTCAGTGATAAAATCTGCCTTTTAATCTATTCAATTTCAATCTCTAAAGATTCGGGATTTTCTCGAATATCTTTCACTCTAACACTTATTAAATAACATTTAGGTGTTTTATCTCTTTTGTAGGAAATTAAATGATTTATTATTTATTTAAACATCTAGCCTATCAAAAAGAAGAGAAAGCTCGTTTTCCATTATACAGTGTTGGAGATAATCTTTGCATCGAGTTTGGAGTGTTTTTAATAAATGATCTATAGCATTCGGAAATATTTACAATTATAATTTAGGCTAGTGAGTATTAATTTAAGTCTTAATTCTTTTATTATTTTTCCTATTTAAGAAACAAATATCAAACTATTGAATCTTATGAATTATTTAGTTTTTTTTTTTCAATTCTTCTTTTTATAACATAAATATAAAAGTATCATTGATAAGGCTATGTGTTTTCATTAAATAAAAAGAAAGGCTAATTGTCATCCGAAAAGAAACTATTACTAAGATTATAGTGACATAAACCTGAAGCCTGAAAAAGAATAAATTGAATTTAAATTTTTCTGGAGGATACAGTTTTCTCATTGTATTGTTGTTTTTAGTCCTAGTAATATTAATATTTAAACAAAAAAAATCCACTACAATAAAAATAAAATAACTCGCACTATTCTTATCTGTATCTTATTTATAATAAAATATAAGGATTTTAATTATCAAGTAAGCTAATACATCCTTTACTAACCAATACGTCTATCCTGTATACTATATTTAATTTGGCCAAGATAATAAAAACTCAATTTCTGTAAGGTGATCAGGCGTTTTCTAAATGAAAGCAGAGCCAACCAAGCGGAGAGTGAGACAAACATAGTCTTCTTCTTGGTGAGATCATACATTGGGGCATCTCATAGTTGACAAATTAGTCACTCTTTGGTACAATTATCTGGGCTTATTAAGAGCACGTGCCAAGCTAGAATGAAAAAGACATATTCTCTTGCTCATAATAAAAAAAAGTAAATAAATTTGATTGGTTAAGTCAATCAATATCAGCATAAATGTTTTAGAAATGCATTTTTTGTTCAAAAAGTCACTAATAAGCTTTCAGACTATTACAATTATGGAATGACGATTCTTTCGTGGGCTTTTGACAAATATTATACTAAATATACATGATTGTTCTTTTATTCTGATGTGCCTCAGAAACAACTTTATATATTCTATATTACACAACACAGGAAGGTATAGCTTATGTGTTTCATAAACAGATCCGCTTATAAAAATAATGTTGACTAAGATAAAAGAACTAAACTGTTCCGGACTAAAAAAAAATAGACAGCTTGGTTAAGAATTTTTCTCGGAGTTATTTCGCAAAAAAAAAACTGATTATTGGTATAATGTCAGCGAATCTATTCTATTATTTAGAAAAGTATATCCAAGTTGATCCAGATAGATGGCAAGACAAATATTGAGGGGCCTTTAATAACAATTAAAGATAATTTGAGAACTATGATACAGATAGATCTGTTTGAAATATCTAAAATAAATGAAAGAATTGCTACATGTTGATCAAGGATAAACATAATACTTATATCCTTGAGATACATATATTTAATAGGGCCTTAATGCTTAAACCTATTAGAAAAGGTAAATGCAAGTAAAAGTAAACATCATCTAAAGAGCTTATTGAATCAAAGAGATTGGCCACAAATACAACAACCAATCATATTTTAAACCTAACCATTGCCAAAACAAAATGAGGTTAAACAAGTTTGGCATCAAGGTGGGCACGGCTTATGATTTATTAGATAAGAAGGCTTTCGGAAAAAAAAATTCCAGCAAGTAATATTCTATAGACATAATATTTTAGAAGATTTTTAGGTCATTCTTTTTTTTAAAAGTTTACATAAACAATTTATTGAAGTGCATAATTTTCTTTTTCAAAGTACGCATATTAACATACTTACCGCTATCCTGATAGTTTTAGCGTGAGTTTAAACATGGACTAAATGATCTAGCCTTTATTATATTATTTATTTACAAAGTACACATACTCCCTAAAGAATTATTCAATTACTCTTGTGACATCACATGCTTACTTGTTGCTTTTATCCACTTTAAATTATGCAGTGATATAGGCGCATTATTATTGAGTAAAAGAATGTGCCTAAAAGTGCCATTTATTCCATAATTATACCTTTGAATAAATATATCAGGAATAGTATTTCAAGTTGGAGTATATACAATCATTGCACAATATACTCTCAAATTTGTATAACAGTTATATCTTAACAAATATAAATATAATTACCTACAATGGCTACTAACTACAACATAGATTGGGCTGAAACAGATCTAAATATTGATTAATGGCATTTAGGCTAGGATATTCTTTATAAACTTCAGTTTATTTACAGTTTCAATCTAGTGATAATTTTAGATACTATATTATTTTAATTCATTCATACAAAGAAAATCAAACGGATATTGATTGTTTACAGATAGTTTGTCTATCTATAACAATCTGTTGATTTATGAAACTAATTAAATAAACAAAGGTCTGGGAACTACATTTTCAAATGTTGAGTTTATCTAATTTTTTTTCTTCGTACGATTCACCTGTGGGGGTGCACAAATAATTTGTATAAAAAAAGTGTGGTTCAAAGGGAAGTTTGAGAAAAATTAGTCATTCATCATAATACATTTCTTCAACAATTATTATTGTTGGTTGTAAAAAAAAACAAATAGGCTACATGACCAGAAAAGTATTTGAATTAGCCCCATGAACAATGCTACTCTCACTTGGTTTAACGATAGAAAATCTTGGCACAATGGAAATAGAACTCTCAATAATACTTCTCAAAGGAATAAACAATGATAATAATATAGATAGATCATTTAAATAATAATGACGAGATAAATGTAATAAAGTAAAAACTATTTTTTAGTAAAGATAAAAAAAAAAGCCGAGCCACGTAAGCCATAGTATAAGCTTGATCGATCTTCTTTAAACAAAGGTATGCTACACAACTAAGAGAACTCTAGCTATTCATAGCATTATTGAAAGTTTGAAGATTATTTCGTTGTTGATTTGAAAAGTTGTATTTTTAAATCTAAAAGCGAGTCTATTTCTATTATAGGTTTGGAAAATCGAGGATTGGTAACGCCAAATTTTGTGATACAAGTCTTCTGTACCAAACAAACTTCTCTCAATGAGTGCACATTCTTATCTTTCTATTTAGTTTAGGAACCTATCTCTAATCTTATCCATCTTATTATTATAAGGCTATGTATGTTACTATGATGTATTAGTAAATAAATAGATTCTTTGAGTTTTCATCACTATGACTAGATAAATTGATAGGTTAGGTAGGCTATTGTCTCCATAAAGCATCTAGACAACACCACTAACAGAGTTTAACTTGAAACTTATCAGTTTTTGATTATTATTTTTTTACTTTTACTTTTACTATATAATTATCAATATTAGAATACTGTTAACATTATAGATTATGTTTTTTTTTTCAAAAGATTGTTTGGTTTTCAGAGTTACATTGCTTATATATTTTCTGATTGCTGTTGAATTTTTCTTTATTTGATCTAAATATTTAAAGCTTTTATACTTTTATATATTTAATTAGCATAGGATTTATACTTTAGGACTATAAAGAATGTTCTAACTTGAGTGTTAATCATTTTAAGGACTATAGCATTAAAGAAAAATAGAACTTGATAAACAAAAGAAATATATTTTAGATGCTTTAGAATGATGTATCATGTGGAATGTCATTTCTCGTTTGTTATTACTATATCTCTCACTAAAACTATGTCTTAGATCAAATTAGAAGTGTTTGTATGACAAGTATACCTTCCCGGTGTTGAAGCTCACTTGAATTACCTTACTTATATGGATTAACCAAAAAAGTAACAAAGCCTCTTGTGTGTCCAGCTCTTGAATTGTATAGACAAGGATTATATTTCCTCTTTTAAGTTTGTTCAAATAAAGAAATACGCCTGAGATGAAAAGTGATATAAAATAATATCTAACGCTTATAAAGCTGATTTTATGTTTAAATTATTACATCTATCTGTAATCAAATGTGTATTCCTAGACAGAAAAGTCCCGTGTTATTATCTATTATCTATTATCTACAATTAACATTAATACTTATGGCAGTATAGCATGTAGATATAGTATCTTAAAAGAACGATGACATAAAGTTTCAAATTTTGATGTTGCTTTAAGAAGTCAAGCCTATTCTATTATACTTTTGAAACATACATATTCAATTACCATAAAAATACTGTAATGGCTAGTTCTACTAAGTCTTATTTATCTATTCTTTATAACGATGACATTGATCTCTGATTAATAACTTTAATTTATTAGAAAATAAATTGATAGCATCATTAACAGGTTTTCTTTAATAAGTTAATAATAAAGAGTTTTCAGACTCTTGAGCAATGGAGACACTTATGGATTACAATTCTCTAGAACGACGGCAGCGGAAAGTGAAGCTATAGAAAAGAGTATCTAGGTCAACAAAATCAGACTTGCACAATATCTAGACAGCCTTTGTTTCTACGAATAGTACACAGTTACTGTCTGAAAACTTTGATAATTTATTCAAGAGAAAATGATACTGTTTATAAAGCTATAAATTCAAGGAGTTGTGACTATTTGCCCTGAACTTAAGACTTTAATATTCAGAGATGTTTTGTTTCTCTTCATCTTGCCTCTAAGCGCTGTCAGGGAAGACGGACATTAATCACATTATTTCTTCTTATGACTAATTATTATTTCTATTGGCTATCATGATTTTATGGTATTCTTAGTTAGATTCTCAAAGAATATCTTCATCTTTTGATTCAACAGAAATAAATTAGAGTTTAAGATATATTTATCTTTTGGATTGTTATTATATCATACCAGATTTTATTTCTCTATTTACCACACGGAATATTTCGATATTTATTCTACTAATGCTGGTCTTGTTTGTCTTTATTTTATATCTTGGCTATGCTTTGGAGTAATTTTATTGTTCCAACTGCTGCTGACTAATTCAATCTCAGAATTGTTTTCTTAATAATATTATAATAAAAAAGCTATAAAATATTACTGTCTTTCTATTTAACTAACACAAGTTATTGTTGTACAACTCAACGCATAATGCTTCATTTACCATTGTTCTATTCTTATATTAATCCCAACAGAAACTAAGAGACCTTGGAAAATTAAAGTGGTTCATATAAACTGTTCTAATTATATTTGTAAAAAAAACGGGATTGGTGAATATAAAATCCTTGATGAGGGAAATAATGAGGGAAAATTAGGTTGAGTATTTTAATCTCCGAATCCGATTAAGAATCCGATAAAGAATCTTCTTAGAGACTACTTTGGTTATACATCCCTCTTTTGTAACTTGGAAAATGAAGCCTTTAAAATACCTTTAAATGAAATAAGTGTAAGCAGTCCTCTTAACTTTCAGAAGTGCTACCAATTATCAATACATTATTTTTGGGAAATGGTATTTCTACACTCAATAAATATTTATCTATCATCTGATCGTAGAGATAGTCTTCCATAACCTTTCAGTAGAGGTTTGTAGACTATTAATTACTATAGAAGAAACAGATAACCTTTTTATTGATTTGTTCTTTTAATATTTATTGTTAGTATTGGTATTGACTGTAAATATAAACATAAGATCAAATTTCTAGTACATTAGTTAATGTTCATTCTAATAAATAAAATAAACTATTTACTCTCTACGGTTGAAGTAAAAGAATTATTTGTTTGAGTTTTTGAATTAGTATCTTCTCTATTTCATTGAAGTATTAAAATTTATATTAAACAAGTTAAAGTATAAAATACAGCAAGCTTCAAAAGAGATAGGAACTATTATTTTTCTCGGCCATAACTTTGCCCAAATGACCTATATGCTTAATTCTTCTTCTAGTCTTCAAATAATATTTCTGCCTCATTAAATACTATTAAGAAATACAACAAGTTTTTTGAAAATAAAAATGTAAAAACTTATGAGATTACTTACAATATCATTGTACAAGTAATTGTAAATTGGTCTAACCATACTTAGCATCAACAAAGCTGCTGTAGGTTACATTCTAAAGTACAAAATCTAACCGTTTCAAGGATAAGGATAAAGTGAGGAATCTCATTCTTGATAATAAGAACAAAGAAAGATTATATTATTGAGTATTTGTTAATGAAAGTCATTCACAAGAAAGTGTACCTAGTTTTTTTAAAACTATATTATATATATTTATAAAAGCAATGAGAGACTCATGCTTTTTTTCAGAATGTTATGTTGACATATTCTCAAATGCAATCATGATAATAAAATAATTGCAGCCATTTCAACTAGTTATATAAAAGAATGATATAGAATGAAGGGTAATATCAATTCTGTTTAATACATTACTATCTTAAAGTGGATATTTGTCTTTAGTTGTTCATTGTTCATGTCTCATTTAAAGCTGAGATGTTCCCGATTTTTATCGAGTTTATTTTTATGATATAGTAAATCATTACAGTATAGAGTGAGTGGGTTAAAGGCTAAAAGGATATGCAACCTCTAACGTTTAGTTTTTTATTGTCGGGTTTATTGTGTCGTTCGTACATTGGATTTTATGGATACCCTATAGGTGGTTAAATATTTAAGTAAAGTACATATCAGCCACTGCAAATAAAAAATAGAATAAGGAAGGCTGTCGGAAAAAGAAAAATGAATATCCAAATGAGGAAAAAAGGAGGGAAAAAGGGAATAATAAGAGGTGATAAAATTGATAATAAAAAAATATCATTTTTAAAAATTGATATCAACAATGAAATACAAAATAGCAAAAATATAAATGTATTACTTTAGCGATTCAAACTCTAAAGAAAGACATTTGGAAAAAATTAAACAAACCTTTGAACACAGATACAGCAACTACACTAATGGCTTTCGGCTTTTCTAAACAGGCTGATGGTATGTGGCGGTGAAGAATCGGAGGAACAAAAAATAAGTGATCATCTGCGAAAAGTTATTTATATTCTATAACTATGTTGACGTTTCTGTACAAAATACTCATTAGCAACCATGATTGCCGTTATACCAGCTGATATATTTAAAAAATAATCCCGAGTTGACTAGGCTTGAATGATGGCTTGTAGGGATTTTGGTAAACTGAGCTAAATGTCTCATAATTGACCATGTACTGCAAGAGGTTTAGATAGTAATCGATCGGATGTAAATCTTTGGTTAATGCAGAAACTGTTAAGAAAAAGAACATGAATAGCTCATTATTGATCGATGTACATGTAAAGGATTAGTTCCGATTGGCTGATGGATGGCTATATTTACTAGAAATTGAAAAGATTTAAAGTAACCAAACAATCCTCTATTAAAATACTCTGTGTTTCTCTTTGAGCGTGTATAGTATGTACAACTATCAAAGTACACACCCAAAGATTTTTGGAATATAAAAAAAATATATCTTAAGAATAAAATCACAATATTCTTATGATTGGCCAATGTGTTTTAAAATGCCTTTTCGCTATCTAAATGAACAATTTCAAACTCTGATTGCTTATTTTAGCAATCACTATTGACTTTGCAATTAAAAAGTATAGAATTGGTTGTAAAGTCAAGAAATAGAACAAGAATCACCCCAAAATTACAACTCAGTCACTGATATTCTTCTCTTAACATAATGTGTTATCCTTGAGCCCACAGTATTTGCAGTATAGCACTGCTTGAGAAAGATTTATTATAAGACACTGAATTAACTCTAGTGGTCATTGTCTATAAAATAGAACCAAACATACTTGTGTTGAGAATAGTTTATTAATTTATTGACTCAGTATTTATAATCACTTCAACTGTCTCATTGTAACTAGTATTAACAGTGGTGCTTAATGATAACAAGGTATTGTTTCTAATACTGTCCTTTAGGTCCAAGGCAAATTGAGTGTGAATTGTTTGACTTGTGAATTGTATGAGTGGAGGCTAGTGTATACATCACCAGAATAGAGAAAAAGAAATTATTATTTGTTACCATAGTCTCTTCCTTTTGTTATTTCCCACACTGCACATACAACTTAACACCTAAGTACTTGTCAAGATGAGCATAACTGAGCAAGGTAATGTACTATTATTAACAAAGCAAAACAATAGAACGAAGTTGTAGACACTACCAAAGGCTATTCTAGTGATAAAAAGGTAAGCAGTGTCTTCATCTGGGCCTGAGCCCATTGTATTCCACAAGACACTCATTGTATTGTTATTAGGCAAGTAAAGACTCCTTTCAAGTCAGTCTCAGGTGGTCTTCTATACTGTCTAGGGTCTCTAGGTTGTATTACTGAGCATAGTTATCTATCTTCCAAGGATAAAGTATAAGGCCTTTAGGGTATAGACTTTATTGTTATTAGGGAATGTACTTAGGTAGTAGCTATAGTCATAATATAGTATTATCTATACTATTACAATAAACAATATTATTCATAAACAATATATTCCATTGATAATACAATTTGATATTGAGTTATCCACAAAAAGAAACGAATATTTGGATATCCTCAAACCTTTTGATTCTAAACACAACTCCATAAAAGGGCAGAATTTGGGACCCTCGTAAAAGGAAGGAGATATCACCGCTTAAAGACCAGAAAAATCTTTGAGTGTGTAATCGAGAAAAAGCAATGACTTTTCATATTCCGGTTTGTGTTTATAACTCAAAGGCATAAGCTATGATTCATTTTATTTAACAATAATTCTTCATATTATCTATTCTATTTAACAATATAAAAATATTTTAAGATACCTATTATTTTTTCAGGAAAAAAATCAGCCTTAATTAATGCTCTGACTATCGAATTAAGCTAATAGTAAATAATACTACCATAGTCAAGATATCTCAGATGTTTAATGTGCTTTATGCCATGGTACGCGAGCCGTTTTAGTACTACCGGGAGATATACAGTTCTAAGTATTTTTATTTTTGGGTGTTGGTTGCTATTCGCGCATTGGGCATGTTAGCCACCCTATGAGAACTTTTGTGAAATAAATGAGAATAGACATAGAAACACTTCAAATACATAAGTGAAAATAATAATGCAAATGAATGGGAAACAGAAGGACAGAGAAACACAAAACCTCAAATGAGGGAAAAATGATGAAAAATGAGAAATGATGGTAAAATGATAATTATGAATAGACATCCAAAAGGCCATAAAGTCAGCAAGGAAACCAGGACACCAAAAAGATAACCGTCATCCTGTGGCGATTCGAAATCCAACGAGGGATACTTAGAGCAACTTGGACAATCCTGAGGACACAAATACAGCAACTACACTAGCAGCTTCTGGCTTTGCTAAACAAATGACGAGTGGGTGTGTAGAAGAGAGGTCGGAGAAAAATTGAGGATACAGCGTCTGTTGCTGAAGGAGTCTTTGCACTCTATCGCGGCGTTGGCGTTCCCGCTCAACACACCCATCAGCAGCCCCAATGAGCAAGCTACCAGCTGATGGCTCTACCTTAAAGTATTGAGTAGACGTGGCTCAATCAATGGCTTGCAGCAGTATTAACAAACTGGGCCAGAGATCTCGCCATTTAACAAAAGACTTAACCGTGCGCGGCAAAAGATTTAGACAATAGTCAATTGGATGAACATCTTGTGGTGGTGCAGGAACTAGGAAGAACAAGAACGTGGAGCGTTCATGGTCAACGAATGTGCATATGAGAAAGTGGCCCCTGTTAGCCGAAGGGTGACCACATTGGCAAAGAACTGAAGGTGTTGGTGGTAACCAAGCAATCCTCCATTTTAGTAGACGATGTCTTTCTTTGCGCGTGCACGGTAGTAGAAGAATTGGATCCCAAACAGGTCTACTACCGGGAGATATACAGTTCCAAGTAATAAGCGACTAGACAAAAGATAAATTCCCATTTTTATCCTTCCCTCAAAAATAAAATAGAGGTCTTTTTCTTTTCTTTTATAACTTATTCAAAAAATGACTTCAAGCAATAAAAATCAGCCAACTCTTAGCCAAGAACATGAAGATACTTCTATTAAAAGAAGAGAGCATACTATGTTTATTAGAGGATAAATCATAGGACAATGGAAAAGATATGATACTTATCAAGAGATTGCTGACGATCTCAATCTCCCAAAGAGCACAGTGGGCAGGAGTGTCCTATTGTATAAAAACAAAGGCATAATTCGATCCAAAATGAATACAGGAAGACCTGAAAAGGTGTCATCTACTTCAAAACTAGCCATCATTTTGTCTATTCATATACAGTCCCACGTAATAAGTGACTGAAAAAAATATTAATTTTTTTGAATTTTATTTTTTTGAAAAATAAAGGCATATCTATCAGTCTAAGACGTTCATAATAAAATATTCATAAAATAATACAAGATTTATAACATTTGTTCTTTAGATGATTGTCTAAATTTTTTATTATAAAAATATTGTTTAGTATTTTGTAGCAAAGCTTTTATTCTTCATCACAGCGGAGCACCTCTTTGGCACGCTATCCACTAAATTTTCCAAAAATTCATTTGGGATCTTCTCCTATTCACTACGCAAGCATTGTTCAAGCTGTTGTGCATTGGCTATGCTTTTTCGATGCAGATTGATCTTTTCAAGATAAGCCCAAACATGTTCAATTGGGTTAAGATCTGGACTTTGTGCAGGCCAAAAATCAAAACCTTCGATCCTACATCTTTCCTGTTTTTACCATCTACTATATCCTCCAGTATGGCAAGGAGCACCGTCTTCTTGGAAGAGCATGGTCTCATTGAGGTTCTTTTGCAATTTCTGGAACCAGGGAAGAAAGTATTTGGCAAGTACATTGACATACTTGTCTTGATCAACTGACCCCTCCAAGAGTACAAGAGGTCCTACACCTCCACGCCAAAAGCAACCCCAAACCATGACTGAACCTTTGCCATACTTGTATGTCCTTTGCATATGACGCTCCTCATACCTCTCACCCATTTTTCTGATCACTCTAGTTCCTTTATCGTTGCCCACAACTGTGAAACGAGACTCATCAGACCAAACGACGTTACTCCACCTATCCACTGGCCAATCAACCTTGTTTCTACACCATTCCAATCGCCTTTGCTTATGAGTAAGTGTCATACCAGGTTTCCTTGATGGTGAGCATGAAAAAACCCGAGTTCATTCATGTATTTTACAAATGTGCTACGGCAAATATCCACGCCTGCATCATTGATATTCTTCAAATGATATGCAATTGTTTTCATAGGGTTTCTGCGAATAGATAAAACAATTGCCAGTTTTGAAGTAGATGAAACCTTTTTAGGTCTTCCTGTACGCACTTTAGGTCGATTTATGCCTTCGTTCTTATACAATTGGATAATCCTGCCCACTGTGCTCACTGTGCTCACTGGGATGTCAAGATCGTCAAAAATTTCTTGATAAGTAGCATATCTTTTCCATTGTCCAATGATTTGACCTCTAATAAACATATCATGCTCCCTTCTTTTAATAGAAGTATCTTCATGTTCTTGACTAAGAGTTGGCTGATTTTCATTGCTTGAAGTCATTTTTTGAATAAGTTATAAAAGAAAAGAAAAAGACCTCTATTTTATTTTTGAGGGAAAGATAAAAATGAGAATTTATCTTTTGTCTAGTCGCTTATTACTTAGAGCTGTATATCTCGTGTATATGAAGAGATGTAAAAACGAAATCAAAGAGTATAACTTGCTCGCCACACACAGATTAAACTGCTAATGTAGCCAGAGTAAAGAGCAAAATCATTAGGAGAATGAAAGTACTGATATAGCTATGACCAATGTAGTTGGCCTTAAGTTTAATTTTATTATGACTTTAGACCTATATGAAATGACAGTATAAGTAAACTTTTCTATAACATTGCATTAATTATATTTTCTGTCATGGAATGCTTCAGCCAAATGGTGTAATATTGTCTCATAAGCTCCTCGAGCTTCCGAAGTAGCAAATATATACTAGTCATCATAACACCCAGTGACAAATGTAAAAAAACAGAAGATAATTACCTAGAAGAAGAATTAGTAAAAATGACAACGCTCAGGTTAAACATAGTTGATAACAAAGAAGTTTTCAGTCAATTTGTGGTTAAATTTATCTCATTAGCACTCCAGCTTCTGAAGTAGCAAATATATAACAAACTCATCATATACTCTTTGTGTCAACAAAATAAAATACAATATATACCTTTAAAGTTTTACCACGGCTACTAGAAACAATGAAGGGCTTGACAGAATTGAGAGAAACCCAATATCCTGAATGACCATCCAGAGTGATACTGTATTTGCATTTACCCAAAGTATTTTTAACTTAATGGGATTATTGCGCGATTCAGACACAATCTGGCGGTTATCAGGATAAAAGGCATACAATATCACATCATTGGTATGACCAATAAGACAATGAGTAGTACCAGTTTTTAAATCCCAAGAAGCAGACAAAAGCTGATTATTAGAAGATCAAGTCAAGTCTTCTATAGAATGGATGTGGCCTAAGAGTGACTTATGAGAAACACTTTAGTTGATTTCATCCTTGTTATAGGCAATCGTGAGCAATCTTTCATAAGATAAATGGCATTCACTTCAACTAAGGCGGTAACCATAAAGGACTAACTCTAACTACTATATCTGGATAGTTAGTGTGTGTTTTTAATATAATTCTCTTACCTTATAATATCACAAACAATAATAGATTTTTCATAAGAAAGAATCACATTTAATGTCTCAGGGTTTGTTACAATAGACGTGACTGATATGTAACAAAAAGGTGTTTAACAAGCGTGCTTATGAGGTGTTTAATTGCAGACACACTCTAGCCACTGTGTCCTAATTAACAGAAAACATACGTTATCCATCCATCCATCCATCCATCCATCCATCTGCTTATGAATTAGACATCTTACCTTTCAGCGTTCCTTGGAGAGTTATTGTAGACATATCCTTGTGAGGTTATAAGCGTAAACAAAAATTTGATTAAGCTATTTTTCAACTAGTGTTTTTATTTAAATAAAATAATATATCTCCGAATCTGTGCTTCAAATCCATGTGCTGTCATTACAATACAGCAGTAACAGAAACACAACAAACGTACCTTGGTATGAGGTGCACTGTAGAATGCATTCATCTGTTTTAGTAAATAGAGTTCAAGGATACACCTTGAAAGTTTTTTTTTTTCATGTTAAATAAATAAATAATTTTTAAAATAAATCTGTTTAACAACTGTCTGTCAATAACCCCTCTATTTAAAGACATCTTATGAAAAACATATTTTGATTTAGAAATGTATATTCTTGTAATATTTTATAGTAAAAATGTCACAATCAGCAACGAAGGACCCTACCATATCAGCTTTCTGTTCTTGCCTTCAACAGCCTTATAGGCTGCCATAATTTAATTAAACATGTATCATTACGATTGTAACACCGATACGTATTATTCAGTTGAACATCAGGACATTTTTATTTATCTTTCCTTTAATACTTTTTGTAATTTTGGGCAATACAAGATCTTAAGAGGCTGTTAGGTCTCAGAATGAGGTTGCTACAGACACAGATTCCTTGTTAATAGTACGTTTGGGAATGTAATACGAAAGTTGATATCTAGAAATATATGTCCAATAGATATTCTTGACGGACGAATAGAGCGACCAAAGTGAGTAGTGTGCTTGTAAAGGGTTTGAACAACCAAGAAAATCAGAACGACGGTAGCAAATAACAAAATAATAGAAAATAGTGTCTCAGTCAACAAAAGCAGACTTGTATGATATTAAGACAGCCTTTGCTTCTACGAATGGTACACATTTGCTGTTTGCAAACTTCAATATTTTATTTAGATGAAATGAACATGGCTTATATAATTAAGAATGCCAAGAAACTGTGACTAATCACCCTGGCATTCATGTTTCTGTCATCTTTGTTTCCTTCTACATCTCCTGCCTCAAAGTACTGTCAATGAGTGCGGGCATTGCTTACACTTTTAACTTGGTTGTAAAGTAATACTAAGATGAAAGACATCTATTCATTAGTCAATGACTCTTGATAATTCTATCAATGATTTTGGAATCGAATATAATATTCTGTATATTTGTATACCTTCAACCTGCAGTCTTTGTTTGTCAGTAGACTGAAGTGTTCAGGTCTAATATTACTAGACATTATAATATCTTTTTGCATGAAAAAATTCAATAAGATACACCTAGTTATGTTTTTAGATAGTCTACCTGTATCATGAGTTTCCATCAGTTAGTCAACCGAGGCTCCAGCGATAACTGGGGAGGAGAAAGATGGAGATGAACCAGAAGGCTTGGACCTTTTATTGGTTCTAAGTATATCTTTGGAGTCATTCTTTCTTTTGTTATATCTACAAAAGTGCTCTGGGCGGGTACCATTTTCCCTTTGAGACATTAGAATATGTCTAAAGTTCAATGTAGCAGCTAGATCACAATTCCCAAAGCCTCAATGTCTTGTCTTTCATACAATTTTGGTTTGAACACCTATTTTAAAGGAGAAATATGAGTTTCTTTTTTTGATATAAAATTAAGAAATGACATTTAACTTTGGGCATTTTTGTTCGTTGATAGGGCCTGGGGTTCTTGACATGTTTAAATGTTTCCAAAGGTGAGTACTTGCACTCAGGACACAGGCTCGACTTTTTGAATTCATTGATAAGATAGAGTTTGAATCCTTCTTTCTTCAACATCCTCCGCATGCCTTTTCCCTTTATTGGTTCATGGAACTTCATATTTGTGCTTGACCAGTCGCCCAAGATCAACACCGGATCTTCTCCAAACTTGACTCTCATATTTCGGGCTAGTCGTTTATCAGACTGCAATCTATTGATATGAATCGATAGCTTCATCTTTCGAAATGGCAGTAGCGATTGTTTTTTAATGAGAGAATTGGCACTTGAGGGGCCTTTTTCTTTGACACCACTGTCTTTTGTTTGCCCATTATCATCCTTCATTGTTTCATTGCCGTAATACAATATCAAGTCCTCTGATACACTTGCTTTTGTTCGTATATAGTTAATGAATTCCTGGAGTTTTACTGTTGAGGCAGGAACTTGACCAAGTTTGTCTTCCAGTCTTTGGATGAATGGAGGCTTGAGGTTCTGTCGAAGCTTCTTGAAATGTGTTGACTTTGTTTCTTTGGCTCGTTGATTACGTGTATACCTGTTGATGGATTTATTATCGGGTGTACTGTTTTCTTGCATACAGAATAATAGGTCTCGACGACCCGGATCGATGATTACGCATTTGTCTTTTGTTTCCGCTAATGCAGCTTGGGATATCTCTTCAATAGACTCAATGTGATCCTCATCAATAAGTGCTTTGCGACTACCACCCGAGGAACGTCTCGACATAAAGTTTTGCTTGATTACCGACACTGCCACACCATCGGTTTTTATTGTACCTTGGAATCTCATTGACCTATCTATACCTTGACTTTTGAACACCTTTGACTTTAGATTGACGACCTGACCCCAAAGATCAAACTTTTCGCCCGTGTAGCTTTTGTTTTTCAAGATATGGTGGTTGAGTATCTTAGTATCTATCGTAATGTGAGAGGGAATAAAGCTTTTACGGTGGGAAGCAACTAAAGGATTTGTTTACATTCTCTTCACATAGTTGGGCCAGCTTAGCAAATGCATACATGTGCTTGGTTGGATTGGCTTTAACATCATAATAGATGGGGTTTTTAGCAAATCTATAGCTGGGAGGATAGCAGGCTAACAGTTCTTGTATTTGGCTAATGGCCTTTTTGTTCAAGAAATCTACGGGTGCATTGGGAACAGTCTTTGTCGAAATGTCTAGTTTGATTTGCGTACACACATCCAACGCATTTCATCTGATAATATTTTTAATGGCCTCCACAGAATGGGTTTTGGTTTTCATCGCATGGGTCAATGAGGCAATTCTTTCTTTTTGTTGCAGGATAATGTTGAAGAACATTCTAAGACGATTCCCAAATTGAGACACAATATTATTGATGTAGGATGTGTGTATCTTGGTGCTTTCATAAATGGAGATTTGTTGAGCATTGGTTATTTTGATTGGAGTGTATGACGCATATTGACGGTAGTCAATCTTCATAGGGTTGATCCTCTCTCTTATTTGACGCACCTTGGGTGTGAGACGTGTTTTACCGGAAGCACTGCCCTCTTTGATTTGCTTATCAATGAGCGACAAAAACACCTCACGGAAGAAATCCTTAGTTATGCAATCATTCAAAGCAGATCCATCTTCATTTTCGAGTAGATGGATCAATATATACTTGGAGAACGCATAATTATGAGAAACAATGGTACTGATGTTATGGACCAGGTTTTTCAAAACAGGTAGATAATCCGATCTCTAACCAGTGTCATGTAAAGAGGTCTTAACTGTCATTACTCTAGTAGGATTCGCACACGAAGAACTTGCTATAGTCTCCTATAAAAATCAAATATATGTAAGAACCCTATATTTACTCTATAAGCATGTTGTATCTTCTTTACTTCATTAACATCTTGTTGGCTGCATAACATCATTAGTTCAGAAAGAATAGATAGAAATACAATAAGAAAGAGGAAATAAATAGTTATTTTATTAGCAACACTGAATAGTGTCAGCTATTATTTATCATCCATTGATGTGATGGTGTTGTCAATAGCTTCTTAGGTCCAAAGGTATTGCTTTAGTTAACGTACAATTAACTCTGCTTTTTTTATTCAACTTGTTTGTTATTCTTTTATACTTCTTTTATACTTTAATGATTATTACAGATAGAAGAACTTCAAGGAAATCACCACCAAAAGACATACATTCTAATGCAGGCTGTTGTACTTTTATATTATCTCTAAAAGATCTATCAACTGTATTAAATACGCTACGACTTAGATGCTTTATTCAATACCATTGATTCTGTGGCTGTTTTATTTATTTATAAACTGTTAAATGTTAACCTCTCGTTTGTTTAATAAATCGGGTCTGAGGTAACAGCATCCTGTACACCACTCAATATATCTCTTCTCAATGTGTCTTGGCTGTGCCGTATATAATTCAGACAACCTTGTTCAATGTTAGTATATACTCTATACTGATAAAGAGGGCTTTCCAAATAAATGCAAGTGATTGGAATCATTTCTGTACATTAGTCTGAAACGGTAGTGTTTTATTGTGCTTATCATAATATTCTGGTTATTGATTGAGCATGTATTTATAGTTCAGCCTGACTGTCCTGTAGGAAAAAGAAGTACTAGCTCATAGGATTGTATGACTGATTCATTTTACTCATTCTTTGCAGTAAGCTGCCGTTTCTTGATCATATCACAATGTATCTACTTTATGTTTGGTATCTATTATTATTTGGACAATTTTAATGAATTTTGCGCAAATATCCATACTTACAACAGCTTGTATATATATTTTGAAGATGGTTCACTCAAATAATGCTATTGGGTATATAATTAGGATAAACATACTTGTTCAAGAAAGTGTGAATACAGCCACACTCAATTGAATTAAATGCTTTTGAAAGTGAATATCAGGACGAAATAGATAGGACATGTTCAACATCAAATAAAACACTTTACATTTGATTTAGAAGCTTCATACTTAAGCTCAACAAAGCTTAATATCTTTAATTATAGAAAATAAAATAATAATACAGTTAATATTTTGTATGGCCTTCTTTGGCATCAATGACAGCCTGGCATCTGTCTGTCATACTCAGAACTCATCGTTGTGCAAGTTCAATACTAACTTTCTACATCGATAATAGATACCCTTCTTTCTTCAATTCATATTACCAAGGCGTATCAGACATGTTCAATTGAGTTCAAGTCAGGGATTTGTGTAGGCTAGTAATCAAAGAACCCTAATTTGATGTGCCTCTTTTCACCATATATCATAGGCCCCAGTATGACAGCTAGCACTTTTATTTTAACAGAAACTCGCTGTTATCTTTCTGATACAATTCTATGAACCAAAGATGGAACTCACTAACTAAAACAATGATATATTCGTCTTGGTTTACAGTGCTATCAACAACGATTAATGAGTCAAATCCATTAGCCCAATAGCAGCTCTAAAACATTACACCACCACCAAACTACATTGTTGGAACAATAGGATTGTAACTATAAAGTTCTCTAACTATTTTAATGACATAGGCATATCTATTATTCCCTTTCATAATGTATGTTAACTCATCAGACTAAATGATACCTCTCCACCGATCACTTGTCCAACTGGCATGTTCCTTAGCCCAGCAAAGTTGTTTCTCTGTATTTTTCAGTGAAAGCTGACTTTTGAGCTGAAGAAAAAGATCCGAATTCTAACTGATTGCAGTAGCTGATAAGGGTGTTTCTACATACACCCACCTCAAACTTCAATATTCCCAATTTCAGTTGATTGTATGAGGCAAATGGATCCTTTCTAATAACATCTTTCCATGTGTCTTAAATCCATCTCATTCACTTTTTAGGGTTTTCAATGATTCTCCAAATGCAATAGTGATCCACACTCTTTGATGTTTTTAACACTACTTTAAACTATAGGCTTTATTTCAATCACGCTCACAATCACAGCCAACTCTAATCCAGCCGTAAACAGGCAATAAGTACCCAATCGTCTTCCATCTTCTACCTTTTCATATTATTCACGAATGTAAGATTCTGAATATTCATCTGAAATACTCTGTCGACCTTACAACATCTATAAAGAAAAGTGTTTCATACAATACAGCCACACAACATTAGAAAGGATACGACCTTATAATTTATACATTTTAAAAAATGATTCTTCTTTCCACCACAGAATCATATTCCATTAAACAATCTCAAATGTTAAATACAAAATCCTCGACTAAAAGCTTTAGAGTTTATAATAAGCTTGAAGAAAGAGAGCAATAGGATGTTTACTGGCTTAAAAAAGAAAAATATTCGATGGGTAGCATTTCAAAGGTCATTGGCATTAGCAAGGCTACTGGTACACATGTACCCCCGAGGACTGAAGATGCGTAGTATGATATAATGAGTCAATGTTTGAAGTAGAGGGTTACCAGGGAAGGGCCCTAGTGATTCAAAAGAGAATAGGGACTTCATGTTCCAAGAAGATAGGGCTAGCTGCCATACAGGTGGCTATACAGCATGGTGGAAAGAAACATATCAAATTAGGATTCTTTGATTAATGGCCTGCCCAAAGTCCTGATCTCAACCCCATTAAACATCTCTCGAGCTACATTGATAGACTTATCAATGACAAGAGGGCTGTTATCAAAAATATCGATAAGCTCAAGACAGCTTTAGAAGAAGCTTGAGAAAATACCCATGTTGATCTTGCGGAACGTTTAGTTGGCTCAATGAAAGACCGCTGTCAGGCAGACATTGATGCCAAAGGTGGCCCAAAAAACATTAAATAAAACATTATATATATATATATACATTAATATAAGCAATAGGTTAAACTAACTTTTTGTTGAATTTGAGATCATTAGTATGTGTTTTGAGGCCATAGCCTTTTCATGTATAAAGCATGTTCTTTCTCAGGATTTGAAAAAAGAAAAATCATACCCTTTCTAATGTTGTGTGACTGTATGAAGTTTTTAACAGAAGTTGTTTTGTGGCTAACACCCTCAAACGCCTAAGTTAAGCTATCCACTGTATCCTACCTTATTACTTGCAGATACTTGTCTGTTTATATATATATTCCACTCGAGATCTTCTTTCAACTTCTTGGCCCATAATTGTGCAGTATATTTATGAATCTGAGTTTTGGGAACAAAATGAACAGCTTTCTAAAGCTTGATTCGATTGAAATAATAATAAATGACCTTTTGTTTTTCAGAACAAATGTTATATACTTTTTTCAGTCGTTTTCTATTTGTATTATCTTCACTTCTAACTTTTTAATTATCTCCATGTGCTCATCAAGCTTTTCACTGTCTTTGACAGGAAAACATTTATGTAATGATTGGTATTGACTCAATATTGTTAATAAAGTAATGATAAAAGAATCAATCTTCTCTTCCCAATTCATTGCCTCATTTCTTTGCCTGTCTGTGATCTGTTCTTGTCTATCTTTATATATATATATATAAAGAACTACTCATTTTTTATTTCAAACTGGAAGAAAAGACTGAAAAACATATGTAACTTAGAGCTTAAAAAAATAGCAAAACGTGATTTGGGCCAAGCCAAGCAAAAAAAAAGAATTATGTTAAGAGAACGGAAATTGGGGGCGGGGGCAATGAATTTATGCTATTATACTTTTCCATATATGGAATTACTATACTATGTTCTCCTGAAATAGGTGACTAAGTCTCTCTATTTCTAACATTACCAAGCACCCTTTTGCCTCTTAATTCTTAACAATATTAAGACTAATCAAAGGAAAAATATGTCTTGGGGATGTATTGAATGTATTTCTTGAATTGTTTTTTCATTTAATTGGCCATGTTTATATACTTTCTGAGCTACATTGACTAAGTTCTACAGTAACAAGTATTACATGATCGGGGCTGTGTTTTAGTTCTCTTTTTCAACAATACTAAGAGCAGAAAAAAAAAGTGTCTCTATTTTTTCTTCGGTAATTATTTGAATATGAACAGATAGACTTTACAGTTTGATATTTAACTAAGTATAGAAGAATAGAGAAATTTTTTTATTTATTTTTATTTTTAAAGTTTAATTCTGTGCACAACAAGTAGGAGGCTAATAAAAAAAGTATCTATAAAGAAGTATAAATAAATGTGTAAGATTAATTGATTATTTGTGTTAGTCTACTCTTTTTTATTTATGAATTCTACTTCTTTCTCTTTTCTCGAGAGCCAATCCTATATGATTGATCTTTTGAAAGAGCACCCGCTTCAAACTGCAGGTGTTGTAGCTGTTGGTACAGCACTGTATGCACTCTACTCCAGCTCCAAAGACAAGGAGGCTGGTGGTTTTGACAAAATACCTACACCTAAAGGAAAATACCCATACATTGGTAAGAGTTTTATTACAGCTAATAGTTTGCTGATAGTCGTACTGTTAGGTCATATACCACATCTCGGTAAAAACTCATTTTTAAAGATGCATGAATGGCATAAAGAACTAGGCAAGCAGAACTATAACCTTTATTATAATGATTTACCCATTAAAATCTCACTTATACTTTTTGTAGGTCCCATACTTCATATTAAAATCGGTGTAAACAATACTATATTTATCTCTGATCCTATTATTGCTCATGAAATATTTAACATCAATGGACGTATTACTTCATTACGACCACTCAGCAAATTTGGTAATGGGGTCTATAATATGAATGGAAGGTAACAGGATATTAGTGTATTTGAAATATATATCAACTAATCTAACACGTTTAAAACACAGAGGAATGATATATAGTCAAAATAAAAAGAAATTAAAAGAAGCAAGGCTTGCTGGTGAGATAAGAATAATATAGGCTATTTGAGTAGACGATTGTATTAACTTATTGCTATAGTAAATGCTTTCCTAGAACCTAAATCAGTAGATCAAATTGGAGATAGAATTCAGGCCGAGACAAGCTATCTTGTCGATCGATTGATTAAAAATGGAAGCACCAATGAAGGAGTAGACCCACTCCACGATACAACGTTTTTCTCTCTTAATGTCATATTAAGAATTTGTTTTGGCACTCGTATGAACTCAATAGAAGATCCAACTTTTGATAATATAGTAGATATCGTACAGCTGACTCTGTTATACGCAGACATGAAAGAAAACATCGACACATATCTTCCAGCTCTCGGCTTTATAAGATATCTTAAAGGCAGAGACAAGAGGCAGAAAGACTTCATCAACAATTTGCGTAATCCTGTTTTTAGAAAATTGATAAAGGAAGCCATTGAAAAAGATGAGGACTGTGTGGTTAAGATAATGAAGAATTCAGAAAAGAAGGATATGTATGATGAGGATGATATATTGATGGTTGTTAGTAAGTCAAAGTCTTATAATCATTCCTAGCCACAAAGAGACTTAGATTATTTTCTCTTCTGATTCAAGGTGAAATGATGGTTGGTGGAACAGATCCTGTTTCTGTAATACTTTCATGGGCTTTTGCATTCTTATCTCATCATCCAGAAGTCCAAAGAAAGATGTGTGAAGAGATTGATGCATTTATCGCCAAGTATAAACGACTGCCAACGTTTAAAGAACGTAATGAGCTTCCTTACATGATTTCTGTTCAAAGAGAGATCATGCGTCTTTACCCTGTTACACCCTATGGAGTTCCACATGTAGCTGAAGAAGACTGTAAGTAAAAAAAATGGATTTATTATTCTAGGAAAAAACTAAGCTATGCATTTAGTTGTAGTGAGAAATTACATGATTAAGAAAGGAACAACTTTGCTCAGTGATATGTACAGCATGCACAGAAACCCTGATGTCTATCCTGATCCTGAGAAATTCATTCCTGAACGCTTCATAAATAACAAGTCTACATTGTATGCATCTGCTAATGGAAATGTGAAAGAAAGAGACCAGTATAACTTTGGGTGGGGAAGGTAATAAACTGATTACTATAATTGTTTGCTAGTTATTAACATACTGTTTTATGTGTTTTTAGACGCATATGTCCTGGAATCTACTTGGTAAGCTGTTTGGAAAGACTTTTAGCTTGCTGAAACTTTTAGTATACTAATCAAAACATTTGAATTGGTTTATATTAGGCTGAAACAAATTTTTTTTTTGTATATACCACTCTTTGGTCACAATATACTATTGAACCAGCACTTGACACTAATGGCAATCCTGTGTATGCTGATATTGAGAGTTTTAATGATAGTGGTGCAGTAGTAATACCAAAGCCTTACAAAGTACGCTTTATTGAACGCCCAGACAAACTTCTTTAAGTTTATTTATTCTGTTTTTTATGTAATAAACTTTGAAATGTTCATAGGCTCCAAGTGATAGATTCAAGAGTATAGCATGAGATCTTTCAATTGAAAAACTATTAGCTGGTACAAAACTACATAACCAAAGACTTTCCTATATTTAAACAGTGTTATAAATTACTGTGCGAATGAGCAGTCTATATTTCTTATTCTAAAATATTTCAATATGAAACTGTGAATTCAAATTTGGTTGGTTAATGGCATATGCAGTTCAAAACATTTTTTATTTTGGGTGTAGGTGCTATTCACACATGAGATATATTGGCCACCTTATGAGATCGTTTGAGAAAAATAAAAATAAACATAGAAACACTTCAAATATAAAAGTGAAAATAATAATGTAAAGAAGAACGAGAAACAGAAGAACAGAAAAACACAAAACCTCAAATGAGGGAAAAAATGATGAAAAGTGGGAAATGATTGTAGATGATAATTATGAATAAACATCCAAAAAGGCCATAAAGCCAACAACAAAACCAGGACACCAAAAAGATAACCGTCATCCTGTGGCGATTTGAAATCCAACGAGGAATACTTAGAGCAACTCGGACAATCCTGAGGACACAAATACAGCAACTACACTAGCAGCTTCTGGCTTTGCTAAACGGGTTAAGAATGGGTGGTAGAGGAGAGATCGGAACTTCTCATTTTACATTGTACAGTGGCTTTCTAAATAATAAGGAAGATTTTTTATGTCCCGATATACTTCTGTAATAAGAAATACTTATTCTTTGTAATAAAAACACACAGTAAACACACAGTAAAGACTTCAAAATAAGATAAAGTATAAAGAAGGTCAACAGGATAATAAATACTGATTGATTGGGTCGAAACCATTAATATTTGGTGTTTCCACCCTTGGCCTTTATCACAGCCCTACATCTCTGATGTATGCTATTGATGAGGCTATTGGTAACCTTCTTGGGGATCTTGTCTCATTCTTGGACCAAGAGTACCTTCAAATCTTAGAGGGTTTTTCTTGGAGTCATCTTCTTTCGAACTGTTCTATCCAGATTCTCCCAAAGATGCTCAATTGGGTTCGGGTCAGGGCTCTGAGAGGGCTACCCTTCCATAGTGACAATGCCCCTCTCATCCTTCCATTTCCTAGTCTCCTTACTAGTATGGCAATTGGCATTGTTCTATTGAAGAACATAGCCTACCACTAGATTCAGTGCCAAAAGACGAGCCAGCTTGGAGTAATAGGCCGTTTCTAAAATACTAGTGTATTTGGCACTATTGATGGATCCCTCCACCACAGCAAGTCTACCAACACCTTCACTAGAAAAGAGAACCCCACACCATTACCCCACCACCACCAAACTTCATGGTGGGCTTGATGTTCTTTGGGATCAGTCCCTCCTTCTTCCTGCGTACCACCCTGTTGCGGTTGTTGGTCTTCATCAGCTGGAACTTCGATTTATCGGACCATATGACTGTCTTCCAGTCTTCATCTGTCTAACGAAGGTGGGCCTTGGCCCAAGCAAGTCTCAACTTCTTGTGCCTGTTGGTGAGAGCAGGCTATCTGATCATCATCTAAGAAGACAAGCCAATCTTTTTCATCATTTTTTGGAATGTCCTCATGGACACTTTGGTGGCCATCCCTTGGTGAAGCTCTTTCATGCTCTGGAAAGAGTCCCTTGCCACCTTACGAGAAACCTTCTCTCGTCACTCTCATTCAGAATAGGCTTGTGCCCAGAGTTCTTCTTTGCTTTGAAGCAGCCAGTTTCCCTGTACTTCTTCACGATTAGGCTGACAGCAGAATGACTGATGCCAAACATGGCTGCAATATCCATTTGTCTAGTGCCATATTGAGTGGCCTCATGAACAATGAGTTGATGAGTGAAGTTGTTGATATTCTTCTTTCTGTTTCCAATAGGCTTGGTGGTTTATTCAGTGGTGTTGGATATAATAGATATTATAGCGGAAAAAGAAGAAATGAGGAATAAGTAAAAAAAAACTTTTTTTTTACCAAAACAGAGGTCAGAAAACAAAATTTTTATTAATCTTTTGCCTGATACTGTATATACCATTGTCAGCAACAGATGCTATATTCTCACTTCTCCTCCGGTCTCTCCTCTACCACCCATTCTTAACCCGTTTAGCAAAGCCAGAAGCTGCTAGTGTAGTTGCTGTATTTGTGTCCTCAGGATTGTCCGAGTTGCTCTAAGTATTCCTCGTTGGATTTCAAATCGCCACAGGATGACGGTTATCTTTTTGGTGTCCTGGTTTTGTTGTTGGCTTTATGGCCTTTTTGGATGTTTATCCATAATTATCATCTACAATCATTTCCCACTTTTCATCATTTTTTCCCTCATTTGAGGTTTTGTGTTTTTCTGTTCTTCTGTTTCTCGTTCTTCTTTACATTATTATTTTCACTTTTATATTTGAAGTGTTTCTATGTTTATTTTTATTTTTCTCAAACGATCTCATAAGGTGGCCAATATATCTCATGTGTGAATAGCACCTACACCCAAAATAAAAAATACTTTGAACTGTATTACTATGGCTACTATTTACTTGCATTTCATTGTGGCAATAGATTCAACACCCAAAAAAGTCCAATGCTTTATCCTAGAATGATAGACAATTATGATTTTAAATATAATAAAGATATTGTTGAACTTGTAGAATAAATAGGGATAATTAATATTGACTTAAGAAGAGTCTTTATTTACCTAATTATCATCATAAAACAAATGCCTTGTATGTTAAAATGAGCTCTAGCTTATAAAGAGAGTCTTTAAAAAGGCAGTTAAATTCATCATACTACTCTAACTTATAGAATTGATGAGTGTATAAGTTAGATATCTTATGACTAATAATATTCTCTAGATAGCCTACTTGTATATCTTGTTTATGATTTTTATATTGTATCTCACTTGCTAAAGTCAATCAAAGTAACAATGCCTAATGGTGCTTATTTTAAAGTTATGATCAATAGAGTATCCTAGCATTTTATTATTATTTCTTTCTCTCTTTGATGGGTCCATGATAGAGAATATTACATGTCTAAAGTCTATTGTGCTTATGCTGGAAAGAGTACCAGTTAACATTATTATCAGGTGGTTCTTACACTAATAAAACAACTGGTATTTTAGGAAACAGACTATATATTTAATTTTTTTGTTTTAAATAAATACTGTAGAAAGATAACCTGTAGAGATTCCAAGGAATAGTGTGTACTATCCTATAGTATCCACAAGCTTTATTCTTTCTCATATGAATTACTATAAGTGACTCGACTGTTTATATAAATAAATAAATAAATAAATAAGCATATCTATTAGCATTTAATATGTTTTTAATATATTGTCTTTGCCTTAACACTTTAGAAGAAGCTTTTAAAGAACGTAGAGATACTCATTAATACTAAACTTTACTTTACAGCGATGTCATAGCTTATACAGTCTTCAGTGACAGTCTGGCTTTACAGTCACATTAAAGTGAAAAGGTACTAGTGTACAGATCGTATGGTGTGGCAGTATTCGCCTGTTAGATCTTGAGGTATACATCCTATTTTCTTATTCTAACAAGCCTTTTAGAGTTCTTCATCTTTTTCTTTTTCTTTTTTTCTAATATTCTTCTGGAGTTTGTAATAAAGTAACTTTACTAACGATCCTTCTCAAATGATATCTCTAATCTCAAGGGGGTTTCTTCATTAAGACGTGTACTCTTTTCTCTTTCGGTGGTTGGATTCCGTTTTCTTATTCAGTGAGTGGTCCCGTCCTGCAAGTATCCAAACTTAAATTCAAAACAAACTCTACAGTAGCTCCACTAGCTCGTTCTATTTATTTTCTTTGAGTAATGCTAAAAAGCGTAAAATGTAAAAATACTTCTTATTCTCTTTATTAGAACAAGGTAGCAATAATAAGTTCAGAGTAATGAAGAGGCAAATACAAGAGAGAGCTCTATATTCCCAGTACCTTAAATTCCAAGACAGGCATAAACGGTAGCACATGGCGCGTAATGCTATAGTCATTTCTTCATTCATTTCATGCCCCCTCTTTTTCTTATGCTTTCTTAAGTATCCATGCCATGTCCGTGCCAATTCTGTATCCTGATACAATGTTTCATCTTTCTGTTTCAGCCTAGTGTTATATATCATGCTGAGCATGTCTTTCTACAGTGAATAGGAGGGTTGGATTTATCATACTATGGTAAATACATGAGCTGTATTCTCTTCTTTCCAGCAATACACATTCGGCATTCTAGAGGATAGGGATGTACACAAAAACAGATAGTTTTATTGATTCATGGGAAGTTGCATGACAGAAGAATCGGTT
Organism: Spinellus fusiger; assembly: GCA_025094145.1. Classification (NCBI taxonomy): domain Eukaryota; kingdom Fungi; phylum Mucoromycota; class Mucoromycetes; order Mucorales; family Phycomycetaceae; genus Spinellus; species Spinellus fusiger. The sequence goes on along the minus strand of JALLLS010000029.1, from coordinate 147,878 downwards.
ATAGATGGACAAAGGGAGGAAATAGACAGAAAGAAAGTGATAGAGTGATAAATGAACACATCCTGGTAATGAAGTTACCACTAAAGAATGGACAAAACTACTTGACTAACACCAGAATCTACCATTGGCTTTCTATTTGCTAATAAGAGACTGTCCCTGGGTGGTGACTTCACCATCAGCCTCGACAAAGTTGACGTGTTCTTGGTCAAAAGAGAGAGAGTTTACAATAGAATCAGGGACTTCAACCGAGAAACCTTTGATAGCAGAACGGTAGCGGTCCTTGATAGTAGCACCACTGGCCTCTACCTTTGCGATTTCAGCATCGATCACGCTGTCGGGGGTATCCTTCTTGAAGCTGACGATGTAAGATGCTATACATATGTGAATCAAACCATTAGAAATTAGACTTACAAGACATAATGAAGAGGTATAAGTTGAATAGCAGGAAAGATGCGCATCTCATAGGCCTTTATAAACCTGATGCGGGCATTGATTTGGGGTCACATGGAGTTCCCGAGTGAAGCTAATCGTCACCGTCTGAAGAAGAAAAAAAGGGGGAAGAAAAAGATAAAAGGTATCTCTGCAGATGTGTCTCTCGATGGGCTTACATTTATGTTTATGTTTATATTTATAGTTAAGTATGTGTTTATTTGTGGGTGCATGGACTTTCTCGAGCATTTACACTGTAAAAGATGATACACAGAGAAAGAGAATTCTGTCCCACAACAGTTTAAGTAAAAACACGTTCCTTGAGTGTTTATTGGTTGTATTTCTCCTTTCCTTGTCTATTCTTTTCTATTAATTTATTTGGCTCGTATAAAATCAAAGGAAGTAAATGCACCTTTGGCTGTGTTAATGTGTGTCTTTTTATGAGTTGCCATGACTCCGACCTGCTGTTAGCCAAGACACTCGACAGTCTCTGCTGGGGTTTTGTTTAATCATTTTATTCACTGAAGAATACTCCTGTTTCTCATTTGTTGCCATGACTACACACCTATACATCTCAAAATAAGAAAGTGAATACAGATCGTAGCTGTGTCCTTATATTATTTATTTATTGTCTTTTTTTTTTTTTGCTAATGCACGGACAATGAAACGAATGAGATCAATACCAGCCATTCATCTTTACCAGGTGAAGATGGTTACTCTAGTAAAGAAAGAAGAAAAAAAGAAATGCAGTCATGAATCGTGTGGGCAAATAATATGAATGATAGGTGCTTATAGTACGCTTATCTTTAAAGGTCAATAACTTGTAAATATTTTCTGACTCGGTGACAAACCAATGATATAGAGGAGGAAAAAAAAATATAGGGAAAAAATCAAATAATAATAAAGCGCCTTTTTTCCTTCTTTTTCTTTTTCCATCCCAAATGTCTCTTCGTACTTTTGCCACTCGTGTCATTCGTCCTTTTGGTCCTATTGGCCAAATCAATGCTATGCGCATGTATGCCAGTAGGTCATAGAATGCGCGTCCTCGCTACTCACTGTTGCAGCCAAATACTACACTCGTGAACACGAGTGGGTCAGTGTAGAGAACGGTATTGGTAAAGTGGGTATCACTGACTATGCCCAACACGCTCTTGGTGAGGTTGTCTTTGCCGAACTGCCTCAAGTGGGCTCTACTGTGGAGCAAGATGGTAATGGATAGAAAAGTAACAGTGTATATTCACTCTGCTAGGTCTGTTGGGCTCCGTGGAATCTGTGAAGGCTTCCAGCGATGTTCATTCTCCTGTCTCTGGTGAGGTGATTGCCACCAACATAGAGCTTGATGGTTCGCCCGATCTGATCAACAGCAGTCCCGAAGAGGATGGTAAGAAAGAGAAAAAGAGGAGAAGAGGAGGAGAAGAGATGAATAGAGATGGATATAGTCTGTTTCTTTTATTTTATTTGGTTTTGCGTGCCTGGTGAATGGACTGAGACTGACAAGCTGTCTTTTTGTTTTTGTTTTTATTAGGCTGGTATGCTACAATTAAGTTAAGCAACCCTGATGAGGTCAACAGCTTGTTCAACAAGAGCAGTTATGATGAGTTCTGTTCCGAGAACAGCGAGTAGATGTTTATACTCATAGATACACCAATAAATAAATAGATAGGCCTATAGACACCTGTCATTTAGTATCTAATAGACTACCAGGCCCCTGATGCACTGAATGTGTGGTGTATATATTTTTCATTAGGTGTTATTCAGGCACATCGTTCTGAAGTGAGATATAAAATAGCGGACAGATGAAAGGGAGAGAGTTGGCCTCACTGTAAAATTGAGTCGAGGCTAAATTTAACACAAGTCTCTTTCCACTTTTTGTCGTGTTGATGGTGTACTCGGAAGACTCTCTCTGTCAATCAACACTAGAACAACACCATGACCAGCTATTGACCAAGTGTTACTTGTTAGCATGTGACGCTGTTGCACTCGATCGACAAGGCTCAGTGGATGCAGCAACAGAAGGTTACAGAAAAGTCATCAAGGTATAGCTCATTTGCACACATGGCTGCTCATCGGCTTAGATGTGCCATGAATTGTTGGACATGGAGCAGACTCATCGCGATGAACTGGAGCAAAAGTTGGACAAATACGTGCATCGATTGGATCAGTTGAGCCGTCTTCAGCAGGCATCCGTATATACTAAGAAGACTCTTTCTGACGCACAAGAAAACATCAAGGCAGATGCTGCCACTAATAATAATAATAATAAAAGCGAGGAGAGTGAAGAGGAGAGTGAGGAAGAATGGGAGGCAGATATTCGATTTAGTCTGGCAAAAGCACAGGTATTGTTGATAGGCACAATAGTCTCAACATCCATTCATCGTCTAAACTCCAGTCAGTTTGCCATGGATCAGGCAGAAGTGAATGAGAAAAAAGGATTCACAGAAGAAGCATTAGATTATTATTCGGACGCAGCAGAACTCTTCTTAAGCTCCTACAGAGGTACTTGTGTTATGAACATACTTTAGAATGAAGCGTCTATTTAGGATTACCTGAAAGTCACTCAAAACGTTTGCCCGCAAGACGCTCATTTGAAGCTGCATTGACTAAGGCTGAAGTCTTTAAAACAATGCAAAAAACAAAAGCACTTAATCTGGAAACACTCTTCGCTTTTCCACAGTCTATAGTTGATGGCACTGTTACTCACGACGATCCTATTCTTACACAAAGACTCTCTGCAAATGAAATTGATGTGCTTAAACATACATCAAATGTCAATAGCAAAATATTTCTTCCATGGATAGACTCTTCTGACCTTAAAGAGAAATTCTCATTTGATACCAAATTCATGCAAGTTGTCTTTTTAGCAGACTTCTCTTTACTTATAGAATGATACCTAGTGACCCTGAAGGATCCCTCAAACTATCAGACAAACAATTGAGAAGTTTTGGTGGTTGGAAAAGACCTTTGGATTTCATGAAACATCCTCAATTAATTCGCTTGATTTCAAGGTAACTATTTTCTGCTATTATGAAAGGCCTTATCTTCTTCATACATCATTGCTAGTACAAGTATCATTCAGGACATTGTAACAGATTGTTCTTTTGTCGCTTCTCTGTGTGTGGCTGCTGCATATGAGCAGAAGTTTAAGAAACAGGCAAGTGGCTATAACATGATTACTCATCCAAAGTAGCTTATTACCTCTTGTATCTATCCCCAAAACATCCAAGGAGAGCCATGTTACAACCCAAATGGAAAATACGTTGTGAAATTGGTGTATAATGGAATTGCACGCAAGGTACTAATGAGAGAAGAAAAAGGGACTATAGGAGAGAAAAGAACATGTCTATTGACTTTATTGTATAGATAGGTATGTGGCTAAATAACAATAGCATATGTCTGTCGATAGTGTAGCTATTGCCATTCTAAGCATGTTTATCTTCATACCACTCTATTGAATGATGCTTGCACATAAAAAGTGGTAGATGATCTGTTACCCATGTCACGTCAAGGTACACTTATGTGTACGTTCTCAAGTAATAAAGAAGAGCTATGGGCGAGTATTATCGAAAAAGCTGTGAGTTTTATCCACCTTTGATTTGTACTAATCACCAACAAAAGTACATGAAGCTTATGGGTGGATATGACTTCCCTGGATCGTAAGTAATGCTTTAACATACAATGGCATTGATAAACTGGTTTATCTACTTGATCATAGAAACTCTGGCATCGATCTACAGTAAAGATTCAACATGTGTTTACGCATTTGACTAAAACAATCTCTCCATGTCTTCATGAATCTCTACTAGCTGCCTAACAGGATGGATTCCTGAGCATCTGTTCATTCACGAGTAATTTCTTCCCTTGAGATGAGACATATAACTTATTATATTGCAGTAGTAAACACTTTTCAGCTGACAAGGTGTGGAATAGAATATTAGACGGTACCAAATACGGTGAGTCTTATAAAATCAATATATTTTCTTAATTGAGATTAGGCGATGTACTTGTTACCATTGCTACGGGTGAAATGGCGATAGAAGAGGCAAATACTATGGGTTTAGTCGTCACACATGCCTATGCAGTAATTGGTAAATATATATGAGAAGCAAAACATTTGGATAACACAGGATAAGACATCAAAGTGGTGATGGGTCAGCGGTTTATGCAGGTCAAGAATCCTTGGAGCCATCAGAGGTGGAAAGGACCCTACAGTCATTTAGACACTACACACTGGACAAGCGAGCTCAAAGAAGCTCTTCATTACGATCCTTTGATAGCAGCACAAAAGGACGATGGTATCTTTTGGATTGACTTTGAATCCGTCTGCTCTTACTTTACCTCTATTCACCTGAACTGGAATCCTGAGCTATTTACCCACCGTTGGGTATTGCACTCGTATGTCTAGCATCCCAACCAAAGAACTAATTTTATCTTTTCTAGTGTCTGGCCTGAAGAGATTGGGCCCAAGAAAGATATCTATAATTTGGGTTTGTATTGATCCATTGATTAGCTGTTTATCTTATATAATGTGTAGGGTACAACCCACAGTTTCATTTAAGAGTCAATGTGCCAGACCATAAAGTAGCTACTGTGTGGCTATTATTATCAAAGCACATTCGGGTGACAGAAGAAAACATAGACTACATCACACTACATGTCTATAACAACTCCAATGGAGAACGTGTGTTTTATCCAGGAGAGCCTTTTAAAGAAGGGACCTATATCAACAGCCCTCACATTCTTGTAAGCAAGTAGTAGAGCGGTAAAGTACTGATTGTGGATAGGTTCGATTTAATGCATCTCCTGGTATAAGCAACTACACTATTGTGGTCTCACAACATGAAAAGTCTCGTTCGCTCTATTTCTCTCTTCGCGCTTATTCATTGGCTCCTATTCAATTGACAGAAGTGCCTATGCTATATTCCATAGAAAAGAAGGTAAAACTGCTTAATTGCTTCATGAGCTTACTACTACTACTATTATTATTATTATTTAGGTCTATGGAGAATGGACAGAGCAGACAGCGGGTGGAAATGCTTCTCATGCTAGTTTTCTTCACAACCCACAATGGAAAGTGACAGTACCTGCACCACAGTCCACTCGTGGATCCAATGGATTTTTGCTTATGCTGGAAGCACCCAAGTCATTTGCTGTGCATCTACAAGTGATTGAAGGAGGAAACAGAGTCTCAAGGCAAGTGATCCATGTGAATTTGTATTAAATATCTTTATCCGTATCTTACATAACTATAGTGTATCTACAAGAGAGATTGTAGTGGATTCTGGTCCTTATCGACATGGCTTCTCTTACTGTATATTAGAGTGTCTACAAGGTAAACTGTTTTCCTCGGGCAGTTTAAAAGAAAGATATTGATCTCAAGTGTCATGTATTGTAGCAACAAGTTATACAGTGATAGCTTCTACTTTTGAACCAGAGCTATTAGGCCAGTTCATTCTTACAGTAGCAAGCAACACACAGCTTCAGGTGGATTCTATTCCAGGAGAAGGAGCAGTTAAGTCTATCATTGATTCTTCTTCTTTTTTTCTCATTTTTACTACAGGGAATGTTCCGTAAAGTAATTCACGGAGAATGGTAAGTAAAGACAAAGCAACATTACCCGACCTATTAGGATTTGTGGCTACAATGCCATGGGATGCCCCAGCTATGGAAATTATAGCAAGAACCCTCGCTATCTCTTACATGTCCGTGAGTTAACGACTGTAAAGTAAGTAGACCTCACACCCATAGATACAATGCCTTTCTATAAACGTACTTATCTTACTCTTTTATTTATTTATTAGAGTGCGTTTACAGACTAAAATTACACCCACACCTTCCATCAATGTCACTCTGTATGAAAAGCACCCTAAAGATGTGTTTGGTCAAGAGGTGGCTACCTCAGGACCCTATACCAATGTTATACAGGTACTTTCTTTGGGTGTTCTTTTATATAAATATAACTTGCACTTATTCTAGGGTATTGCTACGAACAATGTGGCACTGAGCCAAAATGAAACAGGTAACAGCAACCATATAAGCAATGCTATTCTTTTCTTCCCCCTCCTCCTTCTTTTTTTAACAATGTGTGTTCTGTGCTTAGGCTACCTTGTTGTATTTGCCACGCATGAAAGTAATATTGCAGGTGAATTCACTGCTACTTTTTACAGTGACTGTCCCATTACTGTACGAAAAGATTCATAGGAAAAAAAAAGACATGTCTATTGAATACACGCCCAAACAGTCTAGTGCTTGTTCTTTACACTTTGAATTATACTTAATGCACGCTGTCCAATAGCAATAGCGAAGATAGATAGGACAGATAGATAGCCAAGTGTCTGGAATAGGTTGAGTTGAGTCCAATACAAAAAGAAGAGATACTCAATGGATGCCAAAGACACCAGAAAAGCAACAATAGAAGCTGGGCCTGAGGAAGGACCCTTCATTAAGCTAGAGGCTACTTTAGCAGGAGTGATGCCAAGAGAAAGCCACTATCAGACAATAACAGCTATTAATACCATATCATCCTACTGCGTTGAATCACTTACACCACCCAAGACAATGATCCAAGGCAGCAGGACAATCAGGCTAAAGGCCTTAGAGAACCAGGCAGCAGGCATGACTTGGGGTTGGCGAAAGACGTGGTGGATTTCAGGTAGTTTCTCAAATACATCTTCATCACCTGCGCAATAGACATAGGCAACCATAGACAAAACACTAAGGGCAAGAAGAAGGCGTGTCATGATGAAGTGTGTTGATGTCTCTCTAAAACAAGGGCTGCTTCTGCTCTTCTTTCTGAGTGGGAGAGAAGAGAGAGAAACGCGTTGCTGTAAAATGATTGGTAGGCTGAAATAGCCGTCACAAGAATGGCCTGCACTCTATAGACCATGATAAATATAAGGGGGCCATGGGTGGGTATAATTGCCAATAGGGTGAAATTCACTACAGTGCAATTTATAGTAGTGTTTACTCAATAGAGACAGCCAACTGTTCGTTGTTAGTGTATGTCTATGTATAAGTCTATAACTTTGAGAGCAAGGAGTAAAATAGGCACCATCTTGCAATGATTAGTTATTGGTGTTCAAAAACCCAAGAAATAAGAGGTACTTTAAGTAGTTAAGTTGTGTTTCTCAAAACCTCATTCGATGAATTTAAATACTACGTGTAGACATCCTCTTCCAAGACATAAACAATACAAGAAGAACCACTTGAAAGTGTTCTATTCTAAAAAGGCATAGACAATACTCTTTCCCTTGTTGAATTCCAAGGAACAGAACATTTCCCCCCAACTGTAACAATACTGTAGATGTACCAAGAAAAAGAAAAACAAGACGCATTTAATAGAATAACAGATGTGTGGAGCCATGTCAAGAAAACATTGTATAAAGCCTATGACATTGTTGATAATGTCAAAGGATTGAGTCCACATATTTCAAGAGACATTGTCACTACTCATTCAATTCAATTAGTACAACCAAAAAATTATAATAGTTGTAATTATTATTCCATAGACCTTTGATAGATGCACTTCCTTTGCTAACAAATACACCTTTTGTTTCTAGTTTTTCGAACACCAATACACACCTCCAGTCTTAGATGTAGCTGTCTATGCAATGAAAGGGCTGCAATGCTTAAAAGTAGCAGTGTACGGGATAGTGACAATCTTTGGTTGTACCCTTTTTGATCCTATAGTATTGCTAAAACATCCAAAGGCAAAGGGGTGCTTGGTATAATAAAAGGTATGTTTGTCAAGGATGCAAATATCTAGCTAGTTGCTATTTTATATACTTTTTTTCCCTTATGCCCCAGGAGTAGCCTTTTTATTTATTTATCTAATACGTACATGTGTATAGTTTACTACAATGAGACTTCAATGAAACTAGGACTGGTGCTGTTTCTATTTTCTAACAATCACAATGCTCCACTTTTCTTCTCTCTCGATCCTTTAAACCATTAGATTATTATTAAAGTGGATGGGATTGTATTTAAATGTTTATCTTTAAGAAAAGACTTAAGGTGAATGATGACAATTGATTGATTAATTTAATAAGTCATTGATACCATTGTGGCTAACAATCATAGTACAATCCCATGTAATAAATAACTAGACGGCAAACCCATTTTTATCCTTTCCTCAAAAATAAAATAGAGGTCTTTTTCTTTTCTTTTATAACTTATTCAAAAAATGACTTCAAGCAATGAAAAGCAGCTAACTCTTAGCCAAGAACATAAAGATAGTCCTATCAAAAGAAGAGGGCATGATATGTTTATCAGAGGTCAAATCATAGGACAATGGAAAAGACATACTGCTTATCAAGAGATTGCTGATGATCTTGACATCCCAAAGAGCACAGATTGTCCTAGTGTATAAAAACAAAGGCATAAATCGATCCAAAATGAGTACAGGAAGACCTGAAAAGGTTTCATCTACTTCAAAACTGGCTATCGTTTTGTCTATTCGCAGAAACCCTATGCAAACAATCGCATATCATTTGAAAAATATGAATGATCCAGGCGTGGATATTTGCCGTAGCACATTTTTAAAATACATTAATGAACTCGGGGTTTTTTCATGCTCATCATCAAGACAGCTTGGAATGACACTTACTCACAAGCATACCAATGCACAACAGCTTGAACAATGCTTGTGTAGTGAATGGGAGAAGATCCCAAATGAATTTATGGAGAATTTAGTCAATAGTATGCCAAGGAGGTGCTCTACTGTGATAAAGAATAAATGCTTTGATACAAAGTACTGAGCAATATATTTATAATAAAAAATGTAGATAATCATCTAAAGAACAACTGTTCCAAATCTTGTATTATTTCATGAATATTTTATTATGAACATCTTTGACTGATAGATATACTTTTATTTCTCAAAATAAAATATAAATATAAAATTAATTTGCCGTTAACTCATTTACTGTATGTGTCTGTATTGTAAATATAATAGACTCTTGCATAGATAAAATATGCAAATAAAACTTAAAGAAGTCTGTCAGGACGTTCAACAAATCGTACTTTGTAGGGTTCAGGCATGCTGACTACTCCACCATCAACATAGCTTTTGATATTAGTGCACACAGGATTGCCATTAGAGTCAAGTGCTGGTTCAATAGTACAGCGTGCCCAAAGAGTGGTATATGTCATAAATAACTCTGTCTCAGCCTAATAGAAACCATTTCAAATGTTTTGATTAATATACTAAATTTTTCATCTAGCTAAAAGGCTTACCAAATAAATTCCAGGACAAATACGTCTAACCACACATAGAGAACATTATTGATAACTTATTATATATATATATAATTTAGTAATATATAATCTACCTTCCCCATCCAAAGTTATACTGGTCTCTTTCTGTTGGCTTTCCATTAGCAGATGCATAAAATGTAGACTTGTTATTTATGAAGCGTTCAGGAATGAATTTCTCTGGATCAGAATAGATATCAGGGTTTCTGTGCATGCTATACATATTACTGAGCAAAGTTGTTCCTTTCTTAATCATGTAATTGTTCACTACAACTAGAAATTAAAATATAAATTAGTCCCGTGTCAAGAAAATTAATTACAATGTACTTACAATCTTGTTCAGCCACATGTGGAAGTCCTAAAGGTGTCGTAGGATAAAGACGTAAGATTTCTCTTTGAACAGAAGTTATGTAAGGAAATGCTTCGCGTTCGGTAAACTTTGGTAGTCGTTTATGCTTGGTGATAAAGGCATCAATCTCTTCACATATTCTTTTTTGGATCTCTGGATAATGAGATAAGAAGAAAAAGGCTCTGGAGAGGGTCACAGAAACAGTATCAGTCCCAGCAATAATAAGGTCATCTTGAACAGGAAAAATGAGTCTCTTTCTGGGCTATAAATAACTGTTAAGTTTTAACTTACTAACAAGCATCATCATATCATCTTCATCATATATTTTTTCCTCTGTGTCTTTCATTTTCTTCAAGAGACACTCTTCATCTCTTTCAAGAGCCTGATTTATCATTTTTCTAAGAACAGGATTGCGTAGATTGTTGATAAAGTCCAGTCCTTTTTTGTCACTGCCTTTAAGATAACTTACAAAGCTAAGAGCTGGAATATATGCGCCGATGTTTTCTTCTACACTCAAGTGAAACATAGTCAGACGATTTATTTCTAAAATATCCATAAACATTGGATCATTTGTCGAATCGAGACGGATACCAATGCAAACATTTAATATCAAATTAAGTGTCCTGAATGTTATATCATGGAAGGGATCAACCCCTTCATCAGTATTTCCATGACTCATCAGTTGATCAATAAGATAGTCTGTCTCAAATTGGATTTCATCACCCAATCGATCTACTACTTTAGGTGCCAAGATGCTACTTGCTATAACAACAAATTAATACAATCAACTCGTACACTAGCTTCTATTACTCTTATCATACCAGCAAGCCTAGACTCTTTTAACTTCTTTTTATTTTTAGGAAAGCCCATTCCTCTAAATATTTTTAATGTGTTAGATTAGTTAATATATAGTTTTAATACACTAATATTTTGTTACCTTCCATTTAGACTATAGGCTCCATCACCGAGTTTGTTGGATGGTCTTAAAGTAGTAATACTACCATTGACGTTAAATATTTCATGGGCAATAACAGAATCAGAAATAAAGACAAAATCCTGAACACCCATTTGAACTTGAATGATGGGACCTATCAAAAGTATGGGTCAGAAGACATTGCAGTATGACTAAAATATCAGATATATTTACCCAGCTCTTTATGCCACTCGTGTATCTTTAAAAATGCATTTTTACCAATATGTGGTAAATGTCCTAGATAATACAGTTGTCAATAGTTTATCAGTTTCGGCAGAATGCTTACCTAGGTATGGGTATTTTCCTTTAGGTGTAGGTATTTTTTCAACTCCATCATGCTTTTTGTCATTGAAAGTAGAATAAAGAATATAAAGAGCTGTACCAACAGCTACAACACCCGCGCTTTGAAGTGGATGGTCTTTCAAAAGTTCAATCATATAAGATTGACTTTCGAGAAAAGAGAAAGAAGTGGAATTCATAAATAATAAAGAGTAGATCAGAGTAGATTGATAGTTATTATTTTGCTCATATTTATACTTTTTTATTATCCGATAAAAACATTTTACAGATAGTAGTATTGTATCAATATTTGCATTGAAAAAAGTCCTATATATTGTTTTGGCATATTGTTTGTGTGACCTTGGGAAAACTCGTTCACTTTCGACTTAAAATTTCATTAAGATTATTATTCAATTTTTAGGAATTGTTCACATAGTAAATGGACAAAAAGTGCTTGATAAGACTTAGTTCAGATAAACAGGAAAACAAAACAAAAAAAAATTGATATTCAAGTTCTCAATATATTTTATATCTTTTATTAAGTACCATATATTACCAAGCCTATAATTATCGTAAGATAACTCATCTAAATTGAAATGAGGCTTTTATTAAAATAATAAACAATCCATAGATAGGAAGAGAATATAAATATAAGCTTAGATAGTAGTTGTAGTTTTTCAATATTTATCTCATTTACTTTCTTAGCATATCATTTGCCCAGGATTCATTACACTTTATATAAATAGTGTAACTATTTATAACAAGATTATTATTCTTTAACTAAGAAAATAAGTAAAAATACGGGAACTAAACTAGGTCAACACAATAATATGTACATATCAAAGAATTGTCTGGCGATAAAGAAGGCCATCCTGAATCTGAAATACAATGATTTTGTATTGGCCCAGTTTATTGTTGTCTTTGGGTTCTTAAGTCAAAGGTATATTGCATAGTAGAATGTGTAGTTAAACTCTGGTGTTTATTGAATGGAATTGTTACGTGTTTTATACTTTTTCTAATGGCTTTAGCTTCAGGGGTGTTCTATTGAAATACTATGAACTATCGACATCCCTTGATATTCGATAAAGTCCTCCTCTTAGTTTGGTAATAAATGAGTCCTAATTCTCGAGTGATCCTTCCCATTATGGCGAAAATCTTCACGACGGATTTATCATTAAATACATACATTTTTCTACCATGAAACGACTGATAGTTGTTGAATAATTGTATTCTAAACTCATTTATGGCCCTCGTTTTTTTGTAGGAAGGTGACTGGCCTTGAGATTGAATTTATGTAATCTCTTTTTTTTGTTGAGACACTTTTTCGGTCTCTACTCATATGTCAAAATTAGATCTGACAAGAACACATTGTATTCAAGGTACTTGTGAAGATACGGAATAAGAAATACCATCTATAAAAATATGTAAATTATGCATAAAAAAAAGAGAAAATGACTAAAACAAGCGCAGGGGCATGTGACGTCTTTGCTTTTGAATATTAAAATATATGTTGAGAAAACTGAAAGAACGGTTGAAAATGACAATTCAGTAGGTATAAACTATAGCCTGTAATACTACACCAAAGACATCTCAAGAAGTTTTAACTCAATATATACTTTTTTTAACACTCAATGTAAGTACACTCAATAGACGAATGCCCTTGAATTAGCAGTATACATACTGTTCAGAAGGCAGAGGCAAAGGGTGTGCTTGATAAAATAGAAAGTATATTCTTCAACTTGTAAATGCCTACTTCTATGCTTACTTATATACTTTTCTATCCTTACGTTATCTATCTATTTTCTCATGGCTATTCAAGGGCATGTAGAGCCATCCTGTTTCTCTAGTTTCCGTATTATTTATGCTATGGGCGTAGTAGGTAGTTTAGGCTTCAGGGGTAAAGCACAAAACTTAGTGACAGTAAAACATAGTGGGTCCTCATGCTTCAGAGGAAGCACCACTCTATTTCCAACATTACAAATTAAAGTAGTCAGAGACAATCACTGACTTACCAAGAAACAAAAGATAATATACATATTTATTTCCTCTAATGCTACCTACATTACGAGAGACGGCTATAGCTATTAATTTAGTATCTGTTGTTTAAACTTTTAAAGTCTAGCTATGTCTTTATATGTTTGTGTTAAGAGAGGCTTTATTTTCTCTTGGTAATACAGATTCCTCTTAGTGGCTCTTCAGAAGACAAATATTTCTTAATTTGTTTTATCTTGTTCTTCATTTCTTTCATCCAATAGTTTGAATATATCAATGCATCAGGTTGGTGATTTATCTTCAAAAATCATTACATAATTGCCTTTTATATTCACTCTTGTATTTTCTTAATCTTAAGATTTGTGATCGGGAGAAATGGCAGATCGTGTATGTCTATCGGTTACGCTGATAAAACTCAATCTTTGTAAAGATAGCACAATTAGTGGAAAAACTGTACAGTTCTTAAGGTAAAACCTTCTAGTCTCGACACAACATATGATCTTGGGTTTAATAATTTCGAATAAGATTTTAAAAAGTGATTCTCGAAACAATATAAATCTGACTAGCTTATACATATCCTGCCATTACTATCAAATTTTACCTGATAATCTCTAGTGTCTCCATTGGGTTCATTGAATACAGGCTATTTGCCCATATTTAGAATATGCCTTAGACCAAGGTATATACGCAGGATTTTGGCAATTTTTTTTTATTCCTTATTCTGGCAAGTGAAGCTGATCGTACTCAAGTATCCATGCGTCGTAGTTGCTCTATTTATTTTTGTCCTACACATCATACGATCTACTCTAGATAAGATCATTATTCTTATTGTTGTAAATGAGAAGATTTTCTCATTCCTATAATAGTTTTTGATTTAGAAATGAAAACAAGATCCCTGGAATTTTTTTTTTTAAAAAAAAACATACTTTATCAAAACAATGTTAGTACTAAAAAACGGCAGTTTTATTTTTAGCTCACCTAGTAACCATTATCAGTTTTTATTATCAACGACTACCTGGTATCTCCACCCCATTATAACATCAGAACAATTTTTAACTCTTGCTTGGTAGAGTAGGCTATCTTATTCTTCTTGGCAACCCTCTTAAGATTAATCCACAGATGTTCAATTATATTGAGATTTGGAATATGTGAGAACCAGTAAAGATTCATCGGTATCTCTTTTATGTTTTTCACTCTTGAGTTTTTTTATTACTCTTACAGTATCTCGAATTGTTCTCCTATAGGCGTTAGTTGACTCCACGGTTTAGATAAAACAAGACACTCGAATCCAGAGCATCATACCTCTTCAAAGCCATCGCTATACTTGTTGGGGGTTTACGCTACTATCTACTACAATAAATCACCCAACGCCTTCATTGTTGAGGCAGCCCCATACTATTACTGTACTACCTCCAGACTTCCTTGTTTCTAGTACATATTTAGACTTGAAGGCTGTACAATGTTGTCTGTTGAATTTGACGCCTATATCATAGTTCTTTGAGCCACCCTTAGTTGAAATTTTCTTCAAGCATGTTTGTTGTATCCAAGGTCAATACAAAGACATATCCAATAGAAAGAGCACTGATCAATTTCACATTACTGATAAGTAAGATGAGGCTTGTGCGTAGATCCAACTACAGGAAGCACAATTAAGTCCAAATAGGTATTTGTACTCTTACCACTACTACACACCCAAAGATTTTTGGGATATATTAAGAAATATCCTGAGAATAAAATCGCAATATTAAATCACATGAATCCTGTGATTGGCTAATATGTTTGAAAAGGCTTTTCGCTGTCTAAATGATCAATTTCAAACTCTACTTGCCTGTTTTAGCAATGGCTATTGACTGCAATTAAATGCTATAGAATTCTTTGTAAAGAAAATGTATGATGCCGTAGTTGGCACCGAAATTTTATTTTAACGCTTGACGAAATGTTTATAAGCTCCTACTTTAACGCGTATAAAGCAGTGTACATGGTTTGAAGGGACTGTGAAGTCAATCGAGTGGGCATGGGGGAAAGAATAAATGGGATAAGATAAATGAGTGAAGTTGGGAAAGATTTCTACCATAAGAAGTAGCACCAAGAGCCAAATTCGCTGTAAAGACAAGAAATAGAACCAGAATCACCCCAAAATTATAACTCAGTCACTGCATTTATTGTTTAACATGTGTTAACTATAAGCCCAAGTATCTGCAGTATGAAACTACTTGAGAAAGGTTTATTATAAGACACACACAGAATTAACTCTAGTGGTTATTGTCCATAGAATAGAACTAAACTTACTTATATTAAGAACAGTATAGATATTCATTGAATCAATATTCATAATCACTTCAACTGTCTCATTGTAACTGGTATTAACAATAGTACTTGATGACAACAAGATATTGTTTCTAATACTGTCCTTTAAGTCCAAGGCAAATAGAGTGTGAATTGTATGAGTGAAGGCTAGTGTATACCCCACCAGTATAGAGAAAGAAAAACTATTATTTGTTACGATATTCCCCTTCTTTTGTTATTTCCCACACTGCACATACAACTTAGCACCTAAGTACTTATCAAGATGAGCATAACTGAGCAAGGTATTGTGCCATTATTAACAAAGAGAAACAATAGAAGGAGGTGATAGACACCACCAAGGACTATTCTAGTGATAAAAAGGTAAGCAGTGTCTATATCTGGGCTATAGCTTATTCTAATGTACAAGACACTCACTGTATTGTTATTAGGCAAGTAAAGATTCCTTTCAAGTCAGTCTCAGGTGGTCTTCTATACTGTCTAGGGTCTCTACGGTATACTCCTGAGCATAGTTATCTATCCCCCAAGGATAAAGTATAAGGCCTTTAGGGTATAGACTTTATTGTTATTAGGGAATGCACTTAGGCAGTAGCTATAGTCATAATATTTATTATCTATAATATTATAATAAACAATTTTATTCATAAACAATATATTCTATTGATAATATATGTCGTCTTTGGCTTTAACCAAAGGAAATCCGGACAGTTCAAAGAGTAAACAAAGTCTGATATTTATTAATGGTTCTTTCACACTTCTTTTATACCTTTATAATTGATACCATCTACTAATAAAAGCTATGGAAAACCCCCTCTTGATAGAGTATCATCCATTAGATATACGCCTTGCTAACTAATTCATCTTCTACCATGTGGTCCTGTTTAGGCAGTTTGTGTTTCTATTGACTGGGATGATCGATAGTTCTATTTATGGAAAGTGATTATCTGACATATAATTTGATATTGAGTATCCACAAAAAGAAATAATAGTTTGGATATGTAGAATAGGTGACGTCTCTCCACCTATTCGCATGGATGGCTGTGGAAGAAGTGGGAGATGATGAAGTTGCTAAAAGTAGTTACAATAATGGAATGTTTCAGAAAAGTAGTATATATAATAGCCAATTGCACATTTCAATAAAAAAAAGAAGTCAAAGCAAATACTTGGATTCCTTAAGTAGAGTAGTTTAGACCCAAGGTCAAGTTAAGTTGTTGGTTCTTGCTCTGTTCCTGTTTGTTCCCTTGTTTGTCCCTTTCGTTGGTCCATCGGTAGGAGGATTACCGTTACCTGTTCTCTCGTGCCCCCACAGACCCAGTTCTAGAATGTCCCCTCCAGATTACGACACCCATAGATCCCACAGCCTTTAGAGCCAAGTTCCCCGACACCCCACACAAGAGCTAGCTCAACTCCCATCGATACAAGAGCAGCTAGCCTTTCCCCGAGGTCCTGGGTGTCTAAAGAACGAACCCCGTTGCCCAAGCATACAGATACTTGCAAACCTTTGATTTTAAACACAGATACATAAAGAGGAATTTTTTATTGGGACGTAAAAGGAAGGATATATCACCGCTTAAAGACCAGAAAAATCTTTGGGTGTGTAAATAAAGTTGTATTATTCACTAAATAAAGGTAACTTAATTTTGGATAAAGTCCTGTCATCATCAGTCCCTTTATTTTGAATTTGTATAAAACAATGTTTTCTTGAAGTGATTCACCATATCTCTCACAATGGAAGTAGGCACATTGAGCATATGATATGCTTCTTCTAAGGTAGAGTCTATGTTCAGAACCTGGTGAAGGGTGGTTGGACGATCATCAGCGTTCATATATTTCTTCTATACTTCTTAAAGGTTCTTAGAAGTTTAAAGCGCAGCAAGACACAGACTTTTTTATTTTATTTTTAAATAATAATGTTGTAAATGTGAGGGTTTCTCTTCCCTTTTCCTATGTATGTTTCAGGGGAGGGGAATTCATCCTTGAATTTACTGAGATGTTATTATGGTATGACTTATATCTTTATAGTGTAGAAAGATATGTATATAAGTAGACCTGAATTCATACAATGAAACTTTGAGAAATATATTTTTTTAATTCAAACAAAACACACCTCTTATTTTTTTGTGTATTTCAACAATAAAAAAGTATTGTCATAAGATAGTATACAATTTAAAAGGCCTCAATTCTTTTTCTCCACCACTTTACAAGCTAATAATGAAAAGGCACTTGGTATATGTCTATCTAAATATCAAAGTGAATATACATATTTATTTTTTCTATTCTAAGAATATACTTTTAGTTTACCTCAGCTATTATTCATATACATAGGTCATTATACATATAAACATTATTAGTAGCTTCACATTACATTATGATGTTCAGCATTTCATATAATAAAGTTAAGTCTTGCATATTATTTAAATATTCAAACTTTAGAATTGACTATAGTTTACTAATCTATCTTCAAAAGAAAATACACGATATAAATAAGAGCAAAATAATATGTACCAATCTACTCTGATCTATTCTTTCTTATTTATGAATTCTACTTCTTTCTCTTTTCTCGAGAGCCAATCCTATATGATTGATCTTTTGAAAGAGCACCCGCTTCAAACTGCAGGTGTTGTAGCTGTTGGTACAGCACTGTATGCACTCTACCCCAGCTCCAAAGACAAAGAGACTGGTGGTTTTGACAAAATACCTACACCTAAAGGAAAATACCCATACATTGGTAAGAGTCTTATTACAGATAATAGTTTGCTGATAGTCTTACTGTTAGGTCATCTGCCACATCTTGGTGAGATATCATTTTTAAAAATGCATGAATGGCATAAAGAGCTGGGTAAATACTATATCATCTATCTTATTTGAATCATTTATATTGTCTCCTGACCCATACCTTTTATAGGTCCGATCATTCATGTTAAAATGGGTGTACAAGACTTTATCTTTATTTCTGATCCTACTATTGCCCATGAAATATTTAACGTCAATGGAAGTATTACTACTTCTCGACCACCAAATAAATATGCTGAAGAAATATATAGTATGTATGGAAGGTATGAAAGTCTCGAAATGTTCAAACTATACATCAGCCTATCTAATATTATAAATACTTAGAGGATTGGCTTATCCTATAGACAAAAAAAAGTTTAAAGAATCGAGATCTGCTTGTAAGATAAAAATGATAAAGGCTAACATACGTGTAAATATATATTTATAAATTCATTTATTTTTATAGCAAGTATTTTCTTGGCACCCAAAATAATTGATCAATTGGGTGATTCAATTCAGTTCGAGACAACTCATCTTATTGATCAACTGATGAGTCATAGAAAAAATGATGGAGTTGATCCCTTCCATGATCTAACATTTAGATCACTTAATGTGATGACCCGTGTTTGCTTTGGCACGCGTTTTGAGTCGACAAATGATCCAATATTTATTAGTTTTCTAGAAATTATTTATTTAACTATGCTATACTTGGGTGTGGATGAAAATATCGACACATATCTTCCGGCTCTCGGCTTTATAAGCTATCTTAAAGGCAGAGACAGAAAGAGACAAGACTTCATCAACAATTTGCGTAATCCTGTTTTTAGAAAAATGATAAAGGAAGCCATTGAAAAAGATGAGGACTGTGTGGTCAAGAGAATGAGAAACATAGAAGATAAAAGCCTGTATGATGATGATGATATATTGATGGTTGTTGGTAAACTAAAGTTTAGAAATATCTTTTAGCCAAAAAAACAAAAAGACTTACTTTATTTTATTTAAGCTGAAATGACTAATGGTGGAACCGATACTATTTCTGTGACACTTTCCAGAACTTTTGTTGTTTTATCTCATCATCCAGAAATTCAAAAAAAAATATGCGAAGAAATAGATGCATTTATCACCAAGTATAAACGATTGCCAATGTTTAAAGAGCGTGATGATTTTCCTTACATGATTTCTGTTCAAAGAGAAATCATGCGTCTTTATCCTACGACGGCTTATGGAGTTCCACATATGGCTGAAAAAGACTGTAAGTAAAATTTCATTTCACTACTTGGGAAAAAAAAGCTAATATACATCCTTAGTTGTGCTTAATAACTACTTTATTAAAAAAGGAACTGTGTTGATTAGTGATATGTATAGCATGCACAGGAATCCTGATGTATACCCTGATCCTGAAAAATTCATTCCTGAACGTTTCATAAATATTAAGTCTACATTTCATGCATCTGCCAATGGAAACCCAACTGAAAGAGACCAGTATAACTTTGGATGGGGAAGGTAGTTAACTGATTATTATAATCTTTTGCTAGTTATTAACATAATGTTATATATAGACATATTTGTCCTGGGATTTATTTGGTAAGTTGTTTAATGTAATCAGTATTTTCTATGTATTGATCAAAATATTTGAATTGTTTTCCAATAGGCTGAGGCTGAGATGTTCTTGACATACACCACTCTTTTTGCACGTTGTACTATTGAGCCATCACTTGATTCTAATGGCAATCCTGTCTATGGTGATATCGACAGTTATGTTGATGGTGGATTAACTGTCATGACCAAAACTTACAAAATACGTCTTGTTGAGCGACCTGACAAGCTTCTCTAATATTTCTTACCTATTCGATACACTTATATATTTTATATATAAATAAAGTACTATACTTTTGATCAAATAGATATATATTATTTCTACACTCTACATACTCTTACCACTTAAGAAAATCTCTGATTTGTCGTAAGACTACCTTCCAAAGATGAATGCTCATAATTTGCTTCACAGAACAACCAAAAGGGGAAGGTTGCCACATATGTCAGGAACTTGCAAGAGATATCATTAGAACGCACACCTTATACTATAGTTTAACAGTAGAATAGCATTAGAATATTAGTAGAAAATAAGTATAAAAAATACTATAATGAACTGAATAAAGTTTATAGTCTAATCACATGTTAACTGGTCGGATCCCTTTGATACTAAGATCAAAGACGACAGATTCAACAAAAATAGTAACCCTTAACTATTGAGATACATAAAAAAAAAAGCTTGTGTAATCAGAGCAATCTTATCGAGCTAAAAATAGGTGTTAATATGTCAACAACCTCTGCCTACTGTCTCTTTGAACCATTCCATTGTTGTTACTTTTATAAAAAGCCTATGATTCTGACTATGATTAGTAAACAGTTGAATAAGTTAATAAGATCCGCTACCTGTTTTTGGCTTTATATTTTTACATTGTTTTTAAGGGTTTTTGTGTCATTCAGAACTGTGCTGAGTTGTATAGTTTCCAGATCAATTCTGAACTAAAGACAGCCGAGTAGACAAGAGACAGAAGAGAGAACAAATGAAGTAGCAAAAGGGCTAGAACCAAAAACAAAGATCTAGTGCATTATTTATATAGAAAAAATAGTGAACAAAAATAGAGATAAATATTGTACTAGAAACACATGCTTCCAGAAAGACAGAAGAGCGAATGGTAAAAAAAAAACTGGTCAGAGGGATTAAGAGAAAGAATCAGAATGAGTTTCCCAAAAGAATAGCCGAATGGTACATTTCTTGGGATACAGTCACGCAAAATTAGAAAGTATACGATTTTCATTTTTTGAAATTCTGAAAAAAAATAACATGCTTTACGGATATAAATGTTACGACCTCAAAACACACACTAATGACTTCAAATTCAACACAAAGTTAGTTTAACATATTTTTTATAGTAAAGTATATAAAGAAAGTTTTTATTTAATATTTTGTTGGGCCACCTTTGGCATCAATAACTGCCTGGCAGTGATCCTTCATTGAGCCAACTAAACGTTCGGCAATATCAATGTGGATATTTCTCCAAGCTTCTTCTAAAGCTGTCTTGAGCTCATCGATATTTTTGATAACAGCCCTCTTGTCATTGATAAGTCTATCAGGGTAGCTCGAGAGATGTTCAATTGGATTGAGAGCAGGACTTTGGGCAGGCCAGTAATCAAAGCGCCTGATTGCATGTGTGTTTTTCCACCATGTTGTATAGCCACTTTTATGGCAATTAGCCCCATCTTCTTGGAATATAAAGTCCCCATCCTTTTTCTCATTCAATTCAATGAACCATGGTAGAAATTTTTCTGTCAAAATGTTGACATATACGTCCTGATTTACAGTGCCATCAATAAAGACCGAAGGCCTAAGTCCACCAGATCAGAAGCAACTCCAGATCATTATGCTGCCTTTCCCCCATTTGGTTGTAGGTATGACATGAGCAGCCTTATACCTCTCGCCGATCTTTCGAATCACTCTGACTCCTCCCTGGTAACCCTCTACTTCAAACCGTGACTCATCAGACCATACGACGCGTCTCCAGTCCTCAGGAGTCCAATTGACCCGTTCCTTCGCCCAACGAAGTCTTTTCTTCATGTTTTCTTCAGACAACCTTGGCTTGTGTGCTGCAAAGTAGGAACCAGACCCAATCTGATGCATATATCTGATGAATGTTGCTCTACAGATGATTATCTCATGAGCCTTAAGTTCCAAATTTATGAAGTTATAGGAGGCAAATGGGTTGCCTCTTAGAATGGTCTCAAGTCGTCTGAGGTCTTTCTCGTTTAGTTTTTTTGGTGCAAAAGAACTAGGTCTTGGTAGAGGTGTACCATTAGTCATGATTCTACTAATAATATTCTGGACAGTGGACTTGCTAATGCCAACGACCTTTGAAATGGCACCCATCGAGTATTTTTCTTTTTTAAGCCAGTAAACACCCCATTACTCTCTTTCTTCAAGCTTATTATAAACTCTTGAGTTTCTAGTTGAGGATTCTGCGTTTGACATTTGAGATTGCTTAATGGAATGTGATTCTTTGGTAAAAAGAAGAAGAATCATGTTTAAAAATGTATAAATTAGGGGGTCGTACCCTTTCTAATGTTGTGTGACTGTAGAACATGTTCAACATTAAATAAAAAATCCTCGCATTTGACCCAAGAACTATAAATTTAAGTACACCATAGCTCAGCATCTTTATTTATCGAAGATAGAAAAATAATAATACAGTTAATATTTCATATGGCCTTCATTGGCATCAATGACTACCTAACATCTCCACCCAATGCTGGCAATGTGGTTATCTGTCCCTTCCTTCTATATCTCGACCTATCCCAGCACCACAACATGCTCCAACTCTTCCTTGGCAGAATATAACATTTTGTTCTTCCTAATGAACTTCTTGAGGTAGGCTCACAGGTGCTCCATTGGATTGATGTCGGAGCATTTTCAGATTTATTAAAGAGTAATTATTATATTATTTACATCCTTCCATTCTTGTGTTATTTTAATCCTATGAAGCCTTTCAGTGTCTTTTTGTAGGCAGTGACTGACTCCTGGGTTTAGGAAAGAAATACATTTGAGTTCATGGCAGCAGGCCTTTTCTCAATACGTCAGTGTACTTGTCAGATTTTATCCTGCTCTCCACTACTATCAGTCTCCTAACAACTTCTCCACTGAAACAGCCCCATACCATTACTACACTACCTCAAAACCTCTTTTTTTTTTTTAAAAAAAAATACATTCTCTGGAATAACAGTTATGTAATGATAATTGATAAATATGATACCCCTTTCAAAGCTTATTAGCTGTACTTTGGACTCATTCAACAAGACTATCTTCTGCCATTGTTCATGAGTCTAGTTGATATGTTTTTAGGCTCACTAGAATTAAGAACCTATATTTTTCTTTGTTAAGAGAGATTTTACCACTGGAGTTTATTAGTGAAATCCCATCTCATCAAGGTGTTTCTTCAACGTCATTCTTGATACCTTGATGGCTATGTCCACCATGATGGTTTTTTTTGTTTGTTGAAAATTACTCACAACTATTCTACGTAACTATTGGAGAGCCCTTTCATCACTGTATATATTTCAATCAGTCATGGATAAAGGCGCCACCGATTCTGTCTTCTTTTAGTGTCTCACTGTGTCTCATACAGTGGTGACAGACATGTTGAACATATGAGATGCCTCGGCCTTGATAGAGTCCAGGTTTAGTACCTGGAGGAGGATGGCTAAGCCTATTTTAATGTCAATATATTTTATATAATTTTTTTGGGTTCTTTTAAATATTTTTATGGCTTTAGATTAGTTAAACATTAAAAAAATAGTAGTGTTATGAGAAGAGAAGAATAGTGTATGTTATTTCTTTGGTCTAAATAATTTAAATAAAAACGGGATTTTAAATGACCCATTACTTTCCTCGGGTCATTTTATGTTTGAAGAAAGTGAAATACTTCTTTTAGTCTTTATATAATAAATAATTAAATCTCATTGATAATTATTTATGAATTTTTAATAGAAATGAAACTGTTTAAAAGATATTACATAGGTGATAGTTGATCAATCTCTCACCAACTCAAAGTTACCTTTAATGTCGGATTCGTTCTCGGTGATTCTGACTTTCTATTCTCCAAGTCATATTGAATCTGTCGTTGTACTTTTGAACAATAAAATCTCATCTTCTATATAGACATAGTGTCTGTAATATTTCCTCAAAGATATTTTTAATATTTATTATCAATATTGAAACATATTAATTAAGCCATGATATGTTTAAGATGGAAAATGTTTTACTTTCTATATGTTCTTTAAAGTGAAGCTTAGACATATAGGAGAATTAATCAAAGTATTTGAGTCCCAGATATAGTAATACAGTCAAATCTCAACTTCAGGTCAATCTCAACAGGTAAAGCCGTGAACCTTCAAGGACTAGTACTTGTGTTAATATTGATTAATGTATTAGTCTTTTAATTTAGTAATTTATTATTATTATTAATGGTGAATGGCTAAGTTTTCTGATATAGTCAAGTATATAGAAATCATTGACGTCTCCACAACTAAATTTTGATCTGTATATTTTTTTTTACAAACATAGTATAATATTGACTTTTGAAAGTAATTATCGATCTGACCATTGTATAATAGACTATCCTTTTAAATGATGATGTATAGGATTAATCCTCTGAATAATGATTAATATAAATAAAAGCTGGAGTTAATTTTAAAGAAGATAAATGGAAAAGTAGTAATTTTTCAGTTTTTTGTGTCTATATTAATACAGGGTTTTCCAGGGCAAATAAGGTATCCATAAGACAAATGAAAGACTAACTTGAAAGTTAATTTTTATTTTTATTAAATTGTATAAGTCTAGAAGAATATTCTATTCTACGTGCATAAAAATAAACACAAACAGTAGCTTGTGTTAGAAATAATAGAAGAAACTCCCTAGTTCCTTGTTATTTTATCTTTCAAGAGTTGGGGAAACATCACACTAAGAAACCAACCAATAGTTATTGCTTTTAGTTTCCAAGTCAAGATTTAACTTTAAAACAACATTAGTTGAATACAATATAATTACAAACCTCATTTTGTCATAGTGATAACTAATGCTATACTTTAAGGTAATGGTATTGCCATAGTCTAAGGTTGCAAGGATAAATTAATTGGGTACCAATGGCGTATTTCTTTGTGCTCTCAATCCAAATCATTGCAACTCTTATTTTTGCTATTCCTTGGAATGCTTAAACATATTACTCTTTTCTGTCTCTTCAATCAAAATATCATTTTATGATACAGTTTATTTTTTTAAAATAAATAAATAAAAATAAAAATTATTATTGTTTATTAAAGTACGTGTTGATTTTTTTATATTTTGATTCCATAGACAGATATTTAGTATTTTGTACATCAACAGCATAAAATATACCTTAATTGAATGAGCTAATTTTGCTGCATACTTTTTGATGATTGGAATGTAAAATGGTATATATTCTTTTTCTATTGTTCAACCATCGGCACCTCAATAGTTTATTTTTACGATAGTAGATAATCGTGTACATCACGGAAATCCAGTGTATTGCCTAGTATAATTTTAAAAGGACATTAACTTGGTAGATTGTTCTATACACTTGATATAAATATAAAGCATGCTAAATCATACATTCTTATCTGATTTCTATAGTATTATTTATGGTATCATGTTCATAATATAATATAATAGATACTATAGAAAAAGTTAACGGAGGTTTATCATTTATATCTTCAAAAAGAATATTGGCATCAGATAATCATTACTATTCCTAATGCTAATGTCAGCTTTTTTTTTATATTTATATTTTCATCCTTCCACCAGGTACCGTGTTACCAACAAACGTCCTTAAAAAGTAATAAATTTAGCTACCTGGGTTCATAACACCTAATATGGGTTCATTTGTTTCCAATTTCTGGTCGTCTCTAATGTTTCTATATCTAAAATGCATTCTCTATTGGCAATGACAAAGTTTACATTTTAGAACACCTCATTCTATTAACTGGAGAAAAATATCATTGGTTTGAGCTGTTTGATAGATAGATGGATAGATATTTGGCTCATTAAAGCAGCGATGGCTGTCAATGCTATAAAACTAGCCGAAAAGACACTTTTACTTGGATCGATATACTCTTCCATTTATAACAATGCCTTCTTACTGTGTTTTGGCTCTTACTTTGATGGGAATGATGACAATGGGCACGTATGCTCATGTTACCCTGACTCCACCCACAGCCATTGTAAGCACAGTGTACTGTGGTTGTATGGCTATTAACCGTTCTATAGCCTGGTCAATTAGTAAATGCTACACTCAATGTTCCTCATGGCTGCAATGGTTCTCCTACAAATGATATCAAGGTTACTGTGCCCCAAGAAGTCTCTATTCTTACGCCTGCTCCTGTTGAAAACTGGGTAATTATTTCATATACAGTGTTATATATTTGTATTTATGAATGTTAATGTAATGCCCATTCAGACACTTGATGTTCACTATACCAAACTCTCTCCTGAGATTAAGATGAATGGTGTCACTATTAACCAGACAGTGAGCTCTTTCTCCTGGACTGGTGGTTATATTGCTCCTACAGAATTAAAGACATTTAGTGTCTGGTTTATAGTGCCTTCGTATAACCTTACAGCCAATTCCAATGTTACACTTTTCTTTCCAACGGTCCAGACATGGTAAGCTCAAGGATCAACCTGACATAGAATACACTGTTCTAAATCACCGAAAAAGTCTGAATGGATCTACCTCTTGGACTGATCTTCCTAATACACCAGGATTCAATACGTCTGTCAGCCACCCTCCTCCTGGAATGGTGATCTCCAACCCTGCTCCTACTGCCTCCGGTGGAGATGCAAGCCATAGTGCTAGTCCCACTCCCAGCCATACCAACAGTGGTAGTAGCCTTGCAGTGAATATCCTCTCTGGCCTGACAGTTATGACAATGTCTGGCTTCTTACTTTTCTGATGTTTTAATGCATTAATACTGCATTACTCCTCTACTCTATTCATTATCATCTTTTTATTTATTATCTTTATATTTATTATCTTTATCTATATTAGCCACCCAATACATTGCTAATTTCACAATAACACTATCTCATCTGATAAAGTAGTGGTATTTTTCTTATGAAATTTTCTCCATTTGTCTGTAGGTATTAAGATAGAAATTATGTAAAAATAAACAGACAGTTTAACAGCCTAACAGATTCACATAAAGCAACCCAATTGTTTTGCTAATATTTCTTAGCATTTTTCACTCATGGAAAATCCTCACGACCAGCAGCACAAGGCCCTATTGAACAGAATTGCTGCCAATGTGGTAAATAGAGAATACTTATGTGTAGAGACAGTAGTATATATAGAGAAACTGATCGTTATTACTTAGGGTAAACTTAACACTACAGTAAAAGAGTTGAATACGAGGGTTGAGGTAGGCGTCACGACAGTACATTCTGTAGCGTTATTATTATTATTATTGTTATTGTTATTGTTTGTGTATTCTATTATAAGAAGAATGAGAGCTAATTTAATGTAGGCTATGAATAAGAAGAACAAGGATATTGCAGCACTAGCACATACATGGTCAGCCTATAATGCATCAGTGAATATTCATCTCGAGAGCACCAAACACTTTCCAGAACCACTCTAGAATAGTCTTCTCTTTATCACCATAAAAAAAGAGGGGGGGGATGAGAGGGATGTCTGTTGAAGAGTCCCTCTCATAGTCACTTCCAAATGACTCTCGGCTGAATAACTTTTTGTGTGATGACTCTCTTTTCTGATGAGCTGTTCTATTCTTCTATGTTGTTCTATTCTACTGAAATATCAGTGGCAATGATTGGCCTTGGCTCTCACGGGAACTGTGACAAGCCACAATGAAGTCCCGCTATGCTTAGACAGGGCCCATCACTCTATGCCTGTTTCTCCCTTTACTAGGCACTGTTTAAGAATTCTGGCACTAGCAAACCCACACAATCATTCGAGAAACTATAAGAAGAAAGGCCATCATGACTCCTGATCATAGTAGCACCACTGCCCATAATGCTCACAGTAGCGTCACTGCTCACCCTAGCACCAGTAGCAGCACCAGTCACTGTACCAAACGCAGCAGATCACCTTCTCCCAGTCCAACTGCCAACAAGCGACAGGCACTGGCTTCTGCTGATGATCTACTGACGGATCTCACCAATGTTCTGGCAGAGATTAAAACAACACCGTCTACAGGAGAGATATCAGCAGAACTCTTGGGTACCTTCAGAGGCGTCATGTTACAAATAGAACACCTTTCTGCAGACAAAACCAACACCAGAGCACGACAAATGAAGGACGAAAGCGAACGTTATCTCGAGATGTGGTTTGATGAATTGCTGGCCAAGTGTGAAGCAGAGGGTGAGCTTGACTTGAGTGCTTTGGAGTTGGAGTTGGGAGACAGCGACGATGAAGAAGATACTCTTGCTCTGGCTCTTGCCCTGCAGGATGAAGAAGCAGAATGTCAAGAGGACAAAGACACCAACTCTGTAGAAAACACGAGTAACCCTTCAGAACTGCAAATCAGTGCTTAAATACCATGACGCTTTTGTACATAGCTCTCTCTCTATTGACCGATCTACTTTTCTTTCCTCTCTCTGTTATTACTCTATTATATTCACACATACACATACACACTGTCTTTTTTTTTCCCTCTTTCACGCCAACACTGCAGTCTGTGCTGTCTTTTTGTTTCAATGAAGTGCAATAACAAAATATATACATTATAGAGTCCTCTAAAAGCTCTCCAAAGTCATTTGCTTAGCTACATCAGTATTCTCCACCATCACCAGAAACTCATCAAAGCTAATTTTGCCGTCCATGTCTTTGTCTGCCTCCATGATGGTCTTGTCTACGATCTGTTGCAGTTGGTTGTCTTTGAGGTTATTGCCCACCATCATCTTTAGCACGAGAAACAACTCTCCGTTGGAAATAAACCCATCTCTGTCCATATCATAGACCTTGAAGGCGACTAAGCATAGAAAGAAGAAAGGAAATAAGGTGGTGGGTAAGTCGGCAGTCTCTTTTATATCTATCTATCTACCCATCTCTATTTATAAACATAAGCTTACACTGGAGTTTCTCGCGCTGGTTTCCTCGAGCACTAAAGGCACTCAAGCCTTTGATAAACTCATGAAAGTCAACATCACCACCACCATCTTCATCAAAGATGGCAATCATACGAGTAGCCAGTGGGTTATTGGCAATTTGAGGAATGGCCAGGAATTCCTCCTTGTCAATAGATCCCGAGTTATCTTTGTCGAGTTTCATAAAACGCTTGTAGAGACGTTGAACTTCCTCGGCAGAAACTGTAGGGTGTTAGGTACGAATGTGTGTATTCTACCTACAGTTGGAGGAGTTCACCATATCTTCAAGCTGTGATCCGGTTTGTCCCATAGTGCAGGTTGGTGTGCAGGTTGTGGAGGTGCAGGTGGAGGTGCAGGGAATCGGGAAAAGAGAAGCAGCTTATTGGAGGATGAGAAAGAAAGAAAGGCTCTGTCTCGGTGATGTCAGATGCGGCAGTTGAAAGGGGGCATAAGCTGTGAAGTGTAAATTACAAATTGGAAATTACAAGTTGTAATTTATACAGCATCGTCTGTAGCTTCCATCCCATATACACTTTCTCACTTTATCTATTAATGTATGTTTATTTTATTTTTCATAAAGATGTACAAAAAGGCATTGAATCCAGGGCTATACAGTCGATTCTTTTTCTTTTTCTTTTTTTTTTCTTTTTTTCACTTTGTCTCTCTAGTGGTGGAAGAGTCTGAGACTGGTGTGAGCAAATACCATATCATTGGTATCAGCAGCTGCAATCACAACCTCATCCTGTACAGAACCACTGGCAGCAGCAATGTACTTGGCACCAGAACGACGAGCACGGAAGATGTTATCAGAGAAGGGGAAAAAGGCATCAGAAGAAACAACAGTGTCTTTCATTTCTGCCATCCATGCCTTGCGCTCTTCAGCTGTCAATGGCTCAGGTACAGTGTTGAATTGGGACTCCCATGCTTCACGCTCAACGCCCTACACAATAAGGCTGTGTTATTGGGCATTGTCATGCTTTCTCTCTTTCATTCTCTGACAAACATACCTCTCCAATCTGCTCAATCACATAGAGATCAATGGCATTGGACTTATCAGCACGCTTGGTCTCCTTCTTAAAGTCAAAAGCAAGTACTTTGGGGTGATGGCGCATCCACCTAATAGATAGAAAGATCAGAAACAGACCCTACCTCTAGATCCATTCTATTCAACTCACCAGTTGTCTGCCTTGTCACCAGCAAGACGTGTGCAGTGGATTCTGGACTGTTGACCAGCACCAAGACCAATGACCATACCGTTCTTTGCATAACACACAGAGTTGGACTGGGTGTATTTGAGAGCAATGGTGGCCACAATCAAATCACGGACAGCTTCCTCGGGCAACTATCATAACAAAAACAAAAAGGTAAGAAATAAGACTTGCAGTGTACTTTGCTTACGTCTTTGTTCTTGGTGACAATGTTCTTAAAGAGAGAAGCATCAATCTTAATGGTGTTACGCTTCTGCTCCAAGTAAAGGCCATACACCTGTCTGACTTCTCTAGATTCAGGCTCATAGGTAGGGTCCATCTGGAGAACACAGTACTTTCCACCCTTCTTCTTCTTGAGAATGTCAAGAGCAGCCTCCTCATAGGCAGGAGCAATCACACCATCCGACACCTCACGAGAGATAATCTTGGCAGTAGCAACATCCACTGTATCGGAGAGAGCAATAAAGTCACCAAAGGAAGACATGCGATCAGCACCACGGGCACGGGCATAGGCAGAAGCAAGAGGAGTCAGGAGCTCCTTAAGATCATGGACATGGTAGACCTTTTTATCAGTGTCATTGAGAGGGACACCAATAGCAGCACCAGCAGGAGACACATGTTTGAAGGAGGCAGCGGCAGGAAGACCAGTGGCTTCCTTGAGTTCCTTGACAAGAGCCCATGAGTTGAGTGCATCCAGGAAGTTTATGTAACCAGGGGATCCGGACAGAATAGTCACAGGCAATGAGGCATTCTTGGTGTAGATCTGAGCAGGCTTCTGGTGGGGGTTGGCACCATAACGAAGAGGCAGCATGGCATCTCCCTTGGAGTATTGTTCACGGAAGTAGTTGGAGATGGCAGTGTCATAGTCAGAAGTCTGGTTAAAGGCCTAAAATAATAATAATAGAAAACAACAGCATACATTCGAGTGAGTTGACTGTAAAGAGACCCCTTTCTGTCTATCCTCCTAACACTGCATGGAAAGTGGCCTTGGGTGTGTTACCTTTAAAGCAAGAGCATTACGGGTCTCTTGGCTAATTTCTCCAGACTTGAGTTCAGCGATGACTTTGCTGTAGTCAGAAGGATCAGAGACAATGGAAACGCGGGCATGGTTCTTGGCAGCTGCACGGAGCAAAGTGACACCACCAATGTCTACCTCTTCCACTGCCTCGGGAATAGTCACCTCAGGCTTAGCAATGGTCTCTTCAAAGGGATAAAGGTTGCATACAACAATATCAATCTTATCAATGTTTTGTTCAGCAAGATCCTTGTCGTCGCTCTCGAGGTTACGAGCCAAGATACCACCGTGAACAGCAGGGTGGAGAGTCTTTACACGTCCACCGAGCATTTCGGGGGCTTTTGTAATTTCGGATACATCACTAAAGATAATCTTTCTGGTCAAATTTTCCCCTTTCTCTTCTTCTTTTGTTGTGCTATTCTATCCATGCACTGCTATAACAATTACCCAATGGGAATACCGGCGTTGCGAACCAGCTTGGCAGTACCTCCAGAACCGAGCAAACGAACATTCAAAGCGTGGAGTTCGGTGGCAAACTCAACAAGGTTTGTTTTATCATAGACAGACAGAATAGCTGCATGGCTAAGTACGTTTTATAGGACAGAAACAAGCCCTTACCAATCTTTTGAGACATTTTACAATTGAAAGATAACTAGTGTAGCATGGAAATGTGTCTTTTTATACACCTCTTTTCCTTCTTTATGACTGCTGATCTTTGTTCATGGCTCACCACAGTCACATCACTTGGATTGAAAGTCAGTCACCATCTTCTCAGGCATCATTGGGCTCTATCAGTAAGATCAAGACTTTGCACTGGACACTTCTTCCCTTTGAGGTAGGTGGAGATTGAAAATTAGAAGTGGAGTGGGATGTGCTTTTCTTTCTTTTTTTTTGGGTTCAAGGGTAACACTGCATCTCCTGCTTTAAAAAAAACCCTACAAGAATATATCTTCTGCTTAAATGTAGGCTTAAAGTAAGAGAATAAACCACACAAGGTATTGACTGTGATGATTGGTGTGTGTGATTCTAAAAGATAAGCCTATATTTATTAGAGTATTTCTTATTTCCTGTGATATTGGCTTTGATCTGCTATTATTAGCCAACCCACCAATAAAATATTTAAAATGGTCTGTTTCCATTAAAGAGCTTTGTTAACGTGATTTTATTATACTATTCATCCAAAGTATTAGCAAAAAAAAAGATATATATATATATATTTAAAAAAAGACTAAATGTTCTGGTGAAAAAAAAAGTATATTCCATTTAGGAAGAAAAAACTAAGAGTTAAAGAGAAATCACAAGTCTGTGATATCTATTTCTGTATCCTTGAGGTCCTCTGTGGGCTCTATTGCCATGTTGATGAGACTCAGTGCCTTTCTCATAAGAGAAGTGTTTTTTGTGCTCTGAATGACGAAGACCGTGGCAACGATAGAAGGAAGAAGAATTGTCTGTATTGCTTGATATATCATCTCTGCTGGTCATCTTGTCATTATTTAAAGAATTCCCTTGTATTCTTTCCCTCTCTATTTCTGACATGGATTCAGTAAAAGAATTGTTTTTGTTGTTTATGCAGTCGGAGCCACTAAGCTTTGAAGAACAGAGACTGTGATAATGTCTATGGCCTTTGTGGTCTCTTTGTCCTTTGAAGCCTCTGAGATGTCCGTGGTGTTCGTAGCCTCTGAATTTTCCGTAGTGTCCGTGGTGTCCGTAGTATCCGTGGTGTCCGTAGTGTCCATGGCCTCTGTAATGCTTAGAACTCTCACAATCACTAGAGCATTTATCATTCTCTATAGGATCAGTAGTTTCTTTAGGTGCAGTGGTTTCTTTAGGTTCACTAGAACTCAATTCTTCTTCAGATTGTTCTGATAATGTCATGTCTTTAGAAAGATGAACAACCTCAATAATATTAGAACCTCCTCTACAAGAAGGAAAGTAGTGATGATGACCACGGCTCCTTTTTTCATGCTTATGCCCATGTCTGCGGCCTTTCTTTTCATTAGGATCACTGCCAAAGGAGTCATCCTGGTTTTGCTCTGCCTTTTGCTGGCTAGCGTTGTCTGTTACTTGATTAAGCCAGTGCTCGAGTGAGTTCATATCAATAGAATAGGGATGATTTATGGCTAAAACCATTAAACGACCTAAAGCATATGAAGCTGAACGATGGTTCTGAATGGCACACTCATGTTTGTTTAGCAATACTCTCAAATGTTCATAGTGTGCAGCAATTTCTTCGCCAGTTTTAGTGGTATCATGAGGAGTTTGCAGTGAAGCTTCAAGATCAGTATAAGCCTTGTTAGGATCATCCCAAAGATGGATTTCCTTATCACAAATAGACAAAATGTAGTTAAGTCCATCTACATTGTAAAGAATAAAGCATTTCCCATCTACAATGTAATAAAGAATAGAGGGTGTTTTGTAGGGGAAAATCTCGCTCATAATTGAAAGGAACTTCACCCAGGAAGTCTCGCTAGAAATATTTGTAGAGCATTCTTTGCCCTTGGCAGTTATTGTGAATTTAAGGGTAGACATCGAGTGGTTTGAAGATAGAAGAGGATAATAAACAAAATATAGAAAGGATATTATTCTCTCTTTTATACTTTTTTTCCATGGCATAAAAAGAACAAATGCATATATCTAGCCATTTGCTGCGTCGTATTGCTTGGCATTGATGTCTATAAATATATAAGCTAATAGAGTTAATATATCTGTACCTAAATTATGAAATAAGTGTATGGAGAACGTACCAAAAGAGCAACACATCCGTGGGTATACTCTAAAATACATCCAATCATCATACTTATACAGGCTATGAGTTGCAATGCTAATAAATTCGCTCACAAATCCATGACTATTTGCCGGCTTTATTATCTATTTGGTATATGAAAAAAAAGAGAAGTATTCTTAATCTTCTGTTGGGTAATGATAATGTTCAATGATAGGCCAAGCAAATCAATCATTTAAATTATGCATTGAACATGAATAAACTACTACTAAACTGGAAATGATAAGAAGGATAAAAATAGTAAAAATATTCAGAGGCACATCAGTTGGCTTTTTTAATCAAATAACAGCTATTGGTTCTATTATGCGAAAACCCAACAAGACAACTGGATACATTAGAGAGGATCAGTATTTGAGTTTTTCACAGATCATATATGAAAGTCAGAAAAAAGGCAAACTTAAAACTTAAAATCTTCACTATCAAGTTTTGAGCTTACACTATTTTCGGAAAATATTGGGACAAGAATTGAGAAATGATTGATACAGAAAATGAAAGGAAAAAAAAAGTTGACATTTTTGGATGTTCATTGTAAGATTAACATCTGGTAAGCAAAATATAATAGAACAGCTCTAGTCAATCACAAAAAGCAGTATGAAGAGAGAAATATTTCTAAGAAAAAAAAAACTTCATCTTAAGTTATCAAAGATGCTTGTACAGGTACACTGTATTAAGGTTGGATGGTTGTCTTAATCCTAGACCAATTTAGTAAAGAAATTATTTTTGGATATTTGAGACATTTGATATACTAGTCTAATATTTCCCGAAAATAGTGTACTTATAATAAGGGGCACATTAAGATAAAAGAGACTAGTAGAGCTCGAAAAGGAGTTGTCTACAACACAATTAAGTCGAAGAGTTAAGATGCTAGGAGAGTAATTAACAAAGAGGGTATGAATGAGTAATGCAGGATGCTTTAGATTCTTGTAATTGGATCAACTACCAGCGGCAAGAGAAATTTCAGACAGGAACCAAGCAATGGAAAATAATGAAGCGGCTCAGACTTAACGGATATCTACTGTAAGAATGCCACTAACAGACACAACCGCTTTAAAGATCCCAAAATCCAATAACTTTATTTGTGTCTTATTATTCTAGTTATATATCTTTTCTACTATAGCACAAGGGGATGCCATGGTGTACTTGTTCACCCATGACTGTCCTTCTCCTGATAGTCACGTCTCGAGAGAATGCAGTCCTTTTTGGCTGACTCTCCATACCGTTCAATACTATTATCCTTTTTGAACTCCCACACAAAGTGACCTGAGAAATGTAATCGATTGTTTAGAATAAAATTTTCCTTTTTTGGATTCATACTTTTCTTAATAGTGTTATAACTTTATGAATTCATTAGATAAAGACGTAGAACTTTTAATAAATAAATAGAATAGTGTTTAAAATAAATGAAAGTGGTTTATTTGTAGGTTAAATAATGTTCACTATGGCTACCCTTGGCATCTATCACTGCCTGGCATCTCTGCTCCAAGCTGTCAATGAGAGTGTCTGTAACTTCTTTTGATATTTTACATTATTCTAGCATCAGGGCTGCTTCCGTATTTTCCTTAGTGCCGTAGACCTCTCTATCCTTCCTAATGGTCTTTTTGAAGTGGGACCACATATGTTCAATTAGATTGAGATTGAGATCGAGATTTTGTGAAGGCCAGTAAAGAGTCATCACTGTACAGTTCAAAGTATTTTTTATTTATGGGTGTTGATTGCTATTCGCGCATTGGGCATGTTAGCCACCCTATGAGAACTTTTGAAAAAAAAAGAATAAACATTGAAACACTTCAAATACGAAAGTGAAAAAAAAGAATGCAAATGAATGGGAAACAGAAGGACCGAGAAATACAAAACCTCAGATGAGGGAAAAATGATGAAAAATGAGAAATGATGGTAAAATGAGAATTATGAATAGACATCCAAAAGGCCATAAAGTCAGCAAGGAAACCAGGACACCAAAAAGATAACCGTCATCCTGTGGCGATTCGAAATCCAACGAGGGATACTTAGAGCAACTCGGACAATCCTGAGGACACAAATACAGCAACTACACTAGCAGCTTCTGGCTTTGCTAAACGGGTTAAGAATGGGTGGTAGAGGAGAGATCGGAGGAGAAGTGAGGATACAGCGTCTGTTGTTGCAGGAGTCTTTGCACTCTATGGCGGCGTTGGCGTTCCCGCTCAACACACCCATCAGCAGCCTCAATGAGCAAGCTACCAGCTGATGGCTCTACCTTAAAGTCTCGAGTAGACGTGGCTCGATCAATGGCTTGCAGCAGTATTAACAAACTGGGCCAAAGGTCTCGCCATTTAACAAAAGACTTAACCGTGCGCGGCAGAAGATTTAGACAATAGTCAATTGGATGAACGTCCTGTGGCGGTGCAGGAACTAAGAAGAACAAGAACGTGGAGCGTTCATGGTCAACGAATGTGCAAGTGAGAAAGTGGTCCCGATTGGCTACTAGTTACTACAGTGTCACATCAAAAAACTAAAATATTTTTCATTTTCCGACTCTAATTTTGCTAAAAAAAAAAAAAAAAAAACTTTTTTTTACACATTCCTCATTTCTTCTTTTTCCGCTATCATATTTATCATATCTAACACAACCGAACAAACCACCAAGCCTTTTGGAAACAGAAAGAGAAATACTGACGACTTTACTCGTAAACTCACTGTACACGAGGCCACCGTAAATGGCACCAGACAGACAGACATTGTAGCTATGTTTGGTGTCAGTCAGCCCGCTGTCAGCCTCATCATGAAGAGGTACAAGGAAACTGGCTGTTTCAAAGCAGGGAAGAGCTCTGGGCGCAAGCCTGTTCTGAAGTAGAGGGACGAGAGAGAGTTTGTATACGAGATGGAAAGGGATTCATTTCAGACAATAGATCAACTTTGCAAGCAGATGACCACCAAAGTGTGCATGAGCACTTTTAGAGAAATGATAAAGAGGATTGGCCTTTCTTCTTTCAGGGTTGTTAAGAACCCTTCTCTCATCATTAAAAACAAGAAGTTGAGGCTTACTTGGACTAGGACCTACCTTCATTGGACAGATGAAGACTGGAAGGCAGTCATCTGGTCCGATGAGTCCAAGTTCCAGCTATTGAGCAACAACCATCGCAACAGAGTAGTGCGCAGAAAGAAGGAGGGACTGCTCCCAAAGAATGTGAAGCCAACAATGAAGTTTGGTGGTGGTGGGGTGATGGTGTGGTGTTCTCTTTTCTGGTAAAGGTGTTGGTAGACTTGTTACGGTGGAGGGGTCCACAAATAGTGCCAAATACACCAGTATTTTAGAATAGGCCTATTGCCCTGGGCTGGCTTGTCTTTTGGCACTGAATCCAGTGGTAGGCTATGTTCTTCAAGAGGACAATGCCAGTTGCCATACTAGTAAGGAGACTAAGAAATGGAAGGATGAGAGGGGCATAGTCACGATGGAGGGGTGGCCCTCTCAAAGCCCTGACCTGAACCCAATTGAGCATCTTTGGGAGGAGCTCGACAGAGCAGTCAGAAAGAAGATGACCCCAAGGAGCACCCTCCAGGATCTGAAGGCTCTCCTGGTGCAAGAGTGGGAAAAAATACTCAAGACTGTCAACAACACCCTCACCAACAGCATGCATTGGAGATGTAGGGCTGTTATTAAGGCCAAGGGTGGAAACACCAAATACTAAGGGTTTCCACCTAATAAATCTGTATATATTATCTTGATGACCTTCTTTATACTTTATCCAATTTTCAAGTCTCTAGTGTGTGTTTAATGTGTGTTTTTATGACAAAGAATGAGTATTTCCATAAACAAGAATCATATCGGAATGTAAAAAATATTTTAGTTTTTTGATGTGACACTGTATCTTCCAATTGGATCTGCCGTCAGGATCTAACCTTGTGGAACTCAGTTGGCATTTGGCTTGCCTACATATGAGCGAATTCTAGCAGATGGTCGTCGGTTTGCTAGCATTATTGACCTGTTCCTGTCAAGAAGCTACAACTTCTCCGAAGTGTGCTTGCACATTAGGGACGATCTGACGTTAGTTTCAGACCACCACTTGTGTGAGCTGTCCTTTCAGCCGGTGCTCATGCCACCGCTCATGACAGAAACAGCTGTCCGTCGCCTCTGGAGACTGCAACGTTTAAACAAACAAACAGTCTGTGACCAGTACAAGCGATGTTTTGCAGAGAACACAGGTGAACTGCAAAGAGAGATCCAAAAAATATTGGAAGACAAAACCCCGTTGTGCTCTGTTAAGATGGAGGACTTTGCTGAGAGACTCAATGAGTCAATCTACAAGGCCCTGGATGATAGCGTAGGGCGCGCACAATCCCATCCAAAAGCTTGGAAAAGCTACTGGAATGCTGATCTACAACAGTTAGCTGACCGTCGTCAAGAACTTTATCGTTTTAGACGACGGGTAGGCAATGATATTGAACGCATTGAAGCCCACCGCTTGTATGAGGAAGCGTGTTTAGCTTTGAAAAAGGCTATAAGGCAAGCACAACGACAAACTTGGCATGTATTTTGTGATAAAGTCCGTAAGGGCTTAACAGAGATGACAAGTGCTGTGAAAGGAATGAGGCTGCGGAGACGTTCGCCAATTTCCCTGTCATCTCCAGAGGGCCCTCGGCATGCTGCCAATCGCATGGTTGACCACCTAGAGAGTGTGTTTGGCGGATCTACGGAAAGACAGGAGCGTCAGGAGTTTACTCTCCAAGACAATCCAGTCCCATGGGACGTAGACTTTATTCACTCTGCTATTCGAAAGATGCCAAATCGAAAAGCACCAGGCATTGATCATATTAGAGCAGAAATGCTCAAACCCCTAGTTCGAGTGCTAGTGCCTCTGTTACATCAGATCTTCACATTGTGTTGGAGATGGTCGTGGACGCCTGTGGCCTGGAGAACAGCACAGGTGGTACCTATTTACAAAAACAAAGGAGAGCAGGATGACCCTAGTAACTATCGGCCTATTAGCTTGACATCGGTGTTTCGTAAGCTCTTAGAAAGATGTATAGCTGGGGAGCTCCTTTCGACCATGCCTGCATTGGACATGGCTCAAGGTGGATTTCGCGCTCGTCGTGGAACTCTAGACCAGGCCCTCTGTCTCCACGAACTTATGGGGTTGTACGCTGCCCAAGGATCAGGAGAGCAAGATCCAAAACCTCCAGTCGTCGTCTTCCTAGATATTAAAGCTGCATATGATAGTGTGGAACGCTCTGTCATATGGGAGTCGCTGATGCCCTTCGTGTCTCAGCCGTTGCTCTTGCTACTACAGAATTTGTTTGATGACATTGTGGTGAATGTGATTCTGAAAAATGTAGCATCCCGGGACATTGCACCTAAACGAGGAGTCTTACAGGGTAGTATTCTTTCTCCATTCCTTTATTCTATTTTCATTGATACTCTTCCACGTTTCTTGAGGTTTGCTTCGGTATCCCCAATACTGGTTGGTATGCACCCACCTACCATGGGACGGTCCATTAATCTCTGTGCTCGAAATCCTTTCTCTTTTGCTTCCCCACAGGCAACTGTTCACGCATTGCTTGATGAGTTACAGAATTCCCTTCACAATCCTTTTCCTACTTCTACAGTTTCGGATGACTCTTCTGAGTTGTCAGATTCCTCTTACAGTCCCTCTCATGTCACTGTTACTTGGGCTCCTGTGAATTGTTTGTTGTATGCTGATGATGTGGCTCTTATGGGCTGCCCAGAAGATATACATCGAATGCTGGCACTTGCCGAAATTCACTCGACCCTCCTTGGTTACAAATGGAGTCCCTCCAAATGTGAAGTACTCAATGCCCCGGCCAATGTGCCGTTTTACCTCTATGGCAACGAGCTTCCAACCTGTGATACTTTCAAGTACCTTGGTATCCCCTTTTCACGTCAAGGTATTAACCAAGACGCACTTTTCTCACACTCACAAGTCAAGGCAATTGCAGTAATGCAAAAGCTGAGAGGAATGGGTGTAAACATGTATGGCTTTGGGATTACAGCAGCCCTAAGAGCGTATACTGTTTTTGTTCGGCCTATCCTTGAGTATGGGTTGGCTATTTGTAATGTCAATAGACTAAGCATTCGCCCGCTACAAATCTGTCAGTCTGCTTGTCTGAGACTTTGTCTTGCTAGATCTGCTACTGCTAGGTTTGGAACGATCCAGGTTGCCCAATTAGCTGCCCTCCCTAACATATACTCTCGTTTTCTTTATCTGCAAGCCAAATTTGTTGAGCGCGCAGCTACCCTTCCTGAAGACACCCTCCTCTGGTGCCATGTCCCGCAGCTTGAAGCACCCCAGAGTAAAGCCAGATGGATTAAGCTACGTGGTAATGTACTCTGGCAAAATGCTCAAAGAATAGGACGGGCTTACAACCCTCCTAAATATCCATTAAAAGTAGCTTATCTTGAACGTCTTCAAAGTGAAATTACTAGTCTAGTACGTGGCAAGAATCCGCTGGTGACGGTAGCCCGTGGACTATGTAGACCTGTTTGGGATCCAATTCTTCTACTACCGTGCACGCGCAAAGAAAGACATCGTCTACTAAAATGGAGGATTGCTTGGTTACCACCAACACCTTCAGTTCCTTGCCAATGTGGCCACCCATCTGCCAATCGGGACCACTTTCTCACTTGCACATTCGTTGACCATGAACGCTCCACGTTCTTGTTCTTCTTAGTTCCTGCACCGCCACAGGACGTTCATCCAATTGACTATTGTCTAAATCTTCTGCCGCGCACGGTTAAGTCTTTTGTTAAATGGCGAGACCTTTGGCCCAGTTTGTTAATACTGCTGCAAGCCATTGATCGAGCCACGTCTACTCGAGACTTTAAGGTAGAGCCATCAGCTGGTAGCTTGCTCATTGAGGCTGCTGATGGGTGTGTTGAGCGGGAACGCCAACGCCGCCATAGAGTGCAAAGACTCCTGCAACAACAGACGCTGTATCCTCACTTCTCCTCCGATCTCTCCTCTACCACCCATTCTTAACCCGTTTAGCAAAGCCAGAAGCTGCTAGTGTAGTTGCTGTATTTGTGTCCTCAGGATTGTCCGAGTTGCTCTAAGTATCCCTCGTTGGATTTCGAATCGCCACAGGATGACGGTTATCTTTTTGGTGTCCTGGTTTCCTTGCTGACTTTATGGCCTTTTGGATGTCTATTCATAATTCTCATTTTACCATCATTTCTCATTTTTCATCATTTTTCCCTCATCTGAGGTTTTGTATTTCTCGGTCCTTCTGTTTCCCATTCATTTGCATTCTTTTTTTTCACTTTCGTATTTGAAGTGTTTCAATGTTTATTCTTTTTTTTTCAAAAGTTCTCATAGGGTGGCTAACATGCCCAATGCGCGAATAGCAATCAACACCCATAAATAAAAATACTTTGAACTGTATCTTCCAATTGAGTTGTTTTACTATTATGGAGTCTAGCATTGTCTTCCCATAGGAGGTAGCTAACTCAAGAGTTTAGGATAGAGAGAGATGCTTGAGTTCATAGCAGTAGACATCTCCCAAGACATTGGTGTACTTGTCGAAGTTTATTCTACTTTCTACTACGATCTATCTCCCAATACCTTCCCCACTGAAACAGCTCTACACCATCACTCCAACACCTCCAAACTACCTTGTTTCCAGGATATTCTTAGGCTCAAAGGCTGTACCATGCTGCCTGATGGCTTTAATCTCCCTGTCATGGCTCATGAGCTCGATTATTGACTCATCGGACCAGACAACCTCCTATTACTGCTTATAGATCTAGTTGACATGCTCATGGGCCTACTGGGGTCTTGCCTCCATGTGCTTCTTGGTGAGAACAATTTTTATCAATGTAATAAATTAATGAAAGCCCATTCTATCGATACAATTCTTCAAAGTACTCTCTGTGACCTTAGTCATCATGTCTGCCATGATGGCTACTTTAGTCTAGTGGGAGTTGCTCACAACTGTTCTTCACAACCACCAGAGGGCTCTGTCGTCCAACTTTCCTCGTCAACCACTCTTAGGTGAATGTACTGCCAAGTCTGTTGTCTTGTAGTGCTTTACTATGTCTTTCACAGTAGAACAAGGTACGTTGAACATACAAAATGCCTCGACCATGATAGTGTTCATGTTTAGCACCTTATGCAAGGTGGCTGAACAAGCTTCAAAGCTGGTACATTTTTCCATAAATCTCACGGGTCTTGGTGAAGACTTTTGCAGTTTTAGATGGTACAGATATTATATGAAAAAAGGTATTATGAAAAAAGAAATAGTGTATGTTATTTGTTGTTATAAAAATAGCCCGGATCTTTAAATAATAATAAAAAACTGGTTGCTTTTTGAGGGTCACTTTATGTAGGACGGGTGAAACTGTTAAAGCAGTTATGACATTGGGACAAATGGACCTCTTGAAATGCATAGATATTGAATAAATATACGAGACACTAAAAAACCAACCAACTAATCAACTAAATAAATAAATAGATAACTAACAAACAAACAAACAAAAAAGATATAATTTAGATGTGCTTAGCAAGATAGTCTTTTTTCCAATTCAGAAGGATGGTGGATGTGACATATATTACAACTGTAGTCATTTATACCAACCTACTGAGCAGAGAGATGGAAAGAATAGATAGAGTATGATACTTGCAGTATGCAGACGTATTCTATACATTCAGCTCTAATTATACACTAAGAGGATGATGTTCATCTTAATGTTGAAAAAAGCACCACTTTTAAATACTTCCAAAGTTATTGTCTAGAAGCTGTTCATCAATAGTAAACAAATACTATTTATATGTCGATTCAGAATAAGTAAACCCCCTTCCACCACATATGTCATACAAAAGGTTAAAGGTGATGCATTTCATGAAGAAGACTAGCAAGACAATACTAGTGAAAAGTATAAATAAATGTGTAAGATTAATTGATTATTTGTGTTAGTCTACTCTTTTTTATTTATGAATTCTACTTCTTTCTCTTTTCTCAATAGCCAATCTTATATGATTGATCTTTTGAAAGAGCACTCGCTTCAAACTGCAGGTGTTGTAGCTGTTGGTACAGCACTGTATGCACTCTACTCCAGCTCCAAAGACAAAGAGACTGGTGGTTTTGACAAAATACCTACACCTAAAGGAAAATACCCATACCTTGGTAAGAAATTAATTAAAACTAATAAGTTATTAAAGCTGCTATTATCTAGGCCATCTACCACTTCTTAGTGAGATATCATTTTTAAAAATGCATGAATGGCATAAAGAGCTGGGTAAGCAGATCCACAACTCTTATTATAATAATATTAATATCTATTTTTGACTTACAATTCTATAGGCCCTATTCTTTATATAAAGATGGGTGTACAAGATTTTGTTTTTATTTCTGATCCTGCCATTGCTCATGAAGTGTTTAATGTTAAGGGAGGTATTAATAATTCACGACCATCTTTCAAGTTTGCTGATTGTTTATTTAGTATGAATGGAAGGTAATAGAATGCCATAATACTGTAATTTTTTTTAGTAACTATGTCAACACATTATAATCACTTAGAGGATTAAGCTTTGCTAAAGATAAAAAAAAGTTTAAAGAATCAATGCTTGCTGGTATGATAATAGAAATATAAACTGATATATAGATAAAACATTGTATTAATTTGTTGTTGTAGCAAATAGTTTCTTGGCACCTAAAGCAGTAGATCAGATGGGTGATATGCTTCATCTCGAAACAAGCTATCTTATCGATAAATTGATTAAAAATGGAAGCAACAATGAAGGAGTAGATCCATTCAACAACATAGCCCTTCAGTCTCTTAATGTCATATTAAGAATTTGTCTTGGCACTCGTATAGATTCAATAGAAGATCCAGATTTTCAGAATATAGTAAACATTATGCAACTGAGCTTGAAATATTTAAGTGTAGATGAGAATATCGACACCTATGTCCCAGCCCTCAGTTTTATTAGTTATATTCAAAACAAAGACAAAAGAAACCACGATTTTATCAACAATTTCCGCAATCCCCACATTAGAAAGATGATAGAGAAAGCTATTGAGAGAGACGAAGATTGTATGGTCAAGAGAATGAAAGAATCAAAAAAGAATATGTATGATGAAGACGATATGTTGGTGCTTGTTAGTAAGTTAAAGCCCCGTATTTTTAATAGCTTAGAAAAAGACTTACCTTTTTTCTTCTTCTGATTCTAGGTGAAATGATTAATGGTGGAACAGATACTGTTTCTTTAACTATTTCATGGGCTTTTGCATTCTTATCTCATCATCCAGAAGTCCAAAGAAAGATGTGTGAAGAGATTGATACATTTATCACCAAGTATAAACGACTGCCAACGTTTACTGAACGCGAATCATTTCCTTACATGATTTCTGTTCAAAGAGAGATCATGCGTCTTTACCCTGTTACAATTTATGGACTTCTTCATGTAGCTGAAGAAGACTGTAAGTAAAAAAAAATAGATTTATTATTTTGGGAGAAAACTAAGCTATGCATTTAGTTGTAGTGAGAGATTACATAATTAAGAAAGGAACAACTTTGATCAGTGATATGTATAGCATGC
This sequence comes from Spinellus fusiger, assembly GCA_025094145.1. Lineage (NCBI taxonomy): Eukaryota > Fungi > Mucoromycota > Mucoromycetes > Mucorales > Phycomycetaceae > Spinellus > Spinellus fusiger. The sequence goes on along the minus strand of JALLLS010000029.1, from coordinate 103,322 downwards.
ACAGAAACCCTGATGTCTATCCCAATTCACATAAATTCATTCCTGAACGCTTCATAAATAACAAGTCTACATTGTATGCATCTGCCAATGGAAATATAAAAGAAAGAGACCAGTATAACTTTGAGTGGGGAAGGTAATTAACTGATTACTATAATTGTTTGCTAGTTATTAACATATTATTTTATGTGTTTTCAGACGCATATGCCCTGGAATCTACTTGGTAAGCTGTGAAGAGAAGATTTGTAGTGTGGATATACCTTTCAGTATATTAACAAAAGTACTGTGATTGTTTTTTTTTCAATAGGCTGAAACAGAGCTGTTTCTTACATATACTACTCTTTGGGCGAGTTGCACTGTTGAACCAGCCCTTGACTCTAATAGCAAACCCATGTATGCTGATGTTGAGAACTTTGTTGACGGTGGGATAGTTTTTAGTCCTAAACCTTACAAAGTACGATTTGTTGAACGCCCTGATAAGCTTATTTAAACTTATCTATTCTATTTTTTATACAATAAACTTTGATATTTCCATATGCTTCAAATAAATTTCATGAGATTCTTAAATCAGCTGAGCAGGTGTGTTTCCGCTTGATTAATAAAAGTATACTACAGTTCAAAGTATTTTTATTTTTTGGGTGTGGTTTGCTATTCGCGCATTGGGCATTTTAGCCACCCTATGAGAACTTTTGAACAGTTAAGATATACATATAAACACTTCAAATACAAAATTGGAAAAAAAAATGCAAGGAAAAAAAAAGAAAAAAAAAGATATGAGTAGATAAAACCTCGAAATGAGGAAAAAAATGAAGAGAAATATGAGAAATATGAGAAAATGGCAATGCAGACATAGACATTAGTTTGGGACTAATCCCACAAGCTTTCAATAGACCAAAGATTAGTCTATTTACAAGTCTTGTTGGGTGTGGCAATGCTTGAGCCAAAGTGGCGAGCAATGCTGTACCCTAAATGAGTGGGGGCACGAAGACAGGTGTTGGACACTCTTTGCTCAAAGAGTTCTTGGGCCATTGGTGCTATTTGACTCCTGCTGGAGCTTAGGGTCTGCAATCACCGTTGCAGCTACTGGATCAAAGCTTGCCTGTGGCTTGATCTTTGATTTCTCGAGTTTCTCCTCGAGTTCTTGCTTGAAGCTACCATGTACAAGCAGTGCAATTGTGCCCCTTTCAGGGAGGTGGATGTCTATGATCCGTGACTGTTGGATCTTCAGTGATCCCAACATCTTGCGGATCTGGCCGTACTTGAGGTAGCAGCGACAGGGCAAGTATACAAAGTCGTATACTGAGGGCTCAGTAGGCTCTTGTAAGGCCCGAACTGTTTGTGCTCTAAGCACTGCTCTGGCCTTTTCTGACTTCTTTGGTGGGGAGGCGTTCTTTATAGCTATGTTGGCATAAGTGGCAGTAGCCTTTTCTATGACAGCCGTGGGTTTCACTGTGGGGATGGGGGCGGGAGTAGGGGCGGGAGGTGATTTGGGTGCATTATCTGCACTCTTGGCATTGATCTGAGCCTGGAGAGATGTAATAAGGTCATCTTTGACCTTGACTTGTACTTCCAATTCCTGGATGCGGAGTCCAATTGTTGCTATTTGTCTCTGAATATCTGACAGAAATACCCAACATCTGCTGGGTGAAGGTATCAGACTTTTCTACTTCAGTCATTTGATACTCGTAAGTATTTGTATGAGTGCGTTTGGTAAGTTATCTGGGTTTTCTGCTGTCTGAGTTAGGAATGGTGGTGGCAGTGGTGGCCTCACACAAAGGGTCTGACAGGTGCTGGTACAGGAGGTTGCTTGATGGTTGGTGGTTGGACAGGATCCGTAGTTGGTGTATCCAATATGTATTATGTTGAGTTTTGCGATTTGTATTTTTACTCTTTTGGGGTAATATTGATTACACGAAAGAGCTCGGTGTGACTATACAGTAGGAGGACAAAAAACTGGCTTTTATTTATTTAGAAATCCGATATATCTCATATCTTACATAAGAGACACTTGTAGTAGTTTTCTTCCTTTCTTCTTAATAAAAGTATATTCATATTTAATTTACAATGAAATTAACAGACGAAAAAAACTTAACATTATTAATTTTTTGAAAAGAAAATATGAAAGTAAAGGAAATAGCTGAAAGAACTGGAGTAAAGCTGCGAACAATCTACAATGTTCTAAATCAACAAAAGACAAGAGGAACTACCAAACGCCAAGAAGGTTCGGGAAGACCCGAAATATTCAATGAAAGAGGAATACGACACCTTCTGAAAGTTATTGGCAAGAACAGAAGATTGACTTTAAGTGAGATAGTTGCAGCAATACCCGAAGAATGTAGCAAACGCACTGTTAGATGTGTACTGTATGAAGAGGGTATATTTAGCCAAGTGGCAAAGAAGAAGCCTTTTCTGGAATGAAAAACATAAAGAAAGAATACTCTAGTTTGCTAAAGAGCATCTCCACTGGACCATTAATATATGGAAAAAGTTTATATGGATTGACGAAATTAGTTTCGAAATTGGCAAGAACAGTCGAGTGGTTCACGTTTGGCGTAAGGATGGAGAAGCCTATAAAAAAGATTGTCTTGCTCCTACATTCAAGAGTGGAAGATAGAGCACCTACTCATAAAAGTATTGTAGCAAGTGATTGGAAAATGGAGAGAGGAATTGGTAGTTTGGAGTGGCCTGATCAATCACCCAATATGAACCCCATTGAAAACCTTTAGATGCAGATGAAAGACAAGGTCCAGGAGAGATGCAATGGTTCTGTTAAGATGGAAAAGTTCAAAACTATGATACAAGAAGCTTAAGATTTTTGAGCCAAAAACATGGAATTCTTTGATTGAGATAATACCAGCACGAATGCAATAAGTCATCAAGAACAAAGGTGGGAGTACCCATTACTAAAACTACATTTTTAATAATTTTTTATAAGTAAATGTAAATATAAATTACATATACGTATTCTAGAGCCTTTTTTTTAACATAACATGAGCTTTATTAAAGTAGAAAATACGTTGTATTTCTCTTGATACAAGAAAAACACTATATTAATGATATGAAATCTATCGAATTTTTTAAAATCGCCAATTTTTTTGCTACCCCACTGTACATCACGTCGATGTTGCTTAACATGTGTTACATAAGTTGTGATATGAATAAAATGATTGGATAAAAGACTTCGAAAATTGTAGGCACTTTTGTTACTTCCATATAAAGTATATGATAATTCTCAAATACCAATTCTCTCTATTAGGAGCAATTGATTAGTGTTTGAGTTTAATAAGTGGATTGAAAAGGTTGATCAAGGGAAATTGAGTACACACCAGGAGATTTTTAGGATATATAAGAAAATACCCTGAGAATAAAATCACAATATTCATATGATTGGCTAATGTGTTTTAAAATGCCTTTTCGCTGTCTAAATGAGCTATTTCAAACTCTACCTGCCTGTTTTAGCAATAGCTATTGACTTTGCAATTAAAAAGTATAGAATTGGCTGTAAAGATAAGAAATAGAACAAGAATCACCCCAAAATTACAACTCAGTCACTGCATTTATTGTTTAACATAATGTGTTATCCTTAAGCCCATAGTATTTGCAGCATAACACTGCTTGAAAAAGATTTATTATAGAACACACTGAATTAACTCTAGTGGTCATTGTCCATAAAATAGACAAATTCACTTACATTGAGAACTGTATATTCATTTATTGACTCAATATTCATAATCACTTCAACAACTATCTTATTGTAACTGTTATTAACAATAGTACTTAATGATAACAGGGTATTGTTTCTAATACTGTCTCTTAGGCTCAAGGCAAATAGAGTGTGAATTGTTTGACTTGTGATTTTTAACTTGTGAGTTTTGATTTGTGAGTTTTATGAGTGGAGGCTAGTGTATACATTACCAGAATAAAGAGAAATTATTTGTTTTGATAATCCCATCCTTTTGTTATTTCTCACACTTCACATACAACTTAACACCCAAGTACTCTTCAATATGAGCATAAATAAGCAAGGTAATGTGCTATTATTAACAAAGAGAAATAATAGAGAGAAGTTGTAGACACTACCAAAGGCTATTCTTGAGATAAAAAGGTAAGCAGTGTCTTCATCTGGGCTTGAGCTCATTGTAATCCATAAGACATAGTACTGACTCTTCTTCTAATAGATAACATATGGCTTATTATTCTCAAGACAAACACTAAGTACAAGTTAAGTTTACTATCTCTCTTGATTGAATTATTACTAATACACTCTTTTCTGTTATTAGATAAGTTAAGACTCTTCTCAAGTCAGCCTTAGGTGGTCTTCTTCCTTCTATATTATCAGTACTGTTTAGGGTGTATTCCCAAGCATAGTGATATATATCCCAAGAATAAAGAATAAGGCTTTTAGATTGTATTTACTATTGCTATGAAGGAATACGCCTAGAACAGCAGTAGCTATATTAATAGTATAGTATTAGCTACAGTATTATTAGCTATATTATTATAAACAATTTTGTTCATAAACAATATTATTTATTGATAATACAATTTGATATTGATGTATTCCATAAAAAGAAATAGAAATTTAGATACTTGCAAACCTTTGATTTTAAACACAGTTCCATAAAAGGGCAAAATATTTTTAGACGTAAAAGGAGGGAGATATCCCCGCCTAAAAGCCAGACAAATCTCCTGGTGTGTATATTACACATATTGTATTATAATAAACAACAGTAGCAAGTCATACCATCCAAGATAAGCTGTGTTAACATATATGTAATCATTTTATTTACAATATTATATTTAGTTATCATTCCAAGATGTGTTAACATGAATATAATCTCAAAGCTGTATTAATTCTTTTTTAAACACTATTTCCCATAAATTCACGAGTTATGATTTTTTATATTATGATTGGGATTATTATCAAATAGCAATAATAACAGTTCTCTTTGTTAAACTAGCATATTAGAATATCAGTACCATATATAATAATATTAATACTATGAGTGTTTGGACAGACTACATAGTGAAAATATGCCTATTGTTTTACATTGTATTAGTGTGTTTATTATTTTCTATACCGAAACTATTGCACAATAATTAGAAAGCATACCTTTATCTTTCTATCAAGTGTACAATTTCACTAGAAAGAAAAATGAGGTGGGTTATAATGGTAATATTTTAATCAATTATTAGTCCCATGAATACCATAATTCACAAGTGAAGCATCACACTATAATAAGGCTGTGTAAAATGACTGATAAAATGTGATTGTCCAATGACACCTATTTATGCAGTGTTATATTATTATTCTATTGTCATTCTTACCACTGTATTGTCTGCTAAATAGACATTTCTGCATTGTATCTTGTCTTGTCTTTCACTTCATTTCTTTACAGTCTACATGGTAAATGTCTTAATGGAAATGACTGAAATAACTATATGTGACTGACATCATCAATTGTTGATTTAAAACTATCAACTGTACGCGTTGTTTCGACTGTATCTCACCTTTTATTATTACATCTTTACTCTATGTTTGGTAAGAGTGCATTTGGAGCAACTCCAGGCTTTGGCCAACAGCCCCAGCAAAACCAATCTGTGTTTGGCCAACCAGCTCAGCAACAACAGACAGCTTTTGGTGGTAAGTAATGACAGGAGTTTTGGACTTGAGTTGACATTCATAGGCTTCAACACTGGTTCAGCTACACCTGGTGCTTTTGGACAACCAGCTCAATCATCTGCTTTTGGTGCTCCCGCCGCCAATCCTAGTAAGTACACTAGAACTGGGCTTTGATAGACAGATAGAGTGAAAGAGTGAAAAAGAGAAAGTAAAAGACTCATTGCTTCATCCTAATAACAACAGCGGGTTTTGGTGCTGGTACTTCTGCTTTCGGGCAGCCTCGAGCTTCAGCCTTTGGAAGTACACCTGCTTTTGGTGCTAGTAAGTCGATTTGTTAGACTCGTACTCATCCGGGTTATTTAGCACAATCAGTTCCTACCACTGGCTTTGGTGGCTTTGGGGCTGCTGCACCTGCTACTGGCTTTGGGGCTGCTCAACCAGCTCAACAAGCAGGTGGACTGTTTGGACAGCGTACTACAACAACAAACACCTTTGGAAGTGCATCTACCTCTGCGCCCAGTGTATTCGGCGCACAACCTCAACAACAAACAAATGCTTTTGGCAGCATGTCAACTCCTGCTTTCGGACAGACTGCTACTACTGGATCAAACCAGGGCACTGCTATTGCAGACTTCTCAGCTACACAGGATCGAGACTTATCCTCCAACACAACAACTCTCTTTCAAACCATCACAGCAATGCCACAGTACAAAGGCTTTTCATTTGAGGAATTGCGTCTTCAAGACTACATGAACGGCCGAAAGACTGCCACTGCTGCTCCTGGTGGATTTGGTGCTCCTGCTGCTACTGGGTTCGGACAACAGCCAGCCCAGAGTGCATTTGGTCAAGCACAACCCTCCAATGCCTTTGGAGCTACTGGTGGAAGCATCTTCAACCCAACTTCTGCTGGTACAAATGCATTCGGTCAGGCTGCTACCACAAGCACATTCGGCGCTCCTGCTAGTACTGGTGCCTTTGGACAGCCTGCCACATCTATGCCTGCTTTTGGTGCTCCTGCTGCTGCCCCTGCTGCTGCTGGTGCCTTTGGACAGCCTACCACATCCATGCCTGCTTTTGGTGCTCCTGCTGCTACTGGGTTCGGACAAGCACCCAAACCCTTCACTTTTGGTAGGTCTATCGAGTCAATAGCAATCATAGTATAGGTAGTGGTGGTGTTTCTCATCTATCTTTATATCTTTATACTTTGGATAACCAACAGGTAATAATGCTGCACCTGCTGCCAACACCTTTGGTGCACCTGCTCAGACTGGATTTGGCCAACCTGCTCAGACAAATACCTTTGGATCTTTTGGACAGAATCCAGCCACCTCATCTGCCCCCGCCACTGGCTTTGGATTTAATAATGCTTTTGGTGCTGCCGCTACTAGCAAACCAACTGCTCCCTTCTCATTTGGTGCCACTTCTGCTGCCCAACCTGCTGCTGGTACTGGATTTGGTTTCAATGCTACAGCCAACCCCACATTTGGTGCACCACAAGCTTCACAAGCCCCTGGAATGTTCGGTGCCCAGCCAGCAGCGCCTACAACCTCTTTGTTTGGTGGTGCTCAACAAGCTGTGGCTCCTTCTTTTGGATTTGGACAGGCTAGCACTGGATTTGGCAGTGGAGGTATGTTTGGCCAGCAACCTGCTGCCAGCACAGCTCCTGGTGCTAGTATATTTGGACAGGCACCTACTGCCCTTGGATTTGGCGCTCAAGGTGCCAACACGGATAGTTTCACCTTGCCTGCTCAGAATGGACTGACATCGTTTGGCACCAATGGCTTACAACCTGGCCAACAGCAACAATTCCTCGTAGCTCAAGTAGATAAGGATCCCTATGGAAAAAACCCCTTGTTTGATACAAAGGAAGGTGCTGGTTCTTCTGGTCCTTCTGCTGTTCCTGTCAACCCACCCAAGAAGCAAACACCACGCCAGTACCCAATGACACCTCGTACCATGTCACGTATTAAGCTTCGTGGATTTTCATTCGCTCCTCCTATGCAAAGTTCCGGTACAAAGATGAGTGCTTTGGAGGGCATCAGTGATGAAGATGTGCTTCGATCAGGTGCATTTGCTACATTTAATGGCAACCGCAAAGCTGTGTTTAACAAAGTGACCAGCAACGACGTAGTATCAGCCCTCTTGAACAAAACAGCCGAGAAACCAAAGCCCCTGTTCAATGCAGATATTGAACTGTTGGCTAATCATGAAGCAAAGGAATTGGAGAAGGCTGTTTCTGCTCAGAGTGTATCTCCTGCTCTTCTTCCTTCCTTGTCAGCTGCAGCCATGAGCCAAGGATACTACTGCTCGCCTACCATTGAGACTTTGTTGGCTATGAGTAAAGAGGATCTCAGTCATGTTGAGAATTTTGTTGTGGGTCGTCGTGGCTATGGCAGTGTGACCTTTAGTGTTCCAGTAGATCTGTCATCCACTGATCTGCATGGTATTATGGGAAGTATTGTTATTATTGATAACAAGAGTATTTTCCTTTACTCTACTGTACACTCACCCCCTGCTGGTCAAGAACTCAATGTGGAAGCAGTCTGCAAGATCGAAGGTGTTTATACAAAGGATAAAGATACTAAGACACCTATCAAAGATGTTAATCACCCTAGAATTAAGTCCTTTATTGCAAAGTTACAAAGGCAAGCTGGAACAACCTTTGTTGATTATGATCTTTCCACTGGTACTTGGATTTTCAAGGTGGATAACTTTGATGCTTAATAACAACAATAATAAATATATACGAATGGATATGGATATGTACTTAGTTATATATGTGTTGGTACAAACAAACAAACAGATAGATATATGAATGAGTATGATATATAGAAATATAAACTCATGAATATGTGGAAGTGAGCTTTATTTTATTTTAAAAAATAATAATAATCAAAATAAGCATTTATGCCATATTTTTAGAGAAGGGAGAGAAATAGGGGAGAGTAGGATGTTTGTTTACTGAGCTAATGTAACATTATACAACTTTGTCAGTTGAGTGTGTATGTCATCGGGTACAGACTCCTTTATCTTTTCTAGCAGACGCTTAAGGGCTAGTATTGACAGATAAGCAGTGAGTGACTTGGCGCAATAGAAAAGTAATATTATTGCCTTACCTTGTTTATGCTTGGAACTCAAAAACCCAACAAGCATATCAAGGCGTTTGACTTTGCTCAGATTTATTAATACATCTGCTATTTCTTCATTGGATCTATCACTGCAAACAAGATAAATTATAGAATCCACTTGAACATATATCACTTACACAGTGTATTTGGTATCCAATAATTCAATGATCTCTTCGAACCGGTCATATTCAATAGACTCTTTGAAGAGAACTCCGTAAGAAGCAGGAGGAATACACTAAAGAAAGAGTGAGATTCGGTGAGATTTAGCTGTTTCTTACTTGTAAATAATGATAAAGTAGATCCCCTCCACGGTTTTTGAATGTCTTCCAATCTCTCTCAAACTCATAGCTTGTATTGGGACAAACCATTTTCACAGATGGCTTGTCTGAATCAGCAGAGGACAGTGGTAATTCATTAGACTGTATAATCAGTGAAGACACTGTTGAAGGTGTCTCTTCTGACAAGATATCTGACTCCACAGTCTCCTTTACTACAGTCATTAATTCTTTAACTTCGATAATTAAAGCAGCTGAAGTCTCTGATCTTGCTACTTCATTAATTAATTCTTTAGATTCCTCCACCTTGGCAGTTGATTTTTTCTCTTCAGTAGCTTCAATTGTTAATTCTCTCTCTTCAGTAGCTTCAATAGCTGACTCATTATTTTCAACCAGCACTGTAACTTTCTCCTTCTCTTCTATTTCAATGCTTGATTCTTTAGTCTCTACTTCAGTGATTGGCTGCTTATCTTCTTTCACTTGTGCAGTTGACTCCTTGAACTCATCCAGTCTAGTGGTTGGATTTTTAGATTCAACAGTTTGTGATGTTGAAGCCTCTCCTTTAATTCTTTTCAATGTAGCAATGACATCTTCATCAGTAGTATAGGCATCTTCATCAGTAGTATAGGCATCTTTAGCTTTCTTTGTCGACTTTTTAGTTGTTGTCCTCTTCTTTGAAACAGTTGTAGCCTTTTTGATCTTATCTTCTTTGGCTGTTTGGATCCTTCAGGTTCCTCGGTCTCGTTAGTGTCCTTGGGTTCTTTTGGTTCTTTGGGTTCTTTGGGTTCTTTGGGTTCCCTGGGTTCCTTGGGTTCCTTGGGTGCTTTGGGTTCTTTGGGTTCCCTGGGTTCCTTGGGTTCCTTGGGTGCTTTGGGTAGTTTGAGTGCCTTTGGTTCCTTGGGTGCTTTTGGTTCAGCTGAAGCCTTTTTGGATCTTGTTTTCTTTGGCTGTTTGGATCCTTCAGGTTCCTCGGTCTCGTTAGTGTCCTTGGGTTCTTTGGGTTCCTTGGGTGCTTTGGGTGCTTTGGGTGCTTTGGGTTCCTTGGGTGCTTTGGGTTCCTTGGGTGCTTTTGGTTCCTTGGGTGCTTTGGGTGCTTTGGGTGCTTTGGGTTCCTTGGGTGCTTTGGGTTCCTTGGGTGCTTTTGGTTCCTTGGGTGCTTTGGGTGCTTTTGGTTCAGCTGAAGCCTTTTTGGATCTTGTCTTTGTTTTCTTTACTGGCTCTGCTGGTTCATCTGATACTTTGGGCGACTCTTCTAATTCTAATGTTTCTAATGACGCTCCAACTTCTGGTGCCTTTCCTTTTCCCTCTGACTCTTTCTTTACTTCTAGCACCTTAGATATATGTGTTTCCTTTGCTTCTGCTAGTATCACTAACGCGTCCTCTTTGTCATCCACCACTGTTATCAATGGTTCGTTGGAGGTACGGCTTTCTACAGAGAAAGATGATGTTTCAACAATCTCGTCTTCAACAGGGTAATCTTCAGTTGGTTTGTATTCTTTATCTACTTCCATGATAGTGAGTGTTTTTTTTGCCATGAGCGCCGTAGGAGGAGAAGGAATAGTTATATTAGAATCAGAAAGAGGGAAATTCTTGTAGGAAGTTCCCATAGTATTGGTTTATAAATAAGCGCATGTCTGAATTACATTTTGTTTGCATGATGAATACCTTTTTGCTCTCTTTAAGGCTTTTTAATTCGGCTTTGGCTATCTCATTCCCCGGCTCTAATCTCAAGAGTCGTTCAAGATCTGTACTTGTGTTAGTCAACACATTTCGTTGTTTGTTGATCATCTTTGTATGTTCTATTTTACCTTTTTTTGCCTTTTCTGTGTTACCAAGTGCAGTATAAGCGGTGCTTCTTCTCCAGAGTGCCTTGACATTGTCTGGCTGTAATCCCAATCCAATGGTACAATCATCAATCACCTTGTTATACCTAAAATAGAGTATTCATTAATTTTGTGCTTGCTAGCATTACACTTACTCCTTTAACTTTAGATAGGCCATGGCTCTGTTGATATAGTACACTGCGACTGTTCCATCCAACTCAATGGCTCTTCTATAGTGAAGAATTGCCTTGAATGCATCTCCAGCTTTAAAGTAGCCATTTCCCTATTCTCCGTTGGATTAGAAGGGTGTTATGGAAAGTGAGTGAGTATTTTTAGTCTATTTACCCTGTCTTTCTCTTCGGCAGCCATTTTGATTTTTTTCTCATCACTTAATAGCTAGTTTATCCACACATGATAATAACAATAATAAGCCAATCTTGGAGTGGACTGATTGATGTGTTCTTATCTTACCTTTGGTTTCTTCAACTCACTCTCCTTTACTTTCTCGGGAGCCTAAGTGGATAGTTAATATAACCCACAAGTCATGTCTAGGGTGTTTCTTCAAGTGTTTATTATCACCTTTCCCTTTTTTGAGGTGGCTGTTGTACTATCATTTTCCGTCTGAAGAGCCTGTGTGCAGTTAAAGAGCCCGTGAGCCAACTTACAAGACACACTTGAGGATGAATCTACCTTTCCCTTTTCTAGTGCTGCTGCCATACTATGATTCAACTCTCTGAATGCCTAGTCATTATACACACTTATAAGCCACCAACACAACACAACACCAGCACAACACCAGCACACATTCCCTTCCTCTCTCTCCTTCTCTCTTTTGACTCGTATATTTACTTCTGACACGGCGCTTAAAGACTCAAGTCCCTTTGGTTCATTATCATCCAAATGGATTGTACTAGTAGAGCGTTGTTCTGGGTAGTTCTGTTCATATAGTGTCAGTGACTATATCCATGTTTATGGTCTTCTACCTGTGAATGCAGAGGCTTGCTGTTTGTCTTACTACCACTTGCAGGTGTGGTTGAGTTGAACCTCCTCTGCCAGTCAAGGAAGTCATTCATAGTGGCCTCATCGGGTATATCTGTAGTATTATTACTTTCCATAGAGGCGGGTGTGTCTACAAGTGTGCCTATAGAGAGTAATGTATAGTTGTATGTGCCTATAGATGTGTGTAGGGTAAAGCAACAAAAGACAAAAGATAGGTTAGCGTGTCAGAGTGGCTTATGCGGAGTCCTAAAGACGGTCTATCAATTCTACCAGTGTTCAGCTGCTGTGTTCCATTTCAATGACGTTTCTCCTTTACAAGATAGATGCATTGACTTGTAACAGCTATTATCAAATGGCAGTTAAAATCCATAGTGAACAGATCCTATAAGAGCAGATCACATGAGAGCAGATCACATTAAAAAGATGTTGATGATTGCCTTGAGGTTACCATGGTAACCAGGAACACTTCCTTTCCTTTCCTCTCTCTTTTCTTTTCTTTTCTTTTCTTTTTTCATAGAGTAAATCCATCAAAACTGTTTCATTCTCGGAAGGATTTGAAAACAGGATAGACTCAAATATATAAATATAAATATAGATATAGACAGATAAAGAACAGTAGAACAAAAGAGGGTTTATTTCATTTTTTAATAGTCCAACCCAATGATAGTACTATGACGCTATTTTGGCTTGAAGATATATCGTTGGATCTTATATGAGTTTATTTACTCTGATTGTCTTACTTTTTTCCTTTCTTCTTTCTTCTCTTTAATTCCAAGTCAATTAGAATGTCCAATTTCCCATTCACAGATCATGTACTTGAACATGATGCCCATGCACCTGCCTCTACCTACTACACTACAGGAGCCAATGCGGGAAGAAGGACAAGAGCCTATTCGGTAAGTTATTGTATGTACACTAGGGTAACTAAGAAAGAGAAATAGAGAGTACAGACTACAATGGGATCAGAATCCTACTTCGAGACACAACGCACCCGCAGAGCATCCCATGGTAAGTGCCAATGGGACCAATGGATATATATATATTGAGAGAGAGATCCTTAAATCCATTTTCTTCTATTTTATTATAGACGACAAGAACAAGAAGCATCGCTTTCTTATTGATGTGGAGGAGACACAGCGTAAAATCCTACAGCAAGAAGATACCGACGGCGATTTCCAAATTACCATTAATGATCTAGGGCCAAAGACATTGGCACTAGGAACAGCCGATTCAGGCGGCTATAAGAAATATGATATCAGAGGCACTTACATGCTCTCCAATTTGCTCCAAGAACTCGCCTTGGCCCGTGACTATGGACGCAAGCACATTGTTCTGGATGAAGCCCGTCTTAATGAGAATCCAGTGGACCGTCTCTCTCGTATGATTCGCTATGGGTTCTGGGAAGGACTGACACGTCGTCTTGATGCTGATACCATTGAAAGCGTGTGTGCTGATCCAAAAGACAGATCCAAGAATCCTATCTTGCGGGTGTATATTCCTCATGACGAAACAGAGCAGTACGCCTATTACACAAAGGTTGCTCAACAACGGCCCTTGATTCATCTCCGTGTGATCTATCTGCCTGAGAAGATCACAGCCGAGTATGTCAAGAGCATCAATGAACATCCTGGTATGTTGGCACTGGCCATGAAGAGGCGGATTACTAGTGACGGAGGTGTGGAGATGAAAGGAGAACCCTTTGTTGTGCCAGGAGGACGATTCAATGAAATGTACGGCTGGGATTCCTATTTTGCTGCCCTTGGACTGTTGGTGGACAAGCGTCTTGACCTGGTGCAAAGTATGGTGGAGAACTTTGCTTACCAGATCAAGCACTATGGCAAAATCCTCAATGCCAATCGCTCGTACTATCTTGCTCGTTCCCAGCCTCCCTTCCTTACCGACATGGCCCTCAAAGTGTATGAAGAATTGCCCCCACATACACCTCATGAAAACAAAGAATGGTTAAGACGCATTCTCAAATCAGCCATTAAAGAGTACCACAGTGTATGGATGTCAGAACCCCGTCTGGATAAGAAGACCATGCTCTCTCGTTACCACCCAGATGGCCTTGGTATTCCTCCAGAAACAGAAGCCTCTCATTTTGATCATATTATTGAACCCTTTGCTAAAAAGTACAATGTATCTATTGAGGAGTTTGATGCCATGTACAATGCAGGCAAAGTCAAGGAACCAGAACTGGATGAATATTTTATGCATGACAGAGCAGTGCGTGAATCAGGCCATGATACCACCTACCGATTTGAGAAGGTGTGTGGTCATTTGGCTACCATTGACTTGAATTCTTTACTCTACAAATACGAAACAGACATTGCTGATGCTATTCGTGACCATCTTGACGATCATCTGGAGGATTTTGAAGGGAGATTGCAGACAGCCACTGAATGGTTGGAGAGAGCCAAACAGAGAAAGAGTCGTATTGATAAGTATCTATGGAACGACAAGGAGAATCTCTATTTTGATTATGATACCGTCAAGGAGAAGCAGACCACCTATGAAAGCGTTACTGCCTTTTGGGCCATGTGGGCAGGATGTGCTAGTATGGAGCAAGCCAACCAACTTGTCCACTATTCTTTGGCCAAGTTCGAAGTCATTGGTGGATTGATATCAGGCACAGAAGCCTCCAGAGGTCAAATATCATTACAGCGTCCTAACCGTCAATGGGACTTTCCCTTTGGATGGGCACCTCATCAAATGATGGCATGGGTGGGGTTTGATCGTTATGGAATGAGAGACATTGCTCGTCGATTGGCCTATCGCTGGTTATTTACGTAAGAACACATCTATCTCTGCTTGGGAAAAGGAAAAAGAAAAAAAAAAGAAAAAAGAAGTAGTCTTTGATGCTAATATCTCTTTTCCTATTAGCATCACAAAAAGTTTTGTTGACTTTAATGGCGTTGTCCCTGAGAAATTTGATGTAGTGAGCCTTAGTCATAAAGTCCATGTGGAATATGGCAATGTAGGCACCGACTTCAAATATGTTCCCCGTGAGGGATTTGGCTGGATGAATGCCTCTTACCAAGTGGGCCTGTCCTATCTCAATACACAAATGCGACGTGCCCTTGGAACATGCACTAATCCTGACTTATTGTTGGAGAGACAATCCCAATTGCAAGGCCATTCTCTCTCCAAAGAGGAGGTGGACCGTGCACTTCACTACCGCCGCCAGTCAGAAATGGCAG
Source organism: Spinellus fusiger (assembly GCA_025094145.1). Lineage (NCBI taxonomy): Eukaryota > Fungi > Mucoromycota > Mucoromycetes > Mucorales > Phycomycetaceae > Spinellus > Spinellus fusiger. Next base: position 88,277 of record JALLLS010000029.1, on the reverse strand, counting down.
CTCATCGGCTCAAGCGAGAAGGCAGTCTCGATGGTACCACTCATATTACTGAGCCAGTGCCCGAGGAAAGTGGAAGCCATCCTTTTGCTTAGTCCCATGTTCTGTGTTCTACCTGTGTTCTATCTGTGTTCTATCGATGTCCTATGTTCTATCTATGTTTATGTGTCTAGGTAGAGAACAAACCCCCTCTTTGTTGTATGGCAATAGTGTGTTATTTTGTTTATAGAGAAAAGAATAATAAAGATGCCATCTTCTTTAGACCTTGAAGCCACGGGAAGCACGCTTACCACGTGCACGTTCAAACTTGCGACCCTCAGAACGAACGTAGGGCTTCTTGTTCTTGTGGGGACCCATGCCAAAGTGCTTCACGGCCTCACGGGCGTTCTTGGCACCACGGATCAACACAGTGTTGGCACCAGTAGGAGCACGGAGAGCCAATTGATCCAAGGTAAGGACCTCACCACCAGCCTTGAGGATGCGGGCCTTGGCAGTCTTGGTGAAGTGGAGGGCAGCAATGGACAGCTTGGGGACATCCAACAGACGGACATCATCAGTGATGGTGCCGACAACAACAAAGGTCTTGTTGGCAGCGTGCTTGGTGGCAGAGTATCTGGCCAAACGAGACACAGAGACAGGGGGACGGTTGACGCGAGACATAAAGAGACGCTTCAGGACGACCTTGTTGAAGTTGGCATCGGTACGACGAGCAAGGAAGCGGTACAACTTGACCAACAGAGCCAAGTACACATTGTCTGACTTGGGTGCAGTGCGGTTGGAGTTCTTGACGTGGTGGTTCTTAAGGTCGATACCCTACAAACAACGTATCCGTCATTTATTTATTCATTCATCCATCTATTCATCCATCTATTCATCCAGCCATTCATTTGTTCATCCATCCATCCATCCAGCCATCCATCTATCCATCCATCTATCCATCCAGCCATCCATCCAGCCTTGTATTTTTGTATCTATTCTCTTCTTTCTCCAATTCTCTATGCCTACCATTGTCAACTGATGAAAGAGGACGTGCTTGGATAGAGCCCACCAGCCTTTTTGCCCTCCTTCCCTCTCTCCCCATGTGCACGTGACTCGTAGTCCGATAGAATCAAGCAACTTTTAGAAGCGGTTTATTCCCTTTAATAAATACAACTAAGAGGTCATGTAGGTGTTGATATCAATATCCTCAGGCAGTGGAACAATGTTAATCTCAAAACGACTCTGGACATCATTCAGCACGACAGAGTCCTTTTCATCTGATACAAATGTAATGCCTAGACCCTTTGTACCAAAACGACCTGCACGGCCTACTCTGTGCAGGTAGGTATCAGCACCATCGGGCATGTCGTAGTTGATGACAATATTGACACGCTCAATATCAATACCACGGCCAAAGATGTCTGTGGCCACCATAATGCGCTTCTCAAAGTCCTTGAAGGATTTGTAACGCTTGATACGCTCATCCTGGCTCATCTGGGAGTGAATGCAGATGCTGGGGAAGTTACAGTCGGTCAGGATACGGTTGAGTTCATTGGCACGAGGGACAGACCGCACAAAGATGCACACTTGGTTGAACTCCAAAGTATCAAGCAACTCATTGAGTTTACGGTTCTTTTCACGCTCATTCAATTGAATGTAGAATTGCTGCAGACCGTGGAGAGTGAGTTTGGCCTCGTCGTCAACGTAGATCTCAAGGGGATTCTGCATGAACTTTTTGCACACTGGACGCATTTCCTTGGCAAGAGTGGCAGAGAACATCATGACTTGTTTGTGGTGGGGCGTAGAACGGAAAATGTCCTGCACATCTCTACGCATGTCTTGAAGGGGGAATAGGTTAGCCCACAGCCCATAGCCTTCTCTCCTCTCTCCGCTCTTCTTGGCCACTTACCCAACTGCTCCAGCATCTTATCACACTCATCCAATACGAAATGCTTTACATTGCCTAGCTTGAGGTACTTTTCACGCACCAAGGCAAGGACACGGCCAGGAGTGCCGACAAGAATATGAGGGCATTTTGTCTTGTCTTTTAATGTCTCCACATCCTTTGTCATTGGCACACCACCATAGAACACCTCTGTGCGGATATCGGGCAGGTACTTGGAGAAGCGTGCGTATTCGTTTTTGATCTGGAAGGCCAGTTCACGGGTGTGGCACAACACCACCACAGACACATCACCATCCACAGGCTCAATCTGCTGCAATGTAGCCAACACAAACACGGCTGTCTTTCCCATACCAGACTTGGCCTGACAAATCACATCCATACCAAGGATAGACTGAGGAATACACTCCTGCTGCACTAATAAAGAATGGAGTGAGTTTTGCGGTTGTACTTGTGGTTGTGCTTGTGGTTGCTAGTGGGGTTGCTTTGACCAAGATTACCTTCTGAAGGATGTTCAAAACCACAGTCCACAATACTTCTCAGTAACTCTGGCTTGAGGAGAAAGTCACGGAAACCGGTGGAGTGAATGCCCACATAGGAACCCTTCTTGTCCTTTTTAGCCTCGTCCTCGTTGCCTGCTCCTTCTGGTTCGCGGTGACTTTGCTTTGGTTGGACGATTTGTTCCTCTTCCTCTTCGTAATCGATGAGATCGTCAGTGTGGTCGGCGGCAGACATAATAAACAATTACTGTAAAGGTGGATGAGGGAAGTTTAGTATTAGCGTATGGAACCGCATTTCTTTGAAAGAACAAGTCAACACGTGTTTTTCTTTTTCTTTGCTTGCTCTTCTCCAGGGTCACTTTTGTATTGTTTTGTTTATACTTATAAAAGTCCATTTCATAACACGTCCAAATTCAAAAAAAAATAAAAAATAATAAAAAATAAAAAAAAATAATAAAGAAAATAAAAGGAGGATCTCTTGTCTCTCATGTCGCGTCATTGGGGAGTATACGCACAGATCTCTTAAGCAAAACAACAACAACAGGACAGAAGCATAGCGATAAAATAGAAATAAAAAAGGAATAGAATAGACTCACAAATGAGGTTGAAGTGATAGTTACCTTTTCTCAAAGGCAAAGGAGGGCAGGCGAGAAGAAGAAGTGTTTCTGCTGCTGCGTCATTAAAGTCTGACGTAAAAGCGGCTGTTGAATAGAGTGACCATGAACTCAGATGAGGTTGGAGGACAATGAACATGCACAATGAAGGGAAAAGGGTGAGGGAGAGAATGAAAAGAATGTAGAGTGGCTGTTTCTCCGTGCCTATTATTTGTGCATGGAGAAGCTGCTACTCTACATTCTTTATACAGCAGACACAGTAGACAGTTGACAAGGGCCTTTGGACTGTTAAGATGGGACTGTCAAATACAGCCCACTCCTATGTAGTCACTCTCCTATGTAGTCACCCTCTTTTATAGTCACCACACACACACACACACAAAGACTGAAAAGTATTTCTCGATGGGTTTTTATTGTAGACAGGCCTTACAATGCAAATCTCTTTTGCTTTCATGTCTTTCTTAACGGCCCTTTTCCAAATCCTCGAGGTTCTTTTTTAAGCTAGCAGCTTCTTTCTCGTGAGAAGCCAATTGTTCACGCAACTTTTTAATCTTTTCTGCATCCTATCATAAAGACAAAAAACACACACACACACACATCCATACACACAGAAGGAATGATTAAAAAATAAAAAATAAATAAAAAAGCAGTCCTCCTTCCTTTTTTATTCTCCATTCTTTTATAGAATATTCTGCTCTATAGTCTACCCATTTTTATCACTTACATGTTGGTGGGCCCATTGGTTCTCTACTGCCTTTTCCTTATCGCTAATGCTACCACGGCTGGCATTGATGGCTCCCTCACTGGGAGCAGCACGTGTTGTTTGCAGACTACGACGGCCCAAAGAAGAGAGAGGGGAGGAGCGGAAAAGAGTCTTGGCCAACATAGTGAAAATATACAATAGAAGATAGAATGAGAAAATAGACACGTGAAATGTAGAGGATAAAGAAGTACTTGTTGCTTCAGTAAGAGGCCTATTTATAAGTCTTCTTATGCACACGAGTCATGCGTCATGCATTTTCAATTCAAAGCGTGGGCTTCTCTCAGGGCTTGTCCTACCCTCACAAAGACGCGTTCTTGTCATGTGAACGCATATCTTAGATGGGGGATAAGTAGGCCTGCAGCAGATCAAGGGAAAATAGATAAGGCAGACAGAAATGAATGCATCACGCTTACGTCATTCTTATCCAGTGGTATTCACCTGCTGAGGAAACAAAAGAGGTGGGAGGCTGTGCATTGAAACAGCGACACCCTACACACCAGGAGATTTCTCTGGCTTTTAGGCGGGGATATCTCCTTCCTTTCTAGACATAAAATTTCTTGCATTTTATGGAATTGTATTTAAAAATCAAAAGGTTTGCAACTATCTGTAGTAAAGGGCACTGTGGTTATCAACAGGACCACTAGAGAGATAAATGTATAGATATTGGGTCTCTAGAAGGGACAAAGAAATAGAGTACTGGATACAAAGGCTGGTCCAGGGAAATCAAAGAGGGTACATGAACAGGAATACAACACACGATTTGAGCACAACGGGTAACTAGGCAACTGTTCTTTAAGCAATTCTTTTCTTTTTAGATGTTGTTGTAGTCTGCATTACTTTGGTAGTTCTGATTAAACAATTGACTTGTGAGATTTCGTATTGTTCTCTTCTGCTCGAATATTAATACCTGCTAATTACACTGTCTGTTGTTCTTCATAACTTCTACCCTCTTTAACTCGTTTGCCCTTGTATGGCATATAAACCAACAGTTGTGATATGGTGAGTGTATGTTTGTTATGTCTGACATGTTAGTCAGTTTCTATTGTATATTCTTTTACTATAATAAACCCAGTGAATCCATTACAAAGGCAAGAAGGTGCCAGTGCAAGGGTAATATGACACACACATAGAGTACATTAATACATCTCGAACTAATTATTCTTACTACTATTCTATTATTGAAAAGGGGTATTGGCACCTAAAAGGATTGGAGTATGCTCCTACCAAGCTGCCAGTCATTGTCTATGGCACAGTAATGAAGGGAAAAGATACTATCAAATTTAAAGGTCATGAAAATGGTTCGACAAGAATTTTATATCAATCGTTGAAAAAAGAGACAAAAGGGCGGAGATCTTCTTCTGGTTGATGTCGATGAGTTCCTTACATCAAATGTAAATATGATTGACCTCTCACTCAATACAAAAAGCTCTCCTAACAGTTACTCTTATTTTTGTTCTCAAGATCTGCGATACTTATAACACAAATATTCTCACCGAGGTATTAGTAAATTTCAACACTATCCACGCTTACCAAGGTTATGGAATTGTTTGGAACAGAGATGTGAATACATCAGAGAATATCTATACAATTGCAGAAGAGTGTTTAAAGGGTCTCCACCGACCATCTCTATTCTGTCGATAATCATAGATATTCTTATTCGTATTCATATTATATATCGCCACATCGAAAGTGGTTTCCTTTGGGATTTAGATATTTACAGGTAAATTATAATAATTATCTTTATTTAAGAACTAACATGAATACATTTCACTTTTTTTGCTCCTTTTCAAATCAATGTCATTTTTAAACAATTGTAGTTCGACTATTTCCTTTTATATCACAAAGATCTCCTGGTGTGTAGCCATAGCACAGTCTCATTCCAGTCCAATCACAGCAAGAGAGGGAGTCCAGTGCCTCAGTGATGTCTGGCCCCATGCTAATTGGCCAGACCAAATAGCATTCTGTACCACAGAGGCAGCAAGTGGGCTTTTTTTTTTTTTTTTTTTCTTTTTTTCTTTTCTTCTTTTTTCTTTTCTTTTTTTTCTTTTTTTTTTGGGTTGGCCCCGCTCCTTGAGGCACCACCCAAAAAGAAACACCGGTCTTGCTCTCCATTAACATGGACTCAAGTATATTCTCTGCTGCTCTTGTAAGAGGACTGACAGATAAAATATATGATAAGAGAAAAGCAGCTGCCTTAGAAATCGAAAGGTATTAAATAAAAAAAATAAAAATAAAAAAATGAATGAATGAATGAGAATGAATGAATGAAAGAAACATCAAATGACAAAAAGCGTCATTTATGTATAGACTGGTCAAGGAGAATACAAAGGCACCCGAAAGAATAACCGAGATTGTTGATGTCCTTGTCCAAGAATTTGTCTATTCTAATAACCCCAATGCCCGTTACGGTGGTCTTATTGGTTTAGCCGCCAGTGCTATTGCCCTTGGACCTGTAAGTAAGACGCCCCCTTTTTCATCTTTCTCTTCTATGCCTTGATTGCACTGACAAAGCAGCCTAGGGAATTGCTCAATATCTGGACAGCATTATTCCACCTATATTGTCATGCTTTAGTAACCAGGATCAGAAAGTACGCTACTATGCTTGTGAGAGTATGTACAATATTGCCAAGGTGGCCAAAGGAGAAGTACTGAGATTCTTTAACAGCATATTTGATGCATTGTGCAAGGTAAAGAAAGAAAGAAAAGGAGCGGATTCCACTGCAATACACTCCAGTACCTTTCTAGTCTGGCATGTATGGCACGGTACAGTACAGTACAGTACAGTGAACACTCTCTTTTAGTTATCAGCAGATTCAGAGGTGACAGTCAAGAGTGGAGCAGAACTACTGGACCGTCTCATTAAAGACATCGTATCAGAACTCTCTACCACCTACGTATCCCCCCACCAAGTCCCATTGAACCCCGTGGAGGCAGGTCAAGAAACCCTCACCATCCCTGCTTCTTTGCCTCGTAACACTGCATTCTCTCTCCCTCGCTTTATTCCTCTCTTGAGCAAACGCATCTATGTGCTCAACTCCAGTGCTCGACAATTCCTTGTATCGTGGATTGCTGTGCTGGACTCTATTCCTGATCTTGAGCTGGTGTCTTTTCTTCCCGAGTTCCTGGATGGGCTACTGAACTGTCTAAATGATCCTAGCAGTGATATTCGTGTGAGTGTGGGGGTTCTTTTGTCTGACTTTTTGGTCGAGATACAGCAAGCAGCCTCTGTAAGAGACCAACAGTTGTGTGATCAGAGAGCAAGACATGTTCTTCACCAGATAAAGCAAAAGGAACAAGAGAATAGAGCCCATAAAGCAGACAAGGCAGACAAAGAAGACAGTGATAGACCTGGATCCACTTCTTCTTTAGTGTCTTTACCAGAAGGAGAAGAGAGTGCAGAGAAAGAGAATGATGGTCATGGCAAGGGAACTTACGTGCCTGGTCAGGGTGTGATTGTTCAGTATGGAAAAATCATAGAGATCCTTCTTCCCCATCTTTCATCAGAGGAAGAAGACATCCAACGCACTGCTCTTCAGTGGATCAATGAGTTTATTATCATTGCCAAAGACATTGTTATTCAGTACACACCCAAGATCATTAGAGCAGTGCTTCCATGCCTTGCGCATCCTGTAAATGTGATTCGTGTGTATGCTCTAGAGACAAACCAGTGTTTACAGAAACTCGTCCTTGAGACTACTATTGCTCATTTGAAGCCTGAGATGAGAAGAGAAGATGGCTCCTCCACACCCCACACTCTGTCCGAGGGAGAAGAAGGCATGCCAGAGGAATCTCCTATCACTGCCTCCCATCCTACAGACACCTCTTGTTCTTCTAAAGTCAGTGGAGATCCATTTGACTACCAAGCAACAGTAGCTAATCTGCGTCTTCAATTCCTTAATGAACATGAGGAAACCCGTGTAGCGAGTCTTGAATGGCTGCTCATGCTGCATAAAAAGGCCCCTAACAAGGTAAAACTACGACGACTACTACTCGTAGTCTCCTTGATAACTTATGCTGGTGGGTGATAGGTGCTGGCGTCAGACGATGGTACTTTTCCTGCCCTGTTAAAAACACTCTCAGACACATCAGAAGAGGTGGGTTATGATGATAGGAGAGCATGTGTGTTGACTCTGTTATTGCTGCTAGGTGGTGCGACGAGATTTACAACTATTGGCTCAGATATCATTCCATTCTGACCATGAATACTTTAAAAGCTTCATGAATAACTTGCTACTGCTGTTCAGTACAGATCGTCGTCTCTTGGAAACACGAGGAAGCCTCATCATTCGTCAATTGTGCATGAGTCTTGATCCTGAACGCATTTACTGCACCATTGCTGATATTTTGGAAAGTGATGAGGCTAATAAGGTGAGAGTGGTACTTTTTATCCACTCATTATTCATCTTGTCTGTGGGTGTTTATAGGATTTAGAATTTGCAAGTATTATGGTACAGCAGCTAAATATTATCCTTATCACTTCTTCCGAGTTATCTGATCTTCGAAAACGGCTGCGTAATCTGGATAATAAGGTAAGAGGAGGGGCGGAGGGGAATGAATAAGAAAGATGAATGCAGAAACACTCATATTCCTACGTTATTGCAGGATAACCAGCATCTTTTTATTGTTCTGTACAAGTCATGGTGCCATAATGCAGTGGCAACCTTCTCCCTCTGTCTCTTGTCACAGGTGTATGAACATGCAGCTACGATGCTCCAAGTATTGTAAGTCCTCAGTATCAACACTGTATTGACGGTAGATGAGTGCTGAAATGGAGATTACAGTCAGCATGCTTGTACAAATTGATAAACTAGTTCAACTCCTCGAATCACCCGTTTTTACATGTAGGCAGTAGAAGAAGAAAGAGAAGGGACCTTTGTTGGATATCACTTAAATTTGAAATGCATAGATTTACGCCTACAGTTGCTTGAACCTGACAAATATCCTTACCTCTACAAGTGCCTGTATGGCATTCTTATGCTTCTTCCGCAATCTTCTGCCTTTTCTACGCTTAGGAATCGTCTAAGTAGTGTTTCTTCGCTTGGGTTTCTGCATATGATGCCTAAAAAGTAACAACCCCATGAGAGTGCAACAGTAAAGGCTGACTTAATATTATAGTCCACCAGTTACAACAGATACCCCTAAGCGACAAGTCATCAAAGCGAGCATCAGTAGCTCTTCTAAGCAAGCAGAAGAACCAGTGATTCGATTCAATGATTTATTGCAGCACTTTAAGAATGTACAGTCGAGGCATGAGAGACAAAGACGTCAAGGTATATACATATATATACATATATGAATAGACATAGACACATTATAAGGAGAATACAAGGAAGATGGCCTCTCAACACAGTCTTCTGTAGCTTTACAGAATGTCTCCACGGCCAACACATTCAAAGCACGCAAACAACGGTCGGGACATACGTCTGGAACAAGTAGCATAGCTACCCCACATGGTCCTACTGGGAGTGTGCGTGAGGAGATTACTAAAGGACTTCGAAAAATTAGTATTGGAGGTTCAGCTGGGAATATCAGTGATAATGCTACAAGAACATCTACCAGTTCAGCACGCCCTACAGCTACTACCAGTGCTGCTTCTAGAATGATGGCTAACCGTAAAGGAAGAAAGTCATAAATGGAGCTCCTTAAAAGACTTCTTTTATTTAAACTCAGACAAATTAAAAATAATATTGACAAAAAAAAAGTGTATTGAATTCAAAGGTATAAGATTTGGCTACAAGATATACTAGAATTGAATAGTAAATGTGACAGGGTAGGGATATCTAAATGGCCATTGGAAACAAAGCTGTCTTGTTGATGGTAATTTGTTTTGTAAATGGCTTTTGGCTGGTATTTCTACTTTCTACTGATAATGAGTGTATTTGAGGAATCCCAACAAAACCTGTTATTTACAGGTGACAAGCGAGTACTATTAGGTCCTGTCTGTTTTACACTACAACACACTACTAGACATTCTTTTACACTGTTCTACTATAGTTTAATGCTAATAAATACACATTTATCCCAAGATACAATACAATTCACTCTTTCTTACTGTAAAGAATACTACACACACACACACAAACAAACAAACAAACAAATAGATTAATATTCTACTAAATTCTTGCTTCTTCCCATAATGTCTTTCCAGAACAGGCACAGACTTTTTTCGTATTCTCAAATGCTCCTGCGCTACGTGCAATAATACCACACAACAAACCAGGTCCACTGTTTCCATTGCACTTTGAGTCAGAGAAGTCCCCTTTGCCCAAATCATCTCTGTTCTCCGTCACCACCATACTTCTGCCAATCACATCCCACACTTTCAGACGTGTGCTTTCAATAACAAGATCTCCCCAGCCATTTTCATCCACTTGAATGTTTCCCAAATCCCCCACATGACCAGTGTCTGTGTCTCCATGATCCACTTGAGTAGGATTGAAGTGGTCGCCCACAGACATCCACCCTTGAGAGATATCACCGCATTCATGGATATGTAAACCATGCAAACCAGGAGTAAGTCCTTGGATAGTAATATCAATCAGACACGTCTCCTCATCAATCTGAACAAAGCGAGCCAGTCCTTGTGTTCCTTGAGGAATGACTTGGGAAGGATCACTGCCAAGCGTATCAAAAATACACACAGCAGCACCCGAGTGGCCTTGACCTGTGGCTGCTCCCTGACCACGCACCACAACTGTACGACCTGTCTCCTTGAGAGCACGCGACACTATAGAAGGAGGGGCTGGGTAATAGATATACATTTGAGTATAAAGGACATACCAATACAACTGACTTACTGGTGCCTTGGACAATGACTCGCTGGTTCTCCAAATCCATATCAAATGTCTTAATTTCTAGTAGAGAATGAATAATAGAAACACATACAAAAACAAAAAACAAAAAACAAAAGAAAACATAGGAAGAATTAGACACTCATCTACAGCCAACCTCCCCTTTTCTTCTTCTCTTATAGTCTCTCTCTCTTTCTGTTTGCTATGATAGTTACCGGGAAAATGCTCGAGTACTTTGGAGATATCATTTACACAGGACTGGCAAGTCATTTCAACAGCAAACTCTGTCTAATAAAGACAAATCAACCCACGCACCAATTCATTCATGTGATTATCAACAAATCTACCCTGAACAGCTTCTTGGGGTCGGTCATCCTAGCGTCAAAGTCAAGCTTCCTTTGATGCTCCATCCTGCTTTTTAAAAGCTTTGTCTCAGCCGATAAAATCGTCACGTGCTGTAAAACAAAAGAGTCATGACTCTTTTTCCATACTCCGTCTTGCACTTCCTGCTCTCTTGTCTTAGTCAGCTAGCAACCAATCATCATTGAGTGTATTCTAGTAAGAGGTGGGTCTGTGTTTCTTCTGTCTGATTGGTTGAGCTCTGATTGTGATGAAAAACAAGCTCATCTCCTGTGAGTCATTCATTTTTTCTGTCATACTTCTCTCTTCTCTTCTATTTTTCTATTTTTTTTTTAATTTTTATGCAGGCCTGTTTTAGGCTGGCTATATTTTACTCAGTGCCATTGCCAGTGTTTCTATTTTTGAGTCTCATCTCTCAAGATAAAACTCAGCAGCAAATCTAATTCTAGGCAACTAAGGTGGATGTATGTCTACAGGCCAACCCGTCTTACATCAAGAGTAAAAGAGAGAGAGAAGTGGTTATAATAAAGAGAAAGACATGCAGTTATAATACCATAGATCTGCATGTAAATGTACACAGGTATATAGAAAAGAGAAAGGAGAAGGATGCAATCCCCTTTATAGTTATTAGTGAGTTGTAGGGATTTCTTCCCATCTCATCCATGATGACGCTTTCTCCATCAGTACATTGGTTTGGAGAATAAAATGAGAAATAGAAAAATAGAAAGAAAGAAAGGGAAAGAGTATAGGCAAAGGGAACAAGTACAGACATTTCAATTTATAGTGTATGCGTGATTTATGCTGCAATCATTTATCTCTTTCTGAATACCGACAGTGAAGAGAGTATGTCAATGGTAGAAGAGACAAGTACAGTGTAGCATATTTCATTGATGTGTTGTGTTTGTACTCATAAACTATTAAAGATGAAATCCCCCTTTTTTAACAATTGAAAGAAAGAAAGAAAGAAAGAATACATCAATACATCAATAGTTGACTCTATATCTGTACAAGGCAATTGATATTCTTGTTAATAAATCATCCAAGTGATGTACTCTATAGACTTGGAGATACAGTGTAAATACACTCTATTCATTTGTAGATCCTTGGGGTGTCCCTGCTGTTTCTATCTTTCTACAGTCAAAGACATTCCTTGTTCTCTGTCCGTATATCTTTGTTCTTTTCTTTCTAATATTGATCTAATGACAAAACCAAAACCAAAATAAACTATTCGCAGTATTTACATTAATGGGACATCTTGTATTTTATTAAGTATTTACCACCTTATTCATAATACAGAAAAGGCACAAACATACTTGACATTATAAAGACATCCTTTGATATTTTATGTATAAATTACTATCTATATTTCTATCACTTTTTCCATAAGAAACAAACATATGTAAGGATGGGCCTATTTTCATAAAGGAATAAAATTACTAAAGCCATCAAGCCATGGATATTTTCTGAAATATACTATCTTCTTCTTCTTTCATCTCATCTATTACTGTATGACTTTTGCCTTTTAATGATCTTTCCTCTTGAACAGGTATTTCCGGTGGTGCTTCAGATAGATCATGGTCACAGCGTTCACCTTGCTTTACCCATCGCTTCAAAAAGGCGACTTGGATGTTACCCAAGAAAAGTCTAATCACAGGTATAATTCAGTCTCTGACTTGTGTTTTTCTTCTTCAGTTAACTTACTGTGAAATATGATACAAGAGAGCAGGCAAAGTGAGAATCCCCACAATATCATAACTGCTTTTATCATAGAGTACGTTGATCAGAACGATTCCCATAGAAGCAGCTTTTGTAGATCCACAATACTAATAGGAAAGAAAGTGTAAGTATCTCTCTTTCTTCTTGTCCTTTCTCTTTTACCATGATAGCCACAGAGTCCTTTTTGGAGAATCGCCATCGCTTTACCCAAACGGGTTCTTTGATATAGGATCTTGGCCATGGCAAACGAGCAACGAACAAGCAAAAACAACATCCAAATAGGTACATGAAGATATCCACAAAGACAATCGCAACAATATCAACATCTTTCATTTTTTCAAATGCATTGCTGGCCACGCCATCACAAAAAACAGACCACACCAAGATAATAAGAGCAAGACTGTTGATAATAGAGAAACGAAGAGTGGAAGCCAGATGGAGTGTTTGTCGAGGAAAGTAATAGCGAATGACTTGTCCAGTGAGTAGTGGTAATAATACAGTAAGACCTGTTGTCTTTAAAATAGTTAGATAGTTTGGGTCTCCCTTCTCAATACTTGGAGGAAATAGAGTAGTATCTCGTTCAAGCACTAGCATACACCAAGGATTAGTTAATATATGTATATAACAGCACACTACAGAAACAGTATGAATGCTCCTAGTGTATTCCATTTCATCTTTTGTTTACATTCAATCAGTGCGGGCGAGAAAAAGACACCCACAATATTTCCAATAGCAGCATTAAAGAGTGCTATACATAGTAATTCATAGGTTAGAACACATTATTCAATGTAATGCAGCAAGAAAATCTCGTTCTTATTCCTTTTTTTTTACCTGCACTATCATTTCCACCAGCATTGCGCGTCATGATTGTATTAGAAGAGACAGTAGTACTAGTGGAGAGAGCAATTATCCATCCCTTGTAGATGATATCGTCTATCGGTGCTTCAAGGAACATAAAAAGATGGGCAACACCGTACATGACCAGTGGCATCACTATAAAGCTAATGCTTTGAACCACCAAATGGAGTCTCCACTGTAGAAGTGTGTGAAAGAGCTCTCTCACTTCAATACCAAGTCCAGAGAGTAGAAATATGACAATCACTCCACCCCATCGTATTGAATACTGTGCCTTTAATACACCATTTGTTTTGCCAATGTCTGGGATTGCCCAAGCCAAACCAATAGCCACACCCAATCCAATGAGAAACCAATATTTTTTAAACAGATAATAGTTGATATTTTTTGCCTTTTGCCAAAAAGGTATGGGTGGATCCTGCGCTTCTTGTTGTGGATCAACAGAGTAGAGGGTTTTACAATCACTGTCTGATGTTTCTACAGTGATTTTATAGGAGCTGGATTTTGCTGCTATGTTTATGTCATTATCTGATTTCTTATTAGTATTTTGTGTCATTTCTACTCTATCTTTTCAACACTAAGTATAGTAGTTCTTTAGTAATATTAAAAGAAGAAAAAATATTAGTAAAAATGTGAGAAAAAAAAACTAACATTCTATGTCCACATCCTTCTCTTTTATAGTATTTTCTAAATTTACTATTCAACAAGTAGAGTAAACATACAAAGAGATATCAACTGGTTCTGTTGGTTTGCATTTCTTTTCCTTTCCTTTCTCTCTCTCTCCGATACACTACTAAGCCTACTACTACCACTGATTTTTTATTAACCTAATGATATATTACTATGACCACTTGAAAACAATGCGAAAAGATAAAAGTGAACTAATATGTCTATTTCTTTCTAATATATTTTAATGTCATGAAGTTTGAGGCATCGTTTGTGCCTTGATATTTTTCATATGTATAGAAGGAAATGGGATACATACTTATTCTCCATACTGAGAGGTTGTTATTGAAATTCACACATGTAAGAGTTTTTTTTATATTTATATTATCCTGCTTATCTTTATCTTTATATATTTATATTCCATTGTTTTTTAAGTCACAATTGTCTATAGAATGTTACTCTGTTCACTGTTGATAAAGAAACATAGAAGGAAGAGTGGGTGGGTTTTGTTCTATCTTTATACTATTTATCTTTGTGGCAGTATTCATAAGCAACATAGTTTTCTTTTGATATTAACACATACTCTTCTGTTTTGTTTTGCTATATTGTATTATACATACTAAATATATAAATCAATAAACTCTTTTATCTCTTTATTATACACCCATCAATAAGGGGAAGAAAAAAAAAGGAATAGACAAAAGGAATAGACAAAAAGAATACATTTCATCTTAACTGACAATGGCCTTTTTTAATCTTGAAAATATACACCTAAGATCTCTGGGATATAAAAGAAAATAAACAGGATAGTGTCGTCTTTGATCTTAGGTATCAAAGGAAATCCGGACAGTTAAACGCGTAGTAGAACTCTGTTCTTTATTCATTTAATTGCGTACTTATTTTATACTGTTTCTACGCACTGCTTCTGCTAAACTTATGATATAATAATTGCATCTTCAGGGCGAGCTATCCTTTAGTCTAATTTCAACTGTTCACCTTTCTTTTTCCAGTTGGCTTCTTCACTAAAGATGTCATTATCTATAAAAGGAAAGTGACATTACGACAATATTAAGTTATAATATTTTTCTGATTGGCAAAAATATTTGAAAAGACCATTTCCGCAGTCTAAATGAACTATTTCAAACTCTTTATACCTATTTTAGTAATAAAAACTGGCCTTAGAATTGAATATTATAGAGTCGGCCATAGAAGGAAAATGTAGAACCAGAATCATCCTATTATTTAAATTCAGTCAATCTTCCCTTAACATAATATGTTATTCTTAAGCTCACACACAGTAGGGATGAATAACAACATTCAAAGTGGTATTGATTACAGAACCTATGGAATTAAATCTAGTGGTTATTTTTCATAGAAAAAATCCAGATATATTTACATTATTAGAGTTATAGTCATTCATTAACTAAATCTCAATAATTTCTTCAATAAAAGCATTATTGAGGACTACCTCAACAGTGATATTCAATGAAGAAAGAAAAGGTATTGTTTCCAATACTATTGTTTAAAATCAAGGGAAAAAAAAGAACGAGAGACACTTGTTTGACCTGATAAAATGTGGAAAAAAAGGGGGAAACTAAAGTGTATATGTCACTATACTAGAGAGAAAGAAACATTATTTGTTTTGACATTCCTCTCTCTTTTTCTTTTTCTTTTTTTTATATCACAGAAACCAATAACTTATCTAATCACTTGTCAATATAAGCACAACTGAACAAGTGAATGGAATAGTATGAATGAATGAAAACAATAGAAGAAAGTGGTGGATATAAAGGCTATTCTATAGGTAAAATGGTAAATGGTGTTTCCTCAAGTCAGTCCCAGGTGGTCTTTTCTACTGTCCATGGTATATAGAGTACAGTCTCTAGTGCTATATATTTCCTTGGAATAAATCATCAGGCTTTTAGGGTGTATATTCTATTGTTATAAGGAATGCATTTAAGCAGTAGCTATACGACTATAATAAACAACTTCATTCATCAATACTATATTTTGCAAATAATGCCATTTGATAGTGAAATGTTCTATAAAAAGAAAATCAGAAGATTGAATATTAGCAAATCTCTGGTTTTAAAACATCGCCATATAAAAGGAAATCATTATTTCTCTTTAATAGGAATACAATATTGCACATTTAAAGAGCAGAACAATCTCCTAGTGTGTCTGTAGGAAAAGATAACTATTATTACCCTTTATATACAACTGAGATTGAATGGATCTGACGTAAACTCCTCTTTTTATTTTTTACTCACTGCCTGAACAAGTGAGTCACGACCTACAAAGCAGGACTGACCTTTGCTTGCCCTTCTTCTCTTCTACTTCCTGTCTACTACACAGTACTTAATTTAGACAACAACGACAACGACAACAAAAACAACCACAATCATACCCACCGTTTAGAATCCATTTAGAAAAGAAAAGAAAAGAGCAGTCTCTATTTACCCACCATGTCTTCTCGTCACTACTCACGCTCACCTTCTCGACAGCGAGAAGACAATTACGACAGAGACAGAGGTAGAGACAGACACCATGATCGCCGTGATGATCGTTACTCTTCTCACCGACGCTATGAGGAACCACAAAGAACACGCAAAGATTACGACCGCGACAGAGACGACAGACGGTTAGATCGTCGTGACACTCGAGATTCCAGAGACGATCGACAAGACAGGTATAAGCCCGATCTAAAGAATCTTGCAGAAAGACGCCTTCCACGCCCTGATGCCAAAGCCAAGGAAGATGCATTATCATTACCACCACCACCACCACCTTCTGCTCCTACAGAACTCAAGAAACGAGTACCTGTCTCAATTGAAGAATTATTAGAGAAGAAAGAAAAAGATCAGACAGAAACAAACAAGGTAAATACAGGAAAACCCTACATATCATTAGATTAAACAAAAACAAAACAAAAAAAAGGAGAAAACAATCATGCTTATTTCTTATTTCTTATTCTTACCCTTCTAGCCTAAATTCCTGACAAAAGAAGAGCGTGCTACATTGGCAGTGGAAAAAAGACAGAAAGAAGTAGAGGAGAAACGTAAAAAGCAAGAGGAAGAGCGCAAAGCAAGACAGGACTTTGATTTCAAAGCAGAAGATGAGCATCGTAAAATACAAGAGCAGCAGCACCAGTCTCGCTACAGTCGCTATGACAGAGACAGACGCAATGATCGTGATATGAGAAGAGACGACAGAAGAAGAGAGAAAGAAGTGCCCATAGATCCAGAGGAAATAGACATGTCTAATTTAACAGAGAAGGAAAAACAGGCTATTCGAGTAAGGTGTCTCTATGGAACAATACCAATAAAGATTTACTTGATGTTATTAGGAACGGTACATTGGTGGTGAGCGCAAGAAGAGAAAGATCCGACGTATGAATGAACGCAAATTCGTGTTTGATTGGGATGCTGGAGAAGACACTTCTTATGACTTTAATCCTTTGTATGCCAATCCCCACAATGCACAGATGTTTGGTCGTGGTCATATTGCAGGCATTGATATTAAGGAGCAGAAGAAGCAAAAGTCAGAGTTCTATAATCAAATGCTCAAGGAGAGACGCACAGACGAGGAGATTGAGAGAGCAGCGTACGTTTATTCTCTTGTTTCTGTATTGTATCTCACGCTTAGAATAGTGAATTGGTGGAAATGGACAATAAGAAGGAAGCCAAGATGATGTGGGATGATCGTCACTGGTCAGAGAAACCATTAGCACAGATGGTAGAGAGAGACTGGCGTATTTTCAAAGAAGACTTCAATATCTCCACAAAGGGCGGTGGCATTCCACGCCCCATTCGATCCTGGAGAGAGTCTGGATTGCCTGAGCATGTCATCAAAACTATTGAGAGTGTAGGCTATAAAGATCCCACACCTATCCAGAGACAGGCCATTCCTATTGGTATTCAATGCAGAGACATTATTGGTGTTGCAGAGACAGGTGAAGAGGGGTGTTGTTGTTGAGTAGAAATAGAAAGAGTGATCTGATGTGTTTCTATTTTTCTAGGTTCTGGTAAAACCGCTTCTTTCGTTATTCCTATGCTTGTTTATATCTCTGATCTGCCTAAACTGACTATGGACAATATGTCGGATGGTCCTTATGCATTAATCATGGCTCCTACTCGTGAATTGGCGCAACAGATCGAACAAGAAACCCTCAAGTTCTGTACACCTTTAGGATTCAATTGTGTTTCCATTGTTGGTGGGGTAAGGAGATCTATTCTCTGTCTTTAGATCCATCTATCGATTCATCTTATCCATCTTATCCATCTCATTTACTTAATTTTGTTTTATATGTTATAGCATGCCATTGAAGAGCAGTCATTCAATCTAAGAAATGGTGCAGAGATCATTATTGCCACTCCAGGTCGTCTTCGTGATTGTCTTGATCGTCGTATTATTGTGCTCAACCAGTGTACTTATGTGGTTATGGACGAAGCTGATCGTATGATTGATATGGGTTTCGAGACAGATGTCAACTTAATTCTGGATGCCTTGCCTGTATCCAATGTGAAGCCTGAAGGAGATGAAGCAGAGAACATTGAGGCACTTATGCAGAGTTACAATGGTCGTAAATTCCGTCAAACTACTATGTTTTCAGCCACTATGCCTGCTGCTGTAGAGAGATTGGCTAAGAAGTACCTGCGTCGTCCCGCTGTGGTGACTATTGGTATGGCTGGTCAGGCTGTAGAGACAGTAGAGCAGCGTGTAGAGATGATCAATGATGAGAACAGGAAAAAGTAAGTGTGACTATGTGGTGTGTGGGCGAGGGAGATACATAGGAGTGAGTAAGAGGGTGCAGAACTAATAGATTCCTAGGAATCGTCTGTTGGAGGTGCTTAATTCTGGAGTGTATCCTGCTCCTATCATCATTTTTGTCAATCAGAAGAAGGGTGTAGATGTCCTTGCTAAAGCCCTTAATAAACTCGGATACCAGGCGGTTACTTTGCATGGTGGCAAATCACAGGAACAGAGGTAATGAAGGAGAAACACAGATACAGTTCTTGGCTTACACTCCTTATTAGAGAATCTGCACTTGCTCAGCTCAAAACAGGTGCTTCTGATGTGCTGGTGGCTACAGATGTTGCTGGCCGTGGTATTGATGTCAAGAACGTTTCTATTGTCATTAACTATGACATGGCCAAGAGTATTGAGGGTAATGTCTTTATTATTATTATATTAATATGCACTGGTTTCTTATCTATCTATCTATGTATCTATCTATATGTATTGGAATTGAATAGATTATACCCATCGTATTGGTCGTACGGGTCGTGCAGGCAATACTGGTGTTGCTCTTACTTTCTTATCTAATGCAGATACAGAAGTTATGTATGATTTGAAGCAAATGATCTCTAAATCTCCACTGTCCAAAGTGCCTCCTGAGCTAGCAAATCATGAGGCTGCTCAGACAAAAGGAGGTGTTGTGAGGAAGAAGAAGCATGAAGAGACACTATTTCAATAGAATACCAACATGATTAAAATAGGGTTTTCCTTGTAGATATTCCACTGTGTCAATATTTATGCACTCTTTCTTGTCTAGTGGCATAAAAGTAAAAGGGAGAGTTTTATGCAATGTATAATGTGTGGGGGTAAGTATATGAGGAGAGCGTAAGATGATTCTACAGTTTAGTAGTGGTGTGTTGGATCTACCTATTCTTCAAGTATATTCTATAGTGTATTACAAGTGGAAATGATAGGAAATGATAGGAAAAGTGAGGAAAAGTGAGGAATAGAAGGGATATTATTATAGTTATTATTATTAAAATAGTTATTATTATTATAGTTGTTATTATTAAAGTAGTTATTAATGCCAATACCACTACAATAATGATCTTAATGTGCCTGTTCTAGCCCTGGTCACTCTATTTCTCAATCACACCCACTCGTATCTCTTTGTTCAAGGGAGACAGTCCTATAGCATCAAAAGGAACCTGTGTGGATGTGCGCGTGGAATACAATGACGTCACATATTAATGGGGATGCTTGGTGGTAAGTGTACCAGACAGTGGCAAACGGTTGGACTCCCTCTCTCCCGTCGGTTCTCGCCATGGTAAGACAGTGCACTCAGATACTATCCACCCATGGATAGATGGATAGATAGATAGATAGATGGATGGATAGACAGCCGACCAGATAGACAGCCAAATAGACAAACAGATGGATACAGGAGTGAATAGACGGGTAGATGGATAGATGGATGGATAGATGGATGGATGAATGGATAGATAGATAGATAGATAGATGGATAAATAAACAGATGAAAAGATGAACAGATGAACAGATGAACAGATGAATGAATCCTTTGTTACCTCGTTACAGTGACTTATGCTTTTTTCTTTTTCTTTCTAGGTTAACATTCCCAAGACCAGAAACACCTTTTGCAAGGGCATCAAGTGCAAGAAGCACACCCCCCACAAGGTGACCCAGTACAAGGCCGGTAAGGCTTCTCTTTTCGCTCAGGGTAAGAGACGTTACGACCGTAAGCAGTCCGGTTATGGTGGTCAGACCAAGCCCGTTTTCCACAAGAAAGCCAAGACCACCAAAAAGGTTGTTCTCCGTCTCGAGTGCACTGCCTGCAAGTACAAGATGCAATTGTCCATCAAGCGTTGCAAGCACTTTGAATTGGGTGGTGACAAGAAGACCAAGGGTGCTGCTCTTGTGTTCTAAGCATGTTTTTATATTTGTTAAGTAAAAAAATAAATAAAGGCTATGCAGCAACACGTTGATTGTACGAAACGAACAACATCAGTACTTTATTCTTTTGGATTCTAGTCTTCATCAACAAGGCTGTATTGAGAAGAGGTTGATTTGTAGAGGACACTTTGAGTGACAAGGTGTTGTAGAAAAGAGCGGATTCTGTCAGGCTTCAGGGATGAAAAGAAGGGAACATCCAACACACTCTGGATGATATAGGCTTGGTAGACAGCTAGCATAGAGTGAGGAAGGAGTCATCAAAAAGACATCTTACCATGATGGTAGTGTGTAGCCACCTTCTTTATGATCGACACAATTGTCTGCTGTAGCTTGTCTTCTGGTAGTAGGAAGTACAAGCCTGCTTCCTTGTCTTGGCACAGTAGATCCCCACTGTCTACGAGATGCAGAGTTGTTTCTTCAAACAGCCGTGTAATGTCTCTTTCCTTGGTCGTCCCTACTTTGGCCAATAGACTCTCTGCTAATGCTACCAAATTGCTATCCTGTCGAGAGATGGTGTAGGAATAGGTTCCCTTGGATAGATGCGTCTTCCAATAATCAAGCAGTGCCATCTCAAAAGTAGATCTGTATTCTTCTGTCTGTCGAGGGGAGGGATAAGACTCTACAGTGCACGTGCCTTGTAGCTTACATGGATTCTCCTGTCTTGATCTTCTACGGTGCATGTCTCTTCATAGTGAATTAGGGCACGCTTCAGGTGATCTGATATCCTATGGGGTTTGGCATATACACTTCTATGCAGATAAATGGCTTCTAGAGTGTGGATGATCTCATCTTTTGCCTGTGTCTGGTCTAGGCGTATTAATCAAAATGTCCTTTACTGCAGGAGGGGGACCTACAGCAGGTCTGGACAGAGATGTGACGGTGATTTCTTATATCAACGACCCTTCCTGACAAGAAGACACTCTGGCCTAAAGAGAAGAGAGAGGCATGGGAGGCTGTCCAATTAGTACAAGGCAATGTGCCCGTACCATCATCCACTAGCCAATCAGCAGCATAAATCATCTTCTCTTTCTCTCTTTCTGTATCTACCTGTAATGGTACTGTAGTTGTAGTTTTGTTCTTTACCGACAATAATACCACAAATAGCCACATGCCGAATAAAGTGGCCGTGAAAGCAATAGACTCTTCCTTTGAATGGACAGTAACACGTGGAGACTTACTTCCTAGTGGTGTGTATGGTTCTAGCAAGAGTACATTATGCACTGTGAGTTTGACATTAGAATGGAACAGTGGGTCTATGCCTATAAACAGTGGATTTGTGTCTTCTGGCGTCATGAAGAAAAGAAAAAGAAAACAGTCAACAAAAGGTAGACATGCATGACCTCTATTATTAGTGGTCGTTTCATTCTCCAAGTTGGTTGTGTGGATATATTTATATTTATATATATATTTATGGATATAGATATAGATATAGATATAGATATAGATATAGATATAGATATATGCATTGTGTGTGTGTAGTGTGTGTATATGTATATGTATATGTATATGTATATGTATATGTTTTATTTTAGCTTTGTTCTCACTCTATTAAACAATTTTGACTGTTAATTTTCATAACTCTTTTTTACTTTGTCCTCTTTATTATTGGTCTATACTATACTATGTCTATCTTCAAAAAGAAAATAGGTTATCCTACAAGTCACCTTTTCATTCCATCCTTCCCCCTTTTTTAGCTTCTCTTTGAATTGTCTCACTAGGATTCCTTTGTCTTCCTTTTCTTTTTGTTCTTCTTCTTCCTTTCTTTTCTTTTCTTCTCTCTCTATTTTTTCTCTATTTTCTCTCTCTCTTAAGGATTGAACTCTGTCTGTAGTGGGAGTGTCTTTGTTCTTATCTCATGCCCATAGAAGTACATTATGAGCCTACCGTCCAACCCACAGCTGCCGACAGCACCACTTCCGTCAGACACTTGGCTCTCTCATTCTCATTCTCACTCTCTCACTCACTCTCGTAACCACTCCTTCAACCATTCTCTGCGTGCTAGAACACCCTCACCCTCCACCAGCAGACACTCACTGAGACGCAACATCAACAATGGAGAGGCTGTGTCTGGCGATGACCTAGGACGCACTATTGGCATTGGCTACCAGGAAATACAAAAGAGGACATTAACGACATGGATAAACGTAAAACTCAACAAGGTAGACGACAGCATCCACGACATTGGGACAGACCTGAGAGATGGAAGACGTCTTCTTAAACTTCTGTCAGTAGTCTCCAAAGAACCCGTCCCTCCACCAGAAAAGGGCCGCATGAGAATACACCACCTATCGAATGTGGCCCAAGTCTTTAGTTTCCTAGAGAAGCACTGTCATCCAGGCACGGTTCCTGATGTCGCCAATGAGGCTATTGTGGATGGAGAGCTAAAGAATATCCTGGCCTTGACGTATTTCATTATGCTACGCTATCAAATACAATTGATTCTTACGGATGAAAATGGAGTATTTATTCGATCCATGCCTGTAAGTGAGTGAGCGTAGACGTGGATTAGTAGATGTGTTCATTCATAGTGTCATTGTCGCTAGGCCTCTGCCCCAACAGAACCCTCCTCCCCTCTTCCCAACCTATCCAAAATATCTCACCGACGCTCTCTCAGCCGCCTATCAGACACATCTGAAAAGGCACCCAGCAGTGCTTCTTCCGATGCTAAAATGGCTCTGCTGTATTGGGTACGTCTTCAATTGGCAGACTACTACGCTGTCCATCTTCTGCCTGAGGTGCAAGACTTTTCTCGTTCATGGCGTACTGGACTTGCCTTTTGTCTGCTCATCCACCGCCATGATCCTCTTCTCCTGCCCGACTTCCTCCCTAATCTACTGTCTCGAGACATGCAGCTGCGACAGACATGGTATGAATTGCTCCATCTTGCCTTTAGTACTGCCACCCACATCCAGATCCCTCGCTATCTTGAGCCTGAGGATCTTGTGGATGTGGACTATCCTCATGAGCCTAGTATTATGCTCTACATCAGCACCTTTTACAGTATCATGTCCAAGGTACAGAGGGAGGATCCCAGTGGTGAGTTGGCGCGTGGTCAACAGCGCAAACAGGCCATTCAGCAGGTGTTTGGGTGTCAGCCATTCAAGCTTGATACTCAATTGCCCCTTTTGACACTCGAACAACCAACCCCTCGCTTGGAGGATTTTATTGTTCCTCCTCTTGATCCTGCCCTTCTTCCTGCTTCTTCACTCTCTCCAACACACCACAGCAATCCTCGTCTGTCCATTGTCCTCAACGCCATGGAGGAGGAGCTGATACGACTACAGCATGCATGGGACACCTTTGTCACCCACCTACCCCACCCACTGGACTTCCACACCGCCCCTCCACCCTCCACCCACCACGCCATAGAAATAGACACACGCCAATTAACACAGACATGGGATCTGTGTGAGGCAGGGACATTTCCTGACGCCATGGTAGAAGCCTACACCACCCTCCTACAGACACGAGACAAACACCACCAACACATAGCTGCATTTGAACAGGGCACCCACTTTCTTCAAATCACTCAGGCCATGAAGGATGAACTGGAACTCATCCGCCAAACTATGAATGATAACCAGCACATCATCACAAAAGAAGCCGTCGGACAATTAGAAGAAAGGGTGACAATGGTAGGAGCCATGATGGGGGCTGTCAAGGAAGAATACGACGGGGTACTGGGCCACACACTGAACGAACAAAGAAGCCCCTTTCAGCAGCGGTTTGCCGACCATCTCCACGAAGTAGAAGAGAGTTACAAGACAGTGCATGCATGGGTAGACCAGGTGCGTGTGTGGTTTATAGAAGCAGAGAGGATCCGTGCATGGATCGACCAACGCCTGGACATCATTGAATCTCGTAACCAACAACACCCCGTGGATCCATTGGGCCCTGAAATTGTGTTGGAGGAAGAAGAAGCCGTCCATGTGTATGAGGAACATGAGGAATTGAAAAAAGAGATTGAGCGCTTTGATAGCCATGATATGACGCGTCTTCGTGCTCATGTCAAGACCCTCACTGTATCAGAACGAGAGCGTGAATTGAGTCCTGCCGATACCTCTACTATTGAAATCACCCTCACCACCATCAATCTTTTGAATCAACTGACACATCAACTGCAGAAACGGTCGCTTGTCCTTGATCTTATTCTACTACGTGTCAAGTGGGAGGAGTTGTTTGGCAAGGCAGTGCAGTGGATTGTGCATACCGATGAAGACATGGACTCGTTCCTAGAGGGGAAGGCACGGTGGTCTGAGAAGGAAGAAGGAGATGAGCAGGGCATTGAACAAGTCATCCAGACCCTTGTGAGCCTAGAGAATAGAATTGCTGATTTCGACAGTGGTACTTATGCCAGTGTGCTAGAAGCCTACCAGGAAACAGAGGACTTAGCGGGCACTCTGCCTGATCATCTGGAGTGTAGACAGTCAGGATTTGAAAAGGCATTTGAGGATCTTATGAAGCGTAGTACGTTCAGTCGTAAAGTAGTAGAACAACTCCTATCCATGATCCATGCAGTGAATCAATTCAGACAGCTAAGAGAAGAAGGAGAGACATTAAGAGAAGCCATGCTGGATGCCTCAGAAGACTGCACACGTTCCAATGAGGAGGAAATGTTTTCTGATAAAGTACAGTCTTTTAAGGAGAATTCTGCTCATGTCATTACCAATGTGGGGACGCGGATTCCTTATCCTGTGGCGCCTGAAATGTTCACTGCCATGGGGAGAAGAGATGCCTACCACTGCCAAATCACCAATGAAGCGATCAAAAGTGCCATAAGTGCTCATAGCATGTCCCTTGCTCTTATTGCCGACGGACTGGATCAATTGCTCAAGGCACGTCATACAGTGGTATCTCTCCAACAAAGAGCAACTCTTGCTTATGAAGATATGTCGAGGGTGACTCAGTGGATGGAAGAGCGTTCAAGGGTATTAGGAAAAGCACGCCAAGACAGTGAAGAAATGCAAGAAGAAGAAGTTATTCGTCTTGAAAAGGAAAGAGATAGTATTGCTGTGCGTCTTAGTCAAATGGAAGAAGATGACTTGGCACGTCTGTCACAGAGTGTGCGTGGACTGGAGGATGAAATTGATGCGTCCAATGCAGTCACCATTGATCGTAATGCATTGGTCAATGGCATAGAACGTATGGAGAAAGCCCACAGTCTATTAAAGGAACTCCTTGTCCAAAGAGCCATTGCCTTGGACACACTTAAAAAGAGATTTGCATGGGAAACACAGTGGTCAAGGACAAACCAGTGGATTATTACCATTGCACGCAAGCTGTGGTATTTTACCATTAAAAAGGCACGCTACGATCCTATCAAGGACAATACAGATAAACCAACGTATGCGAGTGACAAGGATAATCTACAGGCATGGCAATCCCTGAATGATAAAGTAGTGGAGATTGGGGATCGACAGCTGCTATTACTGAATGAACATTTCCAAGAAGTGGTGGAGTGTTATGCAGAACAAGAACAAACAATGCCAGAATCCATGGTAGAAAAGCACAATGAACAGAGACAACGCTATGAAGAACTACAGCATTTGGCGTCTTATGCATCCCACCTTATGACACAGCGCTCTACTATTACAGAGTTCTTAATGCGTGTACAGGATTGCCACCATGAAGGAGAAAAATTAAGGGATCTTATGATAAAGATGACACGGCGTATCATGGAGCAAGATGCTCGTCCACTAGACACCAGGGTCACTGCCTTTAAAGATGAGATTCGACGTGTATGGCAAGAGTGTGGCAGGTCCATGCCCTATCCTATGTTCAGAGGACATTTGTTGCTCTCTCTTCAACCAGCAGAGACTTCGAGTAGTACCCATATTCGCCAGCAAATCAAGGCATTGTTAGATCGTAAACACCAAGAACTGAGTCAACTGGAAAAGACCATTGATGGCTTAATGCTCTCTTATGAAGAGGCCAACACACTAAAGAGCCTCGTCACACAGTATGATCAAGAAGCTTCCAGACTACAGCAGTGGATTGATGAAACCAGTGAACAACTGCAACACCAACATGTAGATGTGGCCTCTGAAAGCTTAGCCCAAGTATCAAACCAAGGCATGGAGGATCGATGGGCCTACCACGCACAGTTGAACAAGAGTGTCCAAGCATTTGAGGCTGAAAAAGTCAAAACACTCCATGATAATATTGCTGGACTCATAGAGCAGTCTGTTCAGAAACACAAAACCATTGATGCTTCGAGTGCTGCTCATCATTTGGGAGAAGTCATGGAGAGTTTGACACAGTTGAAGCGAAATCTGTCTCATCAATCTGTCACTCTTGAAGCAGCTTCCAAGCGAAGTGTTTGGGAAGCTAAGCTGGGACAAGGATTACAGCACCTGGAGTTAATGAATGAACAACTTCGACAGTTTACTTCCAAGAAGAACCAGTGGATAGCCCAGGATGATTTGACAGATGAGCATGTCCATACCTTGGAAATGGAGCTAGGCCATCTGATAGACCAAAAAGATACCTTTGTTGATGCTCTTTTACCAGAAATCCATGATAGCTATGAGGACTTTATTAGTTACTTCCCGCGACTGGCCAAACCCATAGCTACTCCTGATCATATTGAAGCCAGCATGGAGAGCCTAGGACGGTCTACTGCCAGACTCCAAGAGCATGTCTTAGCACGTACCAAGGAGATTGAGCTGATAAAGCAGCGATCAGAATGGGAGATGACTGTAAGACAAGCTCTCTTGTACTTATCAGAAGAAGAGGCTTTGTTAGAGATCTTTGTAGAAACCAAAGCACGATGGCATCCTAATGCTGAACTCCATGAAGAAGATGAAATGCGTCTGCGAAAAGAAGGATCTGATTTCCAAGACAGACTTCAATCGTACCAAGCTTCCACAACTGAGCCTTTGAAGCACCAATTTGATACACTAAGAGAATCTGCTGTCATGTACAATGCCAGTCTAGTGTCAGAAGTCTTGATGAACAGAATGGAGCAAGTGGACTCTCAAGAAAAGCGATTACAGTGTGGCATTGACTTTTCCAATGAGGTGGTGACCCAGCGCTGTTTAGTGTCTGCATTTATTCTGCGTACAGCACAATTAGAACAGTCAGCAGAAATGATCAGAGAAGAGTTTATTGCCTCCAAAGAAGAGATGGAGAATAATACTGAGCGTCTGCAGCGATTTAAGACGGGGATTGAGGATGCCCGAGTGCATTTGGCGGGGAGTATTCCTTACCCTGTGCGTACCTTGGATACAGAAAAGAGGCTTAAGGATGAGACTACCAATTCTGTCATCAAAGAGACAGTGGAGACAAGAACTCGACGTTTGGAAGAGCTCTCTTGTAGTCTTCAGTTGATCCTAGAATCCAAAGAGCGTATTACACGTCGTCGTATGTCTCTTCATACTTATCAACAGCAAGTAGAAGTATTTGAGTCGTGGGTTGGATCTAAACGTAGTCTATTGAGGGAGTTGGAGTCTGGTCAGCAAGATATCCATCAATTAAAAGAGGCTGTCAGTCTAACCAACAATATCAAGACAGCCATGAATTCACACGAGAATATTTTTACTACTCTCAGAGTATCTTTTGACAAGTGCAAAGAAGCATTTGAAGGGCAGGTAGCAGAAGAAGAAGGGGATGAAGCACTGATGAAAGAGTTCCTTTCGATTGCTCCTCTCCATAAACAACTGGACACTGAATGGAATGATCTATTGACAGAAACCGTAAAAGCAAAGGACGAGCTGTCAGCAGTGTTGGTGCCTGCTGAATTTGATGGTCGTTTGGAAACCCTCTTCTCAGCCTTAACAAGTCTTCAACAGTCCATGACCGAAACAGATGTGGGTCTTCTCTCGGATGATGCTTTGTTACAGTGGCAGAAGAGAGTGGATGACTTGGAGACTGGATTCCACAGTCTGCAGCTTGAGTTGAATGCTAGTCGGTCTAATCTTGGCTCAGAAAAGAGTGAACAAGTGGCTGACCAGCTGGAGAAGACAGGTGAATCTGTGTTGCTAATTCGAAGTACTTTGGCTGGATTGTATGATGTTGTGAATGTAAACCGTTTGAAGAGAACCTACATTGAGAACACAACCTTACTCCAGTCCAAGCTAAGCCAACTCCAGACAGTGTTAGAAGAGGCTCTCAAACAAGGCACGCAATTGGAGACATCAAGTGAATTGCGTAGTGTGCAGCAGCATGCCTTGGGATCCATGTCTAAGGAGATTAAGCGAGACATGACGGATAGCAAAGAAGCCTACGATGATGTGTGTGGTTATCATCACTTGATTAAAGCACAAGGACACCACAAGGACATTCAAGAGACTCAGGACAGTGTAGAAACTGCATGGCAGAG
Organism: Spinellus fusiger; assembly: GCA_025094145.1. Taxonomy (NCBI): domain Eukaryota; kingdom Fungi; phylum Mucoromycota; class Mucoromycetes; order Mucorales; family Phycomycetaceae; genus Spinellus; species Spinellus fusiger. Next base: position 59,105 of record JALLLS010000029.1, on the reverse strand, counting down.
TGTACACCAACAAGGAGCCTATTTGATATCTCATACTGCCAGAGTCAATACTTGGATTCGTTGTCTTGATACCCTTGATACCTTCCAAACAGACCTTGTATCAGCACAAGTGATGCTTGAACAAACTCCCAAGAGTCCTATTATATTTGGAGCCATTTCCAAAGAAATAGACAAGTTAACTAGTGGCCTGGAGGGACTTGCTTTGGTAGGAGAAGAAAAGGACATGGTAAAAGACCAAGACAACTACAACCACTGGAAGAAACGACAAGATAGCACGACTGTCCTTGTACATCAGTTGACTAAGGATTTGGAGATACATCAACACTCATGGGAATTTGATCATCAAGTAGAAACTCTCTTGACAGATATCAAACGATTGTCTAGTCTCTGTGAAGGCGAATTTGCCACTCTTCATGCCCTTGTCGTTCTTCCTACTGTACTTGAAACAGAATCCATGGAAGCCAAGGTCCAGTCCAGCAGCACAGTATTGACGCACATGCATGATGTCTACACTAACTACCAAGAGGAAGCCCAGGGATTAATGCAGCAAGGTATTGAGCTTTCAGAAGTATCTACAAAGGAACAAATCACCAGTGCAAACCAGTCATTGGCAGATCTTTTGGTGTCCTGGCATAAGGAAATGAGTGTCTATGATGAATCACTTGATCTTTTAAGAGAGATAACAAAGCACACACAGCAAGGCGATAGTCTGCAAGTGTCATTAAAAGACTTTGGTAGTAGTGTTCATACTGCTCAGAAGGCATGTCTGGATTTAGCTGATATTGAAGAGCGTCAAGATTCCTTGGATGAGTCCATCACTGTGTATACTCAAGATGGAGATCATATCTTGGCTAAACTCAGGGTTCATCATAGTCAACAGAATGCTTCTCTTGTGCAAGAGATCACTGCACGCCAAAACACCCTACTGACAGAATGGACAGCCCTCAAGCCATCTGTCTTTGAGCTCCGTACTCGTATGCAAGCAACTCAAACGTGCCGACAAGCCTCCACAAAACTGGCAGAAGCTCTTCGTTATGTAGGAGACATGAAGGACCGTGCCGATGCCCTTCAACTGTCTGGAAAGAGTGCTGACACCGAGGAAGAGGAGCTCGAGGAAGTCAAGATTGAAGTCAACGAGAGTCTGAAGCGTAAGATAGCAGACATTGATGATCTCTTGGCGCTGGTGGGCGAGACTGAGCCAAGCCTAACCAACCAGCGTGCCCAGTTGACATCCGCTGTGACAGAATTACGCTCTGTAATTGTCTGTAAGGAGAAGTTGGCAATGGAGCATGGCAATACTGCTGAATTCAGTCGATTGATGGAGGAATTCGATGCTTTGTTGACACAACTCTCCAATGCCATTGAACAAGCAGCACCCCACCATGCAGGAGTAGTGAACAACAAGTTCAATAAGCTAGACCTTCAGAGTCTTCTACGCAACCTTGTGGCTGTTTATAAGAAACTCGGACCTCTTATTCTTGAGCTGTTGGGTAATCTAAGAAAGGAACTTGAGAAGCACGACTCGGATATTAGTGAACAAGCCAAGGATCGATGGACCAAGGCTACAGCACGGTGGAGTAAAGTCCAATCCAGTGCAGCAGCAAGGGAGAGAGAGCTGCAGACATGCATTACTCAATTGGACCATGAGTTCTTTACAAAGTTAGCCATGGCCAAGTCAACACCTCGTGAACGTTCATCCACACGCTACTCCAAAGAAGTCCCTGTTACCAAACGGCTTTCTCCTGCTTCCCGTCCTCCTATGGCCAGTGTTGCAGTTCTGCCTGTCCCTGCCTCCCGTCGTATGAGTAACCATGGGGGTGGTCCTACTACAGACACAGACATCCGAGGACCCATCAAACGCATGCAGGCATCCGCCCATCCCATCTCAGTGGGTTCTGCTACCTCTAATACCTCTGCTACCTCTGTCAATACCAATATCAATGGAAATACCAAACCACGGGCTATTAGTTATGTGCCTGATCCTAATAGTAAGCTTGATGTAGCCCTGGGTCAGATCGTCAATGAGAGTCCTTACCGTCTTAAAGTCAAAATGGTCCCAGGTGAAGTTGGAAAATACTGGTTTGGAGAAGAATCTCCCCGCCTTGTTTATTGCCGTATTCTCTCTAGCCAACTTGTTATGGTGCGTGTAGGAGGTGGTTGGGTAGAGCTCTCCAAGTTCCTAAGAGACCATGGCCTTACTGAGGGATATGTTGCTGCCCCTCGAGAAAACACTTTGCCTTGCTCTACTGCGGCAGACGACTCAAGTGTTTTCCAAGAAATCCACCTGCAAACCCTAAGAGCTATTTCTCCTTCTGGGCGTGTTTCTGTTCGTGGTGGTGGAGGTACTGCTGTAGCTACCAATAGCAACGGCCTTCACAGTCTGACACCTACCCGTTCTTCCAGCAAAACTCCTAGTAGCAGACCATGGTCTCCTGTACCCGGTGGATTTGTGGACGGTGATAAGTATGTCCGAGTGGATGAACTTGGAAACCAAATGACAGTCAAGATGACAAGAGCAGAAGAAGGTGCAAAAATGCCCATCACTAAGAAAAAGGTCATGTAGTTGAGGTTCTCTTTTCTTTTTATTTCTTTATTTCTTATTTCTTTTTATTTCTTTTTTGCTCCCTTGCTGTGTTTCAAGCAAAGTGGATCTGTGTGTTCGCCCTGTATTTTATTCATTGCTTCATTCTCCTTCTCCTTCTTATTCGTTTTATTCTTATTCGTTTCATTCGTTTCATTATTTTAGCATTTTAGCATAGTATCTTTCCATTATTACTCTATTTAGACTCAATAAAAGCTTTATAGCCCTTGATTAGACTAAGCTTTATGGACAGAACCCTCTCCCTGTAGTCGTATGGAGGTTGTTTTCAGGTAACCCTATCTTATTCTCTCTTTTAGTCCTGGGTTTAAGAAGTGTGACTTGTTAAGAGCCCAAGTATCCACAGGAAAAAGAAGGCCCTCTAGGAAAATAACAAATTTGCTATCCCGACTGTACAGTGAATTTTTCAATAAAAAGAGATTCCCTTCCTCATTAAGGCCTGATCTCTATAGCTATCAACTGGCCTAACATGTACAGAATAGTGTGTCAAATAGGACGCACAATACAATTTCAACAGAATGAGATAAATTCAAGGAGTTTTATACGCACTATGGCTTCAAAGTAATAACGGATCTGTCTATTCACCGAGATTCTGCTTTAGATCTGATCTGTTGACTATTGTTTAGATCCAATGTTCATGATAAAAAGTCAAAACAGCTTATGAATGAAATCCGAAAGTTAGAATACAAGGCAGAAATTGCTGAAAAATTGGTATTCTATACAGTAATGGCTCGTGTGTATTGACTCCAGACTATAGAAAAACATGCCTAAATACAGCGGGCATGAAATACAGGCCGAGGCAGTGTATGAAGAGTTGAGCCGAACAAAACCTTCTCAGCCAAAGATAGGTCCTGACTATTTAGAGAAGCTTCGTATTCGTTTCTTGGATACTCGCTATAATCGAGAAGACCCGAGGCTTCTTGGAGTGCCTTTGGACAGCGAAAGTGAAAATCAGAGTGTTCAGTCCTCCAGTGCTGTTGATACTACTGAAAACACGAACACAGACACTACTGAGAATACAAAAACGGATACGATTGTGGATATCGCTACTACAGATAGCACTGAAATCAACATCACTGGTCAGGAAACTGTAGGACTAAATTCTGTCACTCTCAAGGACTTTGAGGATGTTCTCTATGCAAATGTAAGCAGTAGCACATTAGTTTGATAGTGTAAAAATTAAGACTCATTCTAAACCATTCTTACTAGGCACTTGCAAAAAGACCCATGGAGGCAGAACAGACATTGGAATTGATGAAGGTAATGAACTGACAAACATATATACTGCAACATCAATATCAGTACAAATACTCATTATTTATGTCTATTAGAAATACAACATCACTCCTTCTGTCAAGTGCTATACTCATTTAATGGATACGTATGCCAACGTCCATGATATAAATAATGTCATTAGTACATTCAAGCGTATCCAAGAAAACAATCTCATACCCACAATGCATTCTTATGCAGTTATTATCAAAGCCTTTGTTCAAGAATTAAGAATGGACGATGCATTTGTGATCTTCAACTCTATTAAGAAAATGGATGGACTGCCCCAGGTAACATATAAACCTATATTATCAATACTGTTCTGAACTTTTAGGCTTTGTGGAAAAGCCCATCTTCTCTAGTCTTATTGGTGGCTGTATAAAATCCAACCAAATCGACAAGGCATGGGATGTATTTGACTCTATGCGACTCTCTTATCACCAAGCAGATGAAGTAACATTCTCACTTATGATCCATGCATGTGCAAAGGTAAAAGCATGAATATTCAGAAAGGGCTTGCTTCTCATAACTATTTCCAGAGAGGCGAAACAGAACGTGCACTGAATCTGTTTGAAGAAATGACAGACTACCAACTTTATCCAACAGATGTTACATTTAATACGCTCATTCATGCCTGTGCCAAACGACCTGATTACTTTGATGAAGCCTTTAGTCTGCTGCACCAAATGCAAGATAATTACGGATTTCATCCAGACATTATTACCTATAACACACTACTCACTGCATGTGCTCGTAAAGGAAACCTTGCAAAAGCAAGACTGATCTTTGAGACAATCATGGAAAAAGAAAAGTCTGATGAAGCAACAGGCTCATTAGTGCCTGATCAACACACGTATAGAAGTCTATTTTGGTGTTATGCCAACTATCAACCCCCTTCCCTTCAAAAGACACGAGCAGCAACAACAACCCCAGTTATTGAGAGTAATAACGCACTCGTAGAAGCTTCTGTGTTTCTTCCCAAGATGCCAGAGATGAGATCTGAGGTGGTGCAAGAAAGCACACTTCTGTTTAATTACATGATGAACCAAGGCATTCCTCTTACTACGCATCTACTGACATCTTATCTCGGTGTTCATGTTTTTCAGAAACAAACTGCAAATGTTTTACATATTTATGATACTCTTTTCACACAGTATGGAGTTGAGAAAGATGTCACTACCTACTTTGATATGCTTCGATTCTGCTATATGACAAAAGACAAAACATTAACGTGGAGAGTGTGGGAAGAATATCAAGATTTTTTGGAGAAGCGGAGACTGGCTTATCAGACGCAGGCGGATGATAGTCTGATCCAACAAAAAAGTATAGAGGCTAGTCGACTAAAAGATCAACTAGAAAGTGGTTGGACAGAAGATAAACAAAGAGAAATGGTGATACTGATGGCAAATACCTTGGCAATGTAAAGTGGATTTATGATCAAGCCACCTAATGACTGTAAACTCATTCCAATCTTTTGTTGTTTTTAGAACCGATGATTTGAAACACTCACTCTCTATTCTTCGCAGTCATTTTCACTCTCGCCAGCTACATAAGATTCCTAAATTTAATGAAGTGCAAACAGTCTATACAAAATGCATTCAATTGGAAGACGAAGAAGCAAAAAATGAGCTAGTAATTCTGTGTAAAAAACTGCAACGGAAAAAGCCAAGACCTTAGAGAAGCATACTGCTAACATACAAGCTATGTGTAGATTTTTTTTATTCATTCTCACGTTATAACTGATCACCAAAAAAAATCTAGAGATGTATATATAGGCTTTGAGTATATTTTATATTGTATTAATGATCATTAAAATGTTTATTATATAGAGCTCCCTTTTGCAAATTTCATAGCCAAGATTAACAATAGACAAACCTGCTTGGTGTCTGACCCAAAATAGTCAAGTGCGTGTACTTTTATTCTTCTTAAGAACAGCTAATCTTCATAATAAAGACTTCAAACAAATGCTTGAAACCTATTGAATAGGGCAGCATATTAGACCTGTCTTGTACATATTAATATTACCACCACAATTATTCATTAAATTTCTTTTTCGATATCGAGACATCTGAAAATGTGCTGTATGTTATTGGATAGGCTAAACATTGGATCAAGAAAATAAGCAATGTGAAATACAGATACAGTATAAATACTATATCTTTAGACAATATTCTGGCTAGAAAATGGTCACTAGCTTCTTGGTGACTGATAAACAATAGAACAGAACATGAACCTACTTTTAAATAAGAGAAAGAAAGAAAATTACAAATTGTTTAGTGGCTGGACAGTAGTGCTTTGTGCAATGTGTTGTGGGTGAAATATCTTGTCTCTTTGGTGTCGAGGAGATAACCAAAGGGTGATATTGGTAAGGATCAATGAACCGAATATGAAAATAAGAAAGAACATCTACCAATACAATTATGTTGATACCTTCATCCCAAGCATAGATAAAACCTACCAACGTCTTATAGGATATATTATCAACAAAACTGTTCACGATTTCTGCAGCTACTTCTGCAGCTATCTTTACTCTATAAAGAATAGATGGATTGGTCAGTATTTATTTCTTTATAGAGTGGAACCCTCCCTTTTTTTTACCTTGCAATTTCTCTAGAATCATAATGCATACATGTAAATTAGCACCATAAAGTCAAGGTTTATTAGAAGAAACTCATTTCTGTACACATTCAAGGGAATATTAAGAGAAAAAGGATATAGCTCCCACTCATTACAACTCTTCTCTAATGCAGGTACACGTGTAGAAGAGTGACATTGATTTTTCTGGTACTTTTCTATGCACAACTGGGACTTTTGTACTAATTCTATGTAGTGTTAGCAGGAATCTATTGTATATTTATTTCCTCCAAACTTACTGTAGATATGTTCTTTGATTTTTAATAAGAAATCTGCTCTGATATAAATAATCATTTTTAATAAAACATAGAGAGACAGGATAATAACAATACAGTTAAACAGTGTCTGTAGATAGGTCAATAGTGTCATTGTATAATAAACATGTTTCCAGTAGCGTTCACTTGGGTCAAGTATAGGTTGTGAAGCACTACACGGTTCCTGAAGCGTAGTTCTTGAATAGCTGGAAGTTGGAGGGTAGGCTAGAGACGTATATGTTGGATCGTTTTTCTTTGTCTCTTCCTGCACAGGCTCTATCATTCCTCTATTGTCTCTGTTTTGCTGTGACACATTTGACATTTGAGTAGAAGAGTTGACAAGGTGATTCGACATGTCCAACATTGTCAGTGGTGTGTGGTTTAATGATACACTATTGGACAAAGAGTTATTCTTTATTTTTCTCTCATTTTTCTTCTTCTTAGGGTGCTTTGGTTGAGTATTCATAACTAAGAGAGAGTTAAACTAAGCTGTTTAAGTGAAAGAGTATCGACTATTGAATACAGAGACCACTTTTCTATTGGCAAGTGAGTGGCTTCAAATTTATTTGCAAGCTCAGCCTACACCAGTGGTTTATAAAGTGACCCAACAAAAGTAATGGAATTAATTCAAATGTAGATTTCCTCTATTAGTTTTGTAGTTTGTCTTAATAGTGTTATAAATTCATGAATTCATTAGATAAAGACGTTAAACTTTCAATAGATAAAGAAAAGAGTGTTGATAATAAAGAAAAGTGGTTTTATTGCCAGATTAATAAATAACTACTGTTAGTCTTTGGCATCTATGACAGTCTGACATCTCCGCCCCATGCTAGTAATGAGGGTGTCTGTCACTACCTTCGATATTTTGTCCCATTCCAACATCAAGGCCGCCTCCAACTTCTATTTGGTGGTATACATCATCCTGTCCTTCCTAATAATCTTCTTGATGTGGGCCCATAGATGCTCCATTGGATTGAGATTAAGAATCTGTGAGGGCCAGTAAAGAGCCATTACTATACCATTTGCTGCTTTCCATTCTCAAGTTACCTTGCTCTTATAAGGTCTAGCATTGTCTTCCTGTAGGCGGTCACTGACTCCAGGGTTTAGGATAGAGAGAGATGCTCGAGATCATGGCAGTAGACATCTCCCAAGACATTGATGTAATTGTTAGAGTCTATCCTATCCTCTACTACGATCCATCTCCCAACACTCTCCTCACTGAAACAGCCTCATACCATTGCTCCACCACCTCTAAACTTCCTTGTTTTTAGGATATTCTTGAGCTCAAAGGCATTACCAGGCTGCCTGATGACTTTGATGTCCCTGTCATAGCTCATCAGCTCGACCCTAACTCAATGAATCGACCTTGAGATTGTTCAAACAAGTAGAAATAATAAGACTGAACAAAGATGAAATTTATTGAGTGAAGAAATGTTCATTATTTATACTTTCTGTGGGTGCTTATCCTTTGGTGATTTTTGCATTATGGTAGGATAATCTACTCTACCTTATGGCTGGTTCCTTAGATAATTAATCTATTACTAGATATTATAATATCTTTTTGCATGACAAAATCGAATAAGATACACTTCATTATCGGTTTTTAGATAGTTTACCTGTATCATAGGTTTCCGTCAGTTAGTCAACCGAGGCTCCAGCGATAACTGGGGAGGAGAAGGATGGAGATGAACCAGAAGGCTTGGACCTTTTATTGGTTCTAAGTGTATCCTTGGAGTCATGCTTTCTTTTGTTATATCTACAAAAGCGCTCTGGGCGGGTACCATTTTCCCTTTGAGACATTAGAATATGTCTAAAGTTCAATGTAGCAGCTAGGTCACAATTCCCAAAGCCTCAATGTCTTGTCTTTCATACAATTTTGGTTTGAACACCTATTTTAAAAGAGAAATATGAGTTTCTTTTTTGATATAAAATTAAGAAATGACATTTAACTTTGGGCATTTTTGTTCGTTGATAGGGCCTGGGGTTCTTGACATGTTTAAATGTTTCCAAAGGTGAGTACTTGCACTCAGGACACAGGCTCGACGTTTTGAATTCATTGATAAGATATAGTTTGAATCCTTCTTTCTTCAACATCCTCCGCATGCCTTTTCCCTTTATTGGTTCATGGAACTTCATATTTGTGCTTGACCAGTCGCCCAAGATCAACACCGGATCTTCTCCAAACTTGACTCTCATATTTCGGGCTAGTCGTTTATCAGACTGCAATCTATTGATATGAATCGATAGCTTCATCTTTCGAAATGGCAGTAGCGATTGTTTCTTAAGAGAGAATTGGCACTTGAGGGGCCTTTTTCTTTGACACCACTGTCTTTTGTTTGCCCATTATCATCCTTCATTGTTTCATTGCCGTAATACAATATCAAGTCCTCTGATACACTTGCTTTTGTTCGTATATAGTTAATGAATTCCTGGAGTTTTACTGTTGAGGCAGGAACTTGACCAAGTTTGTCTTCCAGTCTTTGGATGGATGGAGGCCTGAGGTTCTGTCGAAGCTTCTTGAAATGGGTTGACTTTGTTTCTTTGGCTCGTTGATTAAGTGTATACCTGTTGATGGATTTATTATCGGGTGTACTGTTTTCTTGCATACAGAATAATAGGTCTCGACGACCCGGATCGATGATTACGCATTTGTCTTTTGTTTCCGCTAATGCAGCTTGGGATATCTCTTCAATAGACTCAATGTGATCCTCATCAATAAGTGCTTTGCGACTACCACCCGAGGAACGTCTCGACATAAAGTTTTGCTTGATTACCGACACTGCCACACCATCGGTTTTTATTGTACCTTGGAATCTCATTGACCTATCTATACCTTGACTTTTGAACACCTTTGACTTTAGATTGACGACCTGACCCCAAAGATCAAACTTTTCGCCCGTGTAGCTTTTGTTTTTCAAGATATGGTGGTTGAGTATTTTAGTATCTATCGTAATGTGAGAGGGAATAAAGCTTTTACGAAGTGGGAAGCAACTAAAGGATTTGTTTCCATTCTCTTCACATAGTTGGGCCAGCTTAGCAAATGCGTACATGTGCTTGGTTGAATTGGCTTTAACATCATAATAGATGGGGTTTTTAGCAAATCTATAACTGGGAGGATAGCAGGCTAACAGTTCTTGTATTTGGCTAAGGCCTTTTTTGTTCAAGAAATCTACGGGTGCATTGGGAACAGTCTTTGTCGAAATGTCTAGTTTGATTTGCGTACACACATCCAACACATTTCATCTGATAATATTTTTAATGGCCTCCACAGAATGGGTTTTGGTTTTCATGGCATGGGTCAATGAGGCAATTCTTTCTTTTTGTTGCAGGATAATGTTGAAGAACATTCTAAGACGATTCCCAAATTGAGACACAATATTATTGATGTAGGATGTGTGTATCTTGGTGCTTTCATAAATGGAGATTTGTTGAGCATTGGTTATTTTGATTGGAGTGTATGACGCATATTGACGGTAGTCAATCTTCATAGGGTTGATCCTCTCTCTTATTTGACGCACCTTGGGTGTGAGACGTGTTTTACCGGAAGCACTGCCCTCTTTGATTTGCTTATCAATGAGCGACAAAAACACCTCACGGAAGAAATCCTTAGTTATGCAATCATTCAAAGCAGATCCATATTCATTTTCGAGTAGATGGATCAATATATACTTGGAGAACGCATAATTATGAGAAACAATGGTACTGATGTTATGGACCAGGTTTTTCAAAACAGGTAGATAATCCGATCTCTAACCAGTGTCATGTAAAGAGGTCTTAACTGTCATTACTCTAGTAGGATTCGCACACGAAGAACTTGCTATAGTCTCCTATAGAAATCAAATATATGTAAGAACCCTATATTTACTCTATAAGCATGTTGTATCTTCTTTACTTCATTAACATCTTGTTGGCTGCATAACATCATTAGTTCAGAAAGAATAGATAGAAATACAATAAGAAAGAGGAAATAAATAGTTATTTTATTAGCAACACTGAATAGTGTCAGCTATTATTTATCATCCATTGATGTGATGGTGTCGTTAATGACTTCTTAGGTCCAAAGGTATTGGTTTAGTTCGTACAATTAACTCTGCTCTTTTTTATTCAACTTGTTTGTTATTCTTTTATACTTCTTTTATACTTTAATGATTATTACAGATAGAAGAACTTCAAGGAAATCACCACCAAAAGACATACATTCTAATGCAGGCTGTTGTACTTTTATATTATCTCTAAAAGATCTATCAACTGTATTAAATACGCTACGACTTAGATGCTTTATTCAATACCATTGATTCTGTGGCTGTTTTATTTATTTATTTATAAACTGTTAAATGTTAACCTCTCGTTTGTTTAATAAATCGGGTCTGAGGTAACAGCATCCTGTACACCACTCAATATATCTCTTCTCAATGTGTCTTGGCTGTGCCGTATATAATTCAGACAACCTTGTTCAATGTTAGTATATACTCTATACTGATAAAGAGGGCTTTCCAAATAAATGCAAGTGATTGGAATCATTTCTGTACATTAGTCTGAAACGGTAGTGTTTTATTGTGCTTATCATAATATTCTGGTTATTGATTGAGCATGTATTTATAGTTCAGCCTGACTGTCCTGTAGGAAAAAGAAGTACTTAGCTCATAGGATTGTATGACTGATTCATTTTACTCATTCTTTGCAGTAAGCTGCCGTTTCTTGATCATATCACAATGTCTCTACTTTCTGTTTGGCATTTATCATTATTTGGACAATTGTAATGACTTTTGCGCAAATAGCCATACTTACAACAGCTTGTATATCTATTTTTGACAATGGTTCACTCAAATAATGCTATTGGGTATATAATTATGATAAACATACTTGTTCAAGAAAGTGTGAATATAACCACACCCAATTGAATTAATCATTTTTAATATAAATATCAAGACGAAATATTTAGGATATGTTCAACATTAGATAAAACACTCCACATTTGATATAGAAGCTTCAAACTTTCACACAATAAAGCTCAATATCTTTAATTATAGAAAATAAAATAATAATAATATATTAATATTTTGTATGGCCTCCTTTGGCATCAATGACAGCCTGGCATCTATCTGTCATACTCAGAACTAATCGTTGTGCAAGCTCAACACCAATTCTCTCCCACTCCTCTGCAAGTAGAGCCTTCAAACTTTCATTATTGGTAATAGATACCCTTCTTTCCTCAATTCGTCTTTCCAAGGCCCACCAGACGTGTTCAATTGGGTTCAAGTCAGGACTTTGTGCGGGCCAGTACTCAAAGCCCCTAATTTGATGCGTCTCTTTCCACCATCTGGCATAGGCCCCAGTATAACAACTAGCACCATCTTCTTGTAACAGAAACTCCCTATCCTCTTTTTGATGAAATTCTATGAACCAAAGATGGAACTCACCAGCCAAAATTTTGATATATTTGTCTTGGTTTACAGTGTCATCAAAGACTAATGGGCCAAATCCGCCCGCCCAAAAGCAGCTTCAAAGCATGACCCCTCCGCTACCAAACTTCGTTGTTGGAACAATAGGATTAGGATCATACTATTATCTAACTTTTATGATGACACGGGTACCTCCATCGTTCCATTTCACGGTGTACCTGGACTCATCAGACCAGACGACGCCTTTCCAATGGTTGTTCGTCCAATTGATATGTTCTTTAGCCCAACGAAGCCGTTTCTCTTTATGTTTTTCAGTTAAGGTTGGCTTGTGGTCTAAATAAAAAGATCTGAACCATGACTGATTGCAGTAGCTGATAATGGTGTTTCTACATACATCAACCTGAATATTCAATATTCCCAATTTCAACTGATTATATGAGGCAAATGAGTCCTCTCTAATGACCTTTTCCAGGTGTCTGAGGTCCCTCTCACTGGCTTTCTTAGGTTTTCCATGACTCTTTAAACGCAATGGTGACACACTTTCTTTGATGTTTCTGATAATATTTTGAACTGTGGGTTTTTTCATCTCAACTACGTTTGCGATGATAGTCAATTTTAATCCAGCCTTAAACAGGTAATAAATGCCCCATGGCTTTTTATCTTCTGCTTTGTTATATTCTTCACGAGTGTAAGTTTCTGGAAATGTATCTGACATGTTGTGTTGGTTTAATAATATTTGGAAAGAAGAAGAGTTTTATGCAAAAAAAAAAGTTTTTTTTTTATTAAAATTTAGGCAAGTATTAAATTCAATTGTGTGTGACTGTATAAGGATGATAGATACTCTTTGGAAACAAATACTAACTCTTCTATACTGGCGTTTGGTATTGAGTAATAGATAAACTTATGGTTTAAAATATAAATTCTATAAGAATCACTGTTTAATATTTTCACTTGTATTATAATACTGTTCATGGCAGTCTTGATACAATTGTAGTGTTATTTATGTTGGACAATAAGTAGAAATGAAGTATTATGCACAAACTATTTTATTTCATATGATTGGGCTTTTTAATTTGCTCTTTATATTTTACTATAATAGTATATTTATGAATTCGATAGCCCTGACACTATCCAAACCTCATCCATACAGGCTACACCTGAACAGCCACAGAATGAGATGCCACAAATTGAGAAAATATATATCAAAAGGCTACATAGTGAAAAACCACATATTGAAAGGCCTATGCATCGAATAACAATAAGTATTGCAGCAAAACGAATGAATTTGGTGCTCTTGGTCTTAAAGCACCCTCTTTTATGAATGAAGAAAAAAGAAATCCACCACAGTTTAAAAATACATAGCACAACAATTGAATGGATTTGTATGTCTTTTTTGATGATCAATGGCTTCCTATACATTTACATAGGGTCTTTTTCTTTTATTCTCCGTACAGATGGAAATGTCGGCTACATAGGTATCAAGTGGACATATCTTGTTATCTGAATTATAGGATAATAATAGTAGGCTAGATGTGTTTATTCAACTCTTCCTCTCTATGGTTACATTCACTTTGGATGGAGAACCTGTATAAAGTGTTAGTGTTTCTTTTTTATTTATTTTTATTTTTATTATTAGGTCTTATAAGGTAGCTAAGATGTACAGTGTGTGTAGAGCCTATATTCAGATAAACACCGTGCAAATAAATATTTAAGCCTAAAAGATGGCACATATAAAGTATTTTTCAACTACTTGTGTTATTAATAATATCTAGACTTTTAGTTTCATGCATGGACTCTCTATCTATTTATAAACACTGTTTCATTGGTTAGATACCAGTAAGAATATATTGCTAATGACTATAATGAATAGTATCTTTATTAAGAAAGGCGAGAAACCAACAGTTGGTCTTTTTATTTTTTATTTTTTATTTTTAAGAATGGCCATACAATGATGAGTCTGGGATGAGGCATATAGGATAAGCTGTGGCGTATTTGAATGCAGTGGATAGGTCTTTTTAGATTATGAAAGTACAACAGCCTGCATTAGAGTTTGCTCTATTTAGTAATAATTTACGCCAAATTACTCTATTTGTAATAATTGTTAGATTAGAATAAAAGTATAAAAGTATGACATACAATTTGAATAAATAAATAAACAGAGTGAATCGTACGTTAACTCAACAAAATACCTTTGAAGCCAAGAAGCCATCAACGACACTATCATATCAATAGTTGAATAGTAGCTGATACTTATTCAATACTATTAAAGACTCTTTCTTTCTTTCTTATTGTATTTCTATCTATTTTCTATAAACTAAATATCATCTATTTAGCAAGATACTACTAGAACCAAGAAGAATAAGCCTATTAGTTTATCCTTCCTTCTCCCCATTTATCGCTGGAGCCTTGGTTTACTGGCTGATAGAAGACCATAGTACAAACAAACTATCTAGAAAGTGACAAGATGTGTTTTATATTTATTATTATTATATAAAAGAAGTATAAAGCAGTTTAATAAATATACATTGTCTAACTGCCTGTCATCTAAAAAAGATACCTTTGAACAGAAACCACACGGACGGCATACACACCAGTAGAGTGTCCAATCAAATTTACAGTCGTGCCAATTACATGTGAAACTAATGCTCATACATTTAAAACATCGGCGAATTATAGATATGCAATCTTACTTCTTTTCATCCTTTTTCTTACAAAAATAATCTTACTTCTTTTCTACTCTATACACAACTCACTCCAATCCAAATGCCTCCAGTAACACCTAAAGACAGCAAGAAAAGAAGTATTTTGGATGTGAAATCATCCAGAATAACCAAGAAGCCCGTGTCTCATCCACTCGCTCCATGGCAGTCAAAAGTACGCGTGCCTCACTATTGAGAAAGGAACGTACAGCACTTAGTTCCAGCCAAAGAACAGACAGTAGACCACCTGCAGGGTCAGGACTATCCCCCTCACAAACTATTAAGAAGCCTTCTGGTGAGCCACGTCGTTCTGGTACAAGCACCACCAGACTTCCTGTGGCTACTCCTCTTGCATTAAAAGCACCCCGTATTCAGCCTCGCAGACAGAAACCAATAGTGTCGCGTTCTTCCCAGACTGAGCAGCCAGATACCACCATCAGCAACATTGTGGCTGCTGGAACAAAGAGAAAATCAGTCGAGTTGCTGAATACAACTACAAAGAAAAGAGTTGTTCTTGGTACAACACGACCAACTGCCGCCACCCGACCTCCTATTGCCACCCCTCCCTCATTAAGAGCACCTCAAATCCAACCACGCAAACAAGCCCCAATAATGCCACGCTCTTCTAAGCTTAAACAACCAACCACCACCACCACCACCATCACCACCACCACCACCCGACCCCTTATGCCCACTCCTCCCTCATCATCAAAAACACCCCATATCCAACCAACCACCACCACTACCACCCGACCCCTATTGCCACCCCTCTCTCATTAAGAACACCTCGCATTCAACCACGCAAACAAAATCCAATCATGCCACGCTCTTCTAAGCCTGAGCAACCAGCTACCACAATCAGTGACACTGTAGCTGCTAGAACCAAAAATATTTCATCCAAGTCACTGGATACTAATGTGAAAAAGAGATATGTTCTTAATAAAAAGGTAAGTAAATATAGAATAGAAGTGCCTTCAATTGTACAATCTAACCCAATTCACATAGCAAAAGTTGGATCATCAAGAACACATTGAAGCAGGTAATACAAAGAGTACATATGAATAATACACTATCTGTCAACTCACTCTCTTTATTATTCCATTAGTTGCTGAATTACCTGAATCCAAAACAAACCAAGAAAGTGATATACCAGACAAGTACGTACAGACATTAGAGGTTGCAGAAGGAGTAAATGATTCGGAGAGAGAAGAACAGGTAAAGACATACACATACAACACTCTACATGACCCTAATTATACCTTTATTAGGAAGAAGTAAGAAAGGACGAGGAGAACATAAAATCATCTGAATTATAAAAGGAAACAGAAAGCAGATCTCATGAGAAGGATCTAATGTACTTGAAGGAGAATGAGTAGAATTTTAAAAGAGAAAGGGGTAACTGAATTTTAAAACTATGCCACTGAATATATAAGCCTACAGGTAGGATTTTCCATTTCATATGCCCACTCCATATGAACTCATTAACTGATAATGACTATAGGAATCATATGAAAAACCACACACTAATCATCATACAACACAGGGGGAAGTTAAAGTTCTAAATGCAAAAGTAAAGGCAAGTCAATTCATTCTTCTGCATAGAAACTAATGACCCTTTGTTTTAGGTAATGGACAAACAGCCTGCCTATCCATAACACATCATCGAAACTGTGAGGAATGAAATAAAAGAGAAGAGAAGAAGAAATAAGCAGAATCAGAGTCTAATGTCTTTGCTGAAGAAGATTTGCAAGAATACAAGGGAAATATCGGTGTCTTCTGTCGTGTACACCCAGCTATGGATAAGAAGAAGAAAAAGGAAGCTGAAGTATATCATATGTCACTAAGCAAATTGTTTAGAGTCTGAAAAGTCAAACCCTAACTTAATCACAGACATGGAGTTCTGTGGTAAAGACAATGATACAATCTAAATCAATCAGAAATCAAAGCGTATACTTGGTCGTGTGTCTAGCAGGAAACACAGATTCTCTCTTGACCAGGTATTTTCTCTTAAAAACGCACAGAAAGAATGCTATGAAGAAAGCTTCCATCTTGTTCAGCCAGCTCCAGAGGGGCACACTATTTGTATTTTTGCGTAAGTTATCTTGATTATTATCATTAATAATAGTTTATTAATGTTTGATTTTGTTTGTATTTATACTAGATACGGCCATACAGGAAGTGAAAAGGTAAGAAAGAATGAAAGAAAGGTTAAACATAGGTGGACTAACCCATAATACTTTTAGACATACACTATAGAAGGAAACACCGGGTGAAGACAGAGGAGTCATCCCACGAGCTGTTCATCAACTCTATGATGTAGTTCAGAAGGTGGAAGAAAATAATTGGCACTACAAAATGGTGAGGCAGTTTCATGAAATATACAACGAGTCCATTCGTGACCTATTGGGTGATAATTATAAACATGGAAAAACAAACCATGAAATCAGACATGAAAAATATTGATAAACCGAGGTTACTGGCATAACAAGTGGTAAGTCCTTCATTCACACTGTCACTTGGCTAATAATCATTCTTTTTATCATTCTTTTAGACTCTCTAGCACATGTGCATACTATGCTTAAGAAGACCAGCCACAACGGAGCAATAGCAGCTACAAGCATTAACGAACGCTCTTCCCACAGCCACAGTGGCTTTATCTTGAGAATACAGGGAAGGAGTTCCGCTACAGGAGAAACAACAGAGGGGTTATTGAATTTGGTAGATTTGGCAGGATCTGAAAGGCTAAACATGTCAGGATCAACTAGAGATGGATTACGAGAAACACAATCAGTCAGCAAAAGGCTGAGCTGTCCTGGAGATGTCATTGCAAGTCTTGATATAAAAAAAAAGCAAAGATATGCACGCTCCACATAGAAGCTCAAAGCTTACATACCTTCTCAAGTAATCATTAGGTAAGGACTATTCTATAGACAAACATTATTTCTAATCTCTATTACTTTAGGTGAACATAGTAAAACACTTGTGTTTGTGGATGTTTCCTCACTGGCAGATTATTTCAACGAGGCTTTATGCTCTCTTAGATTTGCTATAAAAAAAGAAAGGTGAATCATTGTAAAGTGAATGAAGCACGAGAATACCCACCTAGAAAGTGATCTACCCAACAACTCCCAAACATGACCTTGAGGCATTGAAGGTATTGTCTAAACTCACTACCAGAATCAGTAGCCAAGTCGTTATACAGTCATAAAATTAGTAAGTTACGATATATTTTTGAAGTCTTGAGAAAGAACATTAGCTATGTATAAAAAGGCTGAGACCTCAAATTACACATTAACAATCCCAAATCAAACATAAAGTTAGTTTAAAATATAGTCTATATTATTATACATAAAAAAAAGGTTTTATTTAATGTTTTGTTGGGCTACCTTTGGCATCAATGACTGCCTGGCAGCAATCCTTCATTAAGCCCACTAAATATTTGGTAATATCAATGTGGATATCTCCCCCAAGCTTCTTCTAAGGCTGTCTTGAGCTCATCGATATTCTTTATACCGACCCTCTTGTCATTGATAAGCTTATCAAGACAGCTCCAGAGATGTTCAATAAGTTATAAATTTATGTAGTTATAGAAGGTAAATTGGGCTCTCTCTTTAAATAGCTTCAAGTTGTCTGAGATCTCTCTCGTTAAGTTTTTGTGTGTGCACCAGAACTAGGACTCAGTACAAGTGTACCAGAATGCCAACAGCCTTTGAAATGATACCCATGGAGTAATTTTCTCTTTTCTTTTAAGCCAGCAAACACCCTACTCTCCTTCTTCAAGCTTATCATAAACTCTACAGTTTCTTAGTTGAAGATTCTGATATTGACATTTAAGATTGATGAATGCAGTGTGATTCTGTAGTAAAAAGAAGATAGATCATGTTTAAAAATTGTATAAAGGACAAGACATTGAGGCTATGAGACTGTGATCTCGCTGCTACATTGAACTTTGGACATAGCCTGTTGTCTTCAAGGAAGAAATGCCATCTTCCCAGAGCACTTTTGTAGATAGAACAAAAGAGAACATAAATATACACCTAGAACCAAGAAAAGGTCCCAAGCCTACTGGTTCATCTTTCTCCTTCCCCAGTGATCGTTGGAGCCTCGGTTGACTCAGTGACAGAAGCTCATGTTACAGGTAGACTATCTAAAAACCGATAATGAAGTGTATCTTATTGAGCTATTTCATGCAAAAAGATATTATAATGTTTAGTAAAGTAAACTGCATTAGCATCATTTTTATTGCTATTTAATTGGCTAAGAATGCAAAAAAAAGAAAGCTATTTAATTGGCTCTTTTTCATTTTTTATTTCACTGATAAGAACTCACCTCTCACTTTTAATATCACGTGTACAAGATGGAAAGTGAAATAATTGAAAAGTGGGGGGAGGACAAAGAAAGGAAAAGGAATGTGGTTGTACTCCATGTGCCACTCTTTTGGTGAAACCTCAACTCAGGTGCCAGTGGTGTTAGATATCACGTGATATAAGTGAGTACTGTTAAACTTGATTCAAAAGAAAAAGAAAAAGACACTTTTACGACTGCTCTTTATTTTATTTTATTTTTGCTTGTATAATTTTCATACTTTATTGCTACTGCTATTGCTACTGTTGACTATTTGCACACCTGCAAACATCCCCTTTATTTCCTCACTCTCTCTTTTTCTCTCTCTTTACTCAGTTATACGCCTAGAGAAGAGCAATTGTGGAGAATTCATTAGAGAAGGAGACCTTTAGATTGAGAGAGTGAGAGAAGAGAGAGAGAGTCCAGTCTCATGACAGAACCTCGCTTCATGTATGGCCAAGCAGCCAGTCTGCTAGAAAAGGGCCATGTCAAGGTAGTTTGGACTGTTTCTTTGTTGTTTTGTTTGTTCTGGAGGCTAATCCAGGCTATAGGAGGCCTACACCACCTTTTTATCTGTGATTGAATCCGCCACACAAGGACTCCACAGTGTTCGCTTTATTCACCACAGTAAGGAGAATGTTCTGTTGGGACAAGTAGAGCTAAAAAGAGATGTTTTTCATCCTATTGAACTAGTCGCTGTTTCCAAGCCCAATGATTATTGCCAGTCACTGTCTCTGATTCGATCCAGTCTAGCACGCCTTGAAGAAATTACAGTAGGAGGATCACTCTTGGCGACTTTTGAAACAGCTGTAGTCACATTACCCACCCTTGAGAATATGCACGGTGACGTTTTAAAACTCAATGCCTCGGTGCAAACGGTGGATTCTATGCAGGATTCTATGCAGTCAGTGCAGCCTACACTACAGCCTACACTACAGCCTACACTACAGCCTACACCACAGCCTACACAGGAGGACATTGCCACTGGAGAACAGGAAAAACAAAGACATTCTCCCGTACCACCCCTCCCTCCCAAACCAAAAATGAAGATCAAACCACAACTACCACCCAAACCAGTAAGAATGACAGCACCCAAACCAGGCATACATCCTCCACCCTCCCCTCCACCTTCTGCTTCTCTACAGTCTGCACTCCCTTCTCTCTTTCCCTGTTCTCCCATCACACCAGCAGCATCAGCAGCAGTCACTCTTCCCCTACCACCACCACCACCGATACCTACAGCGCCTCTTGTCTCGTCCCTCTCTAGTGGTGATGGAAGGAAAAGAGGGGCTTCTGTGAGTTTTGCTCAATCCACCTACTCAGCAGACAAAGACAAGGGTAATGGCATAGAATAGAAATAAAGAAGAAGAATCCTATAGTAGAATGCACCCGCTAATATTGTACAGAGAGACTTCCTCCTCCTAAAGACGTCTTGGCATCAGAAGCACGACCCACCTCACAACCACAGTCTATGTCAGATACATTCTGTCTCTCTGACATGGACATCACCCGCTACTCCCTCAAAACAGCAGCCTCCCATGCCAATGCATCTCTTTCTCCCTCACAGAGCATCTTTGCTGACTCTGTTGTGGATCCTACGATTCTTGTACTGGCCCAGACCAACACAGGCAACAGTCTGGCTCCTCCCTCAGCAGACCCCTCCTCCAACTCAGTGCCAATGATCCCTGCCCCTCCTCTTCTTCTCCAGCACAGAATACTCCAACAGCAATTGGACAGTGTGATGGAAACCCTCAGTGACTACAAGGCAAAAAGGACAGCTCTTTTGTCCACAACACCCCACGGCACCCGCACCTTTAATGATCTTGAGCGTACGATCAATGACCAGATACTGCAGCAAACAACACGATTGGCAGAAAAGAGAGAGATCCTCAACAAGGTGCGCACTCTTTACATGAGTGCAGCCACTGTTCCTAGCATCATGCAATTCCCTCCTCATCTGATTGCCTACCAAATCACCCTGATTGAATATGCCATCTTCAAGGCCATTTCTCCCGAGGCCCTTGTCACCCATTCCCCAAAGACCCCTCACAGCAGCATTGTCGCCTCCACTGACTTCTTCAACTACCTGACCCGTGCCATCGAGCACTCTATCCTGCTGCCACAAGAGGCCTCCCAAAGAGCACTGGTGCTGAACCGATGGATCAAGGTGGCCTCACGGTGTCTGGATCTCCACAACTACCAGACCCTCAAGGCCATTGTCTCTGCCCTGAACACCCCACCCGTGGCACGGCTGCACAGAACATGGGACTGTATTCCAAAGAAACACATGCAGAAGCTGGAACTGATACATCTTCTCATGTCAGAAGCCAACAACTATGAACGGTACAGAGACCATATCCACATCCACATCCACACCACACGCCACTCCCCCTGCTCTGTTGTGCCTTTTCTCGGCCTGTTTCTCCACGACATGACCTATCTGCTAGCTGTCAAGGGCACCCGCAGAACCAGTCGAGTGCAGACATTGATCCATGGCTTCAAAGTGTTCCAATCCACACCCCAGTACCCTCTGTGTCCTCCCGACGCCTTTGTCAAGGTCAAGCGACGACATCCCTTTCGGCCCACTGTGATTACCCAGGCATTGAACAGAACCTCCAAGCAGAAGACATGGCTACAGGAGCAAGGGAAGGAGGGAGAGGAGGAGCAGCAACTGATGACCCAGTATCTGTTGATGCGTTCGTGGGTCACCCAGCCTATCATTGATGAATTGAGTCAATTGCGTGAGCCTCCCAAGCCACGGACTGTCTGTCATCAGAGAACGGCTAGCCAGACCAGCAGCAGTGCTCTCTCCACCCACTCTCTGTTTAGCAACCACAGTTCGCTGTCTCGGTTTCCCTCGATGGGTGGGGAGGAAGACACCAAGAAGAACAGCAGTGGTGGGTTCTGGCGGTTCAGAAGAGGCGACATTCGACAGAGTGAATCTGAGCGCAGTTCTTGGAGTGAAGACGAGGAAGAAGAAGAGGAAGAGGAAGAGGAAGACGAGGAAGAAGAAGATAAAAGAGAAGAAGGTCTGGCACCCTCTTCTCACTCTCCACCCACTTCCTATAAAAGCACTTCTCGTCATTTACGTAGTCTCTCTTTACCTTTGGCTATTCCTAAACCATTAGGTAGACTATGAGATAAGGATGCTTAGGATGTCTTTTTGTACATAACATAACATAACATAACATAACATTATAAATATAAATAAAGACTGTTTTTCTTTCTTTTCTTCTTTCTCTGTAACTTGTAATCTTGTTCATTGACTAGCATATCTTTTATGATGATAGAAGAAAAAGAGAGAAAGAGAGAGAAAAGGAATCTAGTGATACTGATCAGGCATTATCTTACGAAGAACCCCTACAGAACAGAACAAGATTTAATGTCCAGTGTTTCTATAGCCCTCCTCTTTGTTTTCTCTTTATTATTATTGCTTACCATCAAGAATAAAACTCGTCAGTCCCCAAATCTCCTGTTCTCCCTCTATTGGATGTGGAAGATGAAAAACAGTGTAGGCCTGTGATGTGTCTCTGAAGCTTCTCAATTCACGTACAGAAGGACGGGCAAGATAGTCCAGCGAAAGACAAAAGGAATGACTGACTTCATTCGGATTACAGACAAGATACCCTGGCTGAATGGGTTTGCGTACATAGCCCACATAAGGATGAACACGCAATGAACCTGTTTTGTTGGGGACTGTCGAGTAACTTCCGAGAATATCAATGTCCTGGGCTTTTATGCCCACCTCTTCGTGTGTTTCTCTCAAGGCAGTGTCTTGTAATGAGGCATCGCTAGGGTCTTTGTTTTATTTCTCATGTCTTTAATAATAATAAAAGGGTGTGGTTCTTTTTCCTTTTTTTTATTATTATTATTTTGGTAGTGTACCTTCTTTTCCTCCCGGGAAACTGTCATCAACACATGCCATAAGAAAAGAGTTCTTTCTCTTATTGACTTATTCATTTATTTATAGACTCTATCAGAGCCTCTCCTCCTCCCTCTTACCTAATCTCTCCACGATGAGTTCGCATGGTCTTATTTCTCACTGTAAAAAGAACACTCGGCTGGTGGTTCTCATCATGGCATAATAACATGAGAACAGCAGCATTCTTGGCGTCTGCCTGATAGTTGAACTTGTATCTAGGACAATTCAGCAGACAACGACTAAAAAGGGACAGTGTTTGGGTTGTTAGGACAAAGGGAGGCATAAAAGGTGTAGTAAATAACAAAATCTCCTTTTTTGGGATGAAACATAATAACCCTTCTCACTTTTAAATTTCTCACTTTTAAATTTCTTTATGGATTTGATTCTTTTCTTCTGCTTGTGATAGAATGAATGTCTACCCATTCCAAGACTATCCTGTACAGAGGGACCTACCAATCAGTCGATACCTATTAAAGTGCTGTGGCTGTATTCATCTGAGAACAGGTGCAGGATTATCAGGGACATTGTGGGCAGTAGGTTGAAGATCTGGCGAGGAATGAAGAAAAGAGAGGCCATGCACTCAATTCAAAATTCAAAAATTCAAAAATTCAAAAATCCAAAAATTCAAAATTCAATGCATTAGAGCGTATCCATGTATTTTGCTATTCTTTCTTTCCAAGGCCAGAGTGGTAAGTAAATCTTATCAGTATCCAACAAATTAACAGGAGAACATATAGTCTTTTATTCCTATTTAATACAGACACCGCTTGTGATCTTTGGCGTGGTGAATCTTATTCTGTCAGTGGTCGGTGTGGGCACTCTTTACTGTGTGTACATTGTAAGTGGCCCTGAAATACACACCATGGCATGCAATTCACACTCTCAGTAGAATAAATGGCAGGCAGTAAGAGCCAGTTCCAATGCTGTGTTTGTTGCTGTGTTTCTTGTCATTGTGGATAGTATTGCCAATGCCATTGTGTTTGCTGTAAAGAAACAAGACTATCTGAACTGGTGTATTACCACCTCTTCCAATGCACTTGGGCAAAACAAGATCAGTGTACAAGGAAACACCACCCTTCTCACAACAACAGACTATTACAATTGTACCAGAACATGGGAGGATGAACTCAAGTTTGGTATTCTTGCTACCTTTTTAATGGTCATTCTCTATGTAAGTTGCTGCTTCAAAACAGTACATAGAAATAGGAAAAAAGTGTCTCATCCAATCACTCTCTTTCTATTGCCCTTGTGCAGGTCTATTGGGCCATGTGTATTTATTCCTACAGTGTAAAGAGAAGACACATTTGCTTCCGAGAAATAGACATGGCACATGGAACACAGCAAGAAATCAATCCAGTGTTCCCAACAACTGTTCTTCCTCCAATGCAGTATGTATCATCAACACAACCTGCAGCACCCAATGTCATTGTCCTTAACAACCAAAAGCCGTCTAAATACACCTCCCTTGCCAGTCCTCCTCCGACAGAAAAGTATTCTGCACGTCATTCAGATCTTTCTGAGACTCAATCTTCTCTTCTTGTCTTACCTGATGATCCCTCTCTTGTCACATCACCCTGGCGACCATCGAAATAAATGGAAACAATGCCAAAGCAGTGTCTATTTATAGTGTATATCTGACACTGGGTGTAACATACATTGCCATGGAGATTGTCATTTTCGAGGTTCTTGGATTGTTCCTTGGCAAAATACTTATTTTCTCTCTTTTTTCCTTCTTTTTTCCTTTCCTTCTTTTATTACCATTGTTATTACCATTGTTATTATCATTTTTATTACTGCTCTTATTTATTTACTTAGCATGCATTAAATAGTTGATTATTTCTCGCTGTTCTGCTCAAGGTGGACTACCATTAGAACATGAAAATCATTGCTCATTACTAATAGAGGATAAAACAGAGGACACGATAGAAAATAATAATAGAAAATTAGTACTAAGAGCGATTCTGTACTCTTTGTCTTACTCTATAGATAGTGCTCAATGACGTTGAGAGTGGATCTTTTTTCTTCTATGCAAAAGGTATCTCCATTCGGTGTGTGTGTGTGGTGTTGTTTGTAGTGCTATTTGTAGTGTTATTTGTAGTGTTATTTGTAGTAGCATTTACACATTATTATTTTCTTTCACACTCGGTCCCATAATTTCACATAAAAGCACATGGAGAAGGCTCTATATTTTTTACAGAAATAAAGACAAAAGTGATATGAACTTCATCGTACAAAATGTATCGCTCTTCATTTTAAAAGAGAGAGAAAGGAGTTTAAATAAAAGTATCCTGTTACACTCCCTTTTCTTTTTTTTCTCTCTCTTTCTTCTCGACTGTTTTCATGGCTGAATTTCATATATCTCACTCGCATTTTACCCCAGAGACAAAGGCACATAAGCTTAAACAAACACAGAGACCTTCTCCTCTGCTACAAAAGCCCAGTTTTCAAGGCAACCATAGTATCAACTATGGCACCTACACACTACACATCCCCAACTATACTTTTGAAAGACCCAAATTATTACTGGGAACAGGTGGGCATATGGCAATTGCTCACGGCACAAGGTAAATGTCTTTATTATTAATGTGATAGTGATTTCAACAACACACTTACTTTGACTGTATAGATGTTCTGATAATATCCCTGTTCTCGCTAAACTATCGCCCTACACCCTACGCCTAGAGAGAGAATATTACATCTCTCGTCGTCTCTACACACAACCAGACGGAGATCAATATCTTCACAATGTCATTGAAATGGTGCCTCTTTCCAATGACGGACTTACAGCTCTCATCTACACTGCACAACCCTCTTATCAAACACCCTTTTCAACTGCCTTTGTTGACATATCTACATTTCTGACATTTGCCATTGGTGCCTGTGCCTCTCTCCATTTTCTCCACGTTAATAATATTATCCATGGAGAATTAAGACCTTCTGCATTTCAATGGCATAAAGAGGACGTTAAAATATGGAATTTTGGCACTGGCCTCAAGTCGTACGAAGACATTCTCTTGACAGGATCGGGATGGAGAAGAGCAGCCGTAGCAGCAGCACAAGAAGATGTTGCAGAGACATGTCTTTTCGCTAGACTCGGCTCCAAGAGCTTCCAACATACATTAGCTTATGCTAGTCCTGTACGTTTATTTACAAAATACAACATTGTGTTTATGTTTATACTCTTTCTTCTTATGCCTGTCTATACTCTATTGTTATTCTCGATGAACAATTGCTTTCTTTCTTCTTTCTTGTTAAATTTGCATAGGAACAAACAGGAAGAACGTCCAATGTAGTAGATCACCGCACAGACCTCTATTCTCTGGGGATCTCTTTATTTGTACTGTTGACAGGCCAGATGCCATTTGAAGGATCAGCCATGGATGTCATTCATGCTGCTCTTTCACGCAATGTACCCCCTGTTCATACAATAAGAAAGGATGTACCGCCCATGATAAGTCTGATGATTGACCGACTGACACGCAAGGTAGGCATGATAATAATGGTATTAGAATTTTAAAAGCAAGAAAAAAAAAGAAAAAAAAGAAAATAAAATACTGTTTTCTTCTTCTAGGCTGTTGATGAACGGTACAATAGTATTTATGGATTTCGTGAAGATTTATTGGAATTCAAACGTCAAATGAAGGACAGAGCCACTGATAAACAAGAGGTAGTGTGAATGAAATGTATGCATCTACTTATCTCTTATTATGATGATGTATTGAATATGACTGTTAGTCTCTTCTTTTCTTTCCTTTGGCTCTTCATGATATTTACTCTACCTTTCAATTCCCAAATCAATTGCTAGGACGTGATAAAGAGATTAATCTTATACGCTCCATTACTCGTAGGGTGAGTAATCTTCATGCTACTGAGGCAGAGAAGCGTGCTGCTTCTATGGGTCAAAAAGAGGCCATGGGTCTGTCCACAGAATCAACAAGAGATAAAAGTGGTGGTGAAGTGGTTGTCATTATGGGTCCTGGTGGTGTAGGTAAAGCTTCTTCTGATGTCTTTATTATTAGTATTAGTATTAGTATTAGTACGAATGCTATAACCTCTCTTTTTTCTGTTCTTTTTATTCTTCTTATCACTACTGCAATCTTTACTAAAAAAACACACACATGGATGATATCATAGGTAAATCTGTACTTGTAACTATGATGCATACTCAGGCACGGCAATTTGGATACTTGGCTTCTTCTAAATTTGACGCCAACCAAAAAAGACCTTACAATGGCTTATTGCTTTGTTTGTCATCCATCCTTCGTCAAATGCTCACAGAATCAGAAGCGGTGGTTCGAGACTTCTATACTGATCTCAAAGAACAATTAGGCCCACAGTTCTGTAATGTTTGGCTTATTGTTGACAGAGTGCCTGAACTCAAACCTATATTTAATGGGAAGAAATACGACAAACCCCACGAAGATATGCTTGGTGGTAATAGTGAATCTCGTTTTCATGCAGTAAGTAATGTTCCTTTTAATTTCTTTGTCTTTAATTCTTTGCCTCTTTTTATTTTATTTTATGAATTAGGTCTTTCTGAGTATTATACGTACAATTTCTATCAAGAAGATGGTGACAATGGTGAGTCTTTATACAGGAAATAAGTTAACTAATTATTTTAGTGCCTAGATGACCTCCAAGAAGCAGGTGAGGCTGAAATAACAAAATAACAAAGATAACATAGACTGATAATGCGCTCTATTTTTTCTTTTTTCTTTTTTTTTTTAGATGAACCTTCGTTACATCTCATCTCCACTCTCATTTCTTCCCGTATTACTCTCCTGATGATTTTAACATGTCGAGACAACGATCACCTTCCACAGAGTATACTTGATATTCTTCAGTGTCCAGTGGATGATTCACAGAGAACATACATCCACCTTCAACCACTATCACTTGAATCACTGAACCAGCTTGTATGTCAAACTCTTCATAGAACACCTGAAGATACTCTTCCTCTCACAGAAATGATCCTTCGACGCACACGAGGAAATCCGTTCTTTGCTAAACAGTTCATGACAATGATGAAAAGAAGAGAAGACATTTGGCTTAATTGGGATGAGAAACAGTGGCAGTTTAGACTGGACCATGATGCTCAGGCCTTTTATCCTCCGCCTAGCATGGACGAAGAGGACAGTGCTGTCAGTATACGACATTTAGTATCGCATCTTAAGGACCTTGACCCTTGTGCCCAGAAATTACTCATGTGGGCAAGTCTGATTGGAAATGTCTTTGACTTTCGACAAGTACAGTGGTTTTTGATGGCAGATTCCTTTCAAAAACATAACAACGGCAATGCAATAGAGACATGGGATGAGATTATTTCTAGTGCTAATAGCGGAGGAGAAGGAGAGAAGATTACACAGGAAATATTAAGTCCTTCTCTTGGTATGACATCTCAACAAGAAGATCCTCGTAGTGGACAAGCCATGACAGGGCTTCAAGTCTGTCTTCAAGAAAACATCATCTATCCCAAAGCTGGGAGTGAGTTTCAATTTGTACATGATCGTTACTACCAAGCAGCCACCTTACTTGTTAATGACCATGATGCTGCTCATATGCACTTTCAGATTTCTCAAATCCTTCTCACGGATCCATGTGCAGATGTGTTTCTAACCGCCAACCATGTTGTAAAGAGTATTGACTGGGTGCGACGCTCCACCCACCGAGAGAAGTACAGGCAAATAGTAAAGAAAGCAGGAGACGAGAGTTATGTGTCAGGTGCCTATCAAACAGCCAACATGTATTATGAAGCAACACATACACTTTTGAGTGACACACCTTGGACTATGGGTCTAGACGAGAGTTACAAGGAGACTCTGGATCTTTATAAAAAGTTAACAGAACTTAGTTGGCGCAATTCTCAAAAGGCACAGACTGAACACTGGCTCCATAAAATCATCCAAAAGACCCGAGACAACCCCATTGACTGTGCTTATGCTTGGCGATTCCAGGCCAGAATGTACTTTGAGAAACAGCAGCATGACAAAGGCATTGATGTCATTGTGCAGGCACTTCGTTCCTTAAATGTAGAGGGTATCGAGTCCACGGTGTCTGAATTACAAGTACTGACACTGTACAAGAAAGTACGCCACTCTATTGACACTCTGGACGACCAATTGCTACATATTGGGCCCTGTACTAATCCACGGACACTCGCTGTCATGTCTCTTCTTTACGAGGCATGCACGGGGGCCTATTGGATCTGTCCACGTCTCATAGACTACATGGCTCTTCAACTGGTACAAATATCATTGGAGGAAGGTTATGGTATGGCAAGCGGAGGTGGGCTTATTTTGGTGGGGTGTGCCTCTGTACGCTTGAAAGAAGTGAAGTTTGGTGCCTACTTGGGGAAATTAGGGACGATAGTGAGTGAGAAGTACGCCAACAATGCAGAAATTGCTCGGGACATCATTTCTTATCAAGTGGTTCTGGCTCAGTGGACAGGAAGTTCTTTCAGTGACATACTTTCTCAGCTTCAGAGGGCTTATGTGTTTGCTGTGGCTGACGGTGATAAGGTAAGAGACTTGTGCTGTTCAATGTGAGGTCATTGTAACATGTCTATATAATGATTCATTAGATGTATTCGGCTTTGGCACTTTTCCATATTTCAACTGCACTACTTTACACAGGGTTTAATTTGTCAGAGATTAAATATCATATCCATAGAAGCATTGAAGAGTGTCAATCTGATAATTCAGGGGATGCCTATATCCTGAACACATCTCTCTCTCGTATTATACTGGCTTTGCAGGGGAAAACTACCATTGCAGATCCAGAATATACATTGGATGACCCAACCGAAGCTATGGGCCAATTCAGAGAGAAGCTCTTTATTGAAGATATTTACAAGAGAAGTGTTAATCCGTACAGTCATTTGAATTGGTAGGTGGCGTAGATAGATACATCTATTCAATGAATAAACTAGGCATTGGTGTTTCAAGATCGTTATTCTGTTTCATTTTGGTCATTTTGATAAAGCAGCCGCCATTGGATTTAAGATTCTCGACACAATCTTTAATCATCGTGGGTAAGTTAATGATAATAATAATAATAATAAATAAATAAATAAATAATAAATTAAACATGTTCATAGTCATCGTCATATTGGTATTGCCATATTCTATCACTGCATGTCTATGATTGCCTGTGTGAGAGATGGGGGTATGGAAAAGGGTGAACGTCAAAAGTACCTTGAACAAATTGAAAAGAATAAGGCCATGCTGGACCTATGGGCTGATCAATCTGAAGTGAACTATCGAATGTACCGCGATATACTGGTAATACATTCAATCTTTCAAAGGAAACTTATCTATCATATTAGAAAGCTGAATACTCTACCATTGACAATGACATGGAACACACAGTTCAGTTGTTTGATAAAGCCATTGAAATTGGTCTTAAGAATCGATGGTATTCTTTCCTTGGACTTGCCTACCAACTGAGTGCTGAATATTACATTCGAAAGAACATCAAAATGTTGGCACTTCCTCTGCTGAATCAGTCGCTCAATTTTTATGATCGGTGGGGTGCACATGGAAAGACACAATACTTGACAAAACGATATAAAAGTATTATCCAAAGAATTGAAATTATGACACGGAAAGTAGAAGCTAGTGTACAGACAGATGAACCTGATATCTGTGGACTGGGGACTGGATTCTGGCAAGAAGAGGAATTTTCACCCGATCCATCTCTTCGGGAGTTATATGGAGATGAAATATCTTCATGTTTATCCAGCAATGAATCTACACTATTTTCACTTGACATTGTAGATTTAGCATCGATTATTAAAAGTTCACAAGGTAATTCAAAGACAAGCACATACTATAAGTAGGCAAGAGAAATGAGACTTATACAGTGTCTTTTTATCTTTACTTTTGCTTTTAGTTATCGCCAATGAGATGAATTCTTTTGATGAACTTCTCAAGAAAATGATGGGGATCATCATGGCTAATTCTGGTGCAGAAGTGGGTGCTATCATTGTAAAAGAAGGTGATTTTGGTATTGCTGCTCATTCCACCCGTACAAATGGATGCTCCACCTTGGATCCACCTACACGACTCAATGACGGGGCCAATTTGATATCACCTTTGGTTGTGCACTATGCTATTCATACTCAATCTACATTATTTATCCCAAATATGCAGGAAGATACACGCTTTGCTACTGGCATGTGGAATACTCGCACTGAGTCTGTTTCTGTTATCTGTATGCCTATTCTTCACAAAAATACTTTGGTGGGTGTACTCTATCTTGAGGCTAATTTGAGCACTTTTACGCGTAAACATGTTACTGTGCTTTCATTGCTATGCGATCAGATTGGTACCTCTATCACCAATGCTCTTCTCTTCAAGTCTATTCAAAAAGCTACCATGGCCAATGCTCTCATGATTCAAAGCCAGCAACAGGCACTTGAAGAAGCACGGAATAGTCGTGAGCAGGCACTCAAGGCAACAGAGCTCAAGTCGAACTTTTTGGCCAATATGTGTAAGTTTTTTTTATTTCATGGATTCCATAGAAAATGAAAGCATAATCTTTTATATATACGTATTCTTATTCAATATGAATCAATAGCCCATGAACTAAGAACACCATTTTCTGGGTTTTATGGCATGATTTCCCTATTGAGTGAGACACAACTGGACCCTGAACAACGCGAGTTTGTTTCTATTGCAAAACAAAGCTGTGAAATGTTATTACAGATCATTGGTAAAGTATATGGTTTTATAAGTATATGGTTTTATGTAGGCCTTTCTTCTTATTATTTTTGTGTTGCTTTATTATTATTATTATTAGATGATCTGCTGGACTTTTCAAAACTCGAAGCACGCAAAGTCAAAATACAATATGGTTTATTCTATATGGAAGATTTGATAGGGGACAGAATAGAACTCTTGATTACATTAGCTTCAAATAAGAATTTGGAACTTACTTATTTCATTGGTGAAGAAGTTCCTCTGATGGTTTATGCTGATGGTAACCGTATTGGACAGTAAGTAAGAGATGCATAAGGAGAGTTCAATAGTCAATCTAATCTAATCATCCATGCACAGAATATTGATGAATTTGATTGGTATGTACTGTTTATGTGTCTGTACTCATCAATGAAATTACAAAATATAGGAAATGCTATCAAGTTCACTCATGTGGGTGAAGTGATTGTTCGATGTGATATTGAGAAAGATCTATCTAAGATTAGTTCTCCCTTGAATGATGACGAGATAATACTCAAGTTCTGTGTGCAAGACACTGGTATAGGTAAATATAGACTGCTAAAGAGAGAGAAAGAGAGAGAAGAACAATAGAGCCTTACAGCCTGTTGCAATAGGTATGACTAAAGAAGAAACCAAATGCCTTTTTCTTCCTTTTAGTCAAGTAGATGGGTCTACAACAAGGTAAATAAGAACCAAAGCTAGGTATACACATTAAATTCATCTATAGAAACTTTGGTGGTACTGGACTTGGTCTTTCTATCTGTCTAGAACTTGTTGGTTTAATGAGTGGTGACATTTGGGTAGAGTCCACTGAAAATATTGGATCCACATTTGTATTTCGCGTGAGGGTCATGAAATCAGAATCTGTAGCCGAAGCTGGCATTGACAAGAACCCCAAAGAAACCGAAATCAAGGCTATTGTTAAGCAACTAGGTCAACCTCGTCTTCTACTCGTCACCTCAAACCGCATGTGCAAGATGATCAAAACCCTATTGCCCTTCTATGTT
This sequence comes from Spinellus fusiger, assembly GCA_025094145.1. Taxonomy (NCBI): domain Eukaryota; kingdom Fungi; phylum Mucoromycota; class Mucoromycetes; order Mucorales; family Phycomycetaceae; genus Spinellus; species Spinellus fusiger. The sequence goes on along the minus strand of JALLLS010000029.1, from coordinate 26,255 downwards.
CAACAAGCAGAATCACCATCTCATGCTCTTGAGATTGCTAGAACTTCTGTAGGAGAGTCCAAAAAAAGTACATTTGATTGTATCATTATTGATATGGCACCACCTGATGTTATCAAAGACATGATTGAAAGAATGGAGAGTACAAAAGAACTAAAGCATCTTCCCATCATACTTCTGTACGCACACACAGTCAATAATATCAAGCACCACATTGAAGGCATTGCTGCATTACAAAATAGGCTTGCTTATCCAATATTTCATTCCCGTATCACACGTATTTCAAAACCTATTCGCAAACTCAAGCTACTCAATGCACTTATCGTATCCTCTGAGTTTCATTTGCAACCTAATGAAAAGGCAAATACATGCTCAAACCTATGCTCATTAACAACCACAGATTCAGAATTGAATGGATTGAATGGATTAAATGGATTGAGTGGGTTAAAGGATAAGCTATGTATTCAAGTAGAGCCCTCTTATTCTTATGCCAATCAAACTCGAGGAAGCTTTATACCAGAAGAGCTTGCCATTTTTCGATACCAGAAAATCCTTGTAGCTGAAGGTAGCCCAAAAGCAGAAAGAAAAAGATAAAGGAAAATAGAGATGGAAATTTCTGACAAAGATCAATTCATCATTAGATAATCCGGTGGCTCAAAAGCTTATTGTTAAGCAGTTGGTACGTATTGGATTTACTGTGGAGACCTGCAACAACGGATTTGAGTGTATAGACAAATGGAAGCTACGAGGGCCAGGATACTTTTCATTGGCATGGATAGACCATCATATGCCTGGCTGTGATGGGCTGGAAGCAACTCAGAAGATTCGAAAGATGGAAGCAGCTATGAAAGTAGAACACACATTGCCTATTATCGCTCTTACAGGTAACTTGGCAGAATGCTTACTGTCCCATCTACAATTCTCCTAATCTTCTTTATTGTAGCTGATATTCAAAAAACGGCTCAGCAGAATTGTTTAGAGGCAGGAATGAATGATTATATCACCAAGCCATTAATGCAAAAAGATCTGGTAGCAGTATTACGTCGCTATTGCTTCAACTCTAAAAGTACAAGCACAAGCACATTACCATTATCACCATTATCATTATCAAACTTATCATAAATCAAATATTTTGTAACTATGATTCATCAAAATTAAGTCGCACGATGACCATGAGAAATAGTAGACAAATGAAATTAAGAAAATACAAACATGCAGAAATAAGACAAGGACAAAGACGTATAATTGATATGTGATATAGATTGGAATCATGAATCATCTTAATACATCTAGAGCATATATTATTGAATAAGATATCAAATGATTTGAATCCATATTTGAATCTTTTTCTTTAGTGATTTTAAGATATTCTTTTTAGACCTCAATAGTCATACAGCAAGACAAGTGTTGTTCAGTAAAGTATCTGGGTGAGACTCTATGCTATCTCTCATTCATTACCCCTATTGATAATAATGATGTTTTTCTATTGTATAGTAATTGAATATGAAAAGGAGATGGCACCATTCTATTTAGTTATTTAGTGTATCCAATTCCTTCAATTCTCACAAGTGATTAACAAGTTAGAACCATTGTATCATTACTGTTTAAATCTGATAACGATCGACTCTTTTTTTTTTTAATATCAATTCTTTAACCATAATATAGTACTCGGCTATTCATCTTGGGAAATGTATCAGTCAACTTGAAAATAACATTTGCCTAATACGTATGCATTTAAACTATTGCATATAATGAAGGGTGCTCTCGGTAAGGAATTGAGTCTAAGATCTATAGACAAAGAAATCGAAGCTTCTATAATAAATGAGGGACTCAGATTAGTGTTTACCATGTATCTTATGTGTGCTATTATTGACTGATATAATGATATATCTCTTCTCCTTTACATTCTTTTTAGCTTAGTGATTCGCTTCAAGAATCTATTTATGTATCCAGCCTACGACTTTATCACTAAAAGAATAAGACAGATGATTTTCATATGCTTCAATAAGATCAGTAACAATATAACCAATCAATATTCTTTGAATATTAATCATTTGAGGTTTTTATTAATAATAATAAACAATTATAGTATAGTATAGCGATGGATACAACTGGAATGATTTTATTTGATAAACTATGTTTCTTATTGGAAACCAACCTTTTGCTTTGTAAAGAGATCTTTTCTTATAAAAAAACTCATAACTATAAAAAGATGAAGCTAGATACTAATCTAAGAATTATTTCTACCTATTCTTCCACTTCTCTATGAAATATAGTAGCTATATTCTTATATTTTTTACACTCCTGGTGGTATGTGCCTTTGCACAAGGTGGCTATGTTGGATACAGTAGACGTGGTGATTCCAAGTATGAGACAAAAAATATTATGTACAGTGACTTGAAAAAAGATGAAAAAAATGGCAATGGAATCCATGATTACGACAAGTATGACAACAAGAAGAGTGATGATAACAAAAAGTCAAACGATAAATATGGGAAAGATAAGCGTAGAAAGAGTAAAGACTATGACAACAAGAAGGATGACTCCAAGAAAGGCGACGATAAAAAAGATGACTCCAAGAAAGACAATGACAAAAAAGATGACAAGTATGACTACAAAAAAGATGAAAAAGAAAAAGACGATACCAAGATATACGACTATAAAGAATACAGCGACAAGAAAGGTGATGATAAAAAACATGACAAAAGGTATGCATACTACAAAATCGTATAATAATTACACATATTGATAAATTAATAGAAATTATGAAGCTAACTATGCGGATACACTTGCTTACTACAACCAAATGAACACTCAACTACAAGAGGATTATTTTCGTCGTAGACGTGCCTATGAGATTGCTTATCGCAGAAGATATAGCTTACCATGAATGAAAATATAAATAGCTTATGAAATGATTATTATATAAATATAGTGTTTTTATAATAAAGTCAAATCATTTTGTGCAGCGGAATATAATAGAGATAATTCGGAATAACCGGATTACTTCAAGATTCACAAAATGAACATATACATTTGAAACCTCAATACGTTTTTTCTTTCTTAAAGTTATAATTACTTTATCACATAAATATACTCTTTTGCTTCCCATAGTACATAATGGCTGTTATTGTATAATTGAAAGAAAGAAAGAAAGAAGGGGTTGTTTATTGTCTCATCAATTTTTTCCTGTGGTTTATACATATTATCTATATCTTCTTGAGATCTTTTGTTGTTGCATAAAACTAAAATCCTTTTGATGATCCTTGATTTATACATTTTGTCTTAAATTCGAATACTACTGTGGAAATAGGATGTGAAAATCTTCTTTCCAATGTCAACTGTATTATATTCTCTTTGGCAAATAAACTCTAAATATCTTTTGAAATAGAATCTCTTATTCATTCATATACATTCTCTAGTTATTCTATTTCTTAATATCAAAAATAGATAATCCAATCACTGTCCTTCTTTATTGATTTAATATAGGGGATTGTGATAATAGAAGGATCTACTAGTAAGATGAAAGTGTAGACAATCGGTCACTAGTAGGGCAATGGGTTTTGAGAACAAAGGTAACACTCAAAAAGAAACGGACAAGGGTACAGAGTACAATGACAGATTTAGATGCTTTAAGCACTTGTTCTATATCTATCAACTTCCCCAAGTAAACGGCTGCTTCTTCAGACAGTTCAACAATACTTAACAACAAGCAGAAAACAACCTCCATATTATTCTTTTAGATACAATAGACTTATCTACCCTTTTCTCAGTTATTATTAGCTATCTAATATACTCGACCTTTGATGCTCTTGGCAACTCTCTTGATAGACGACAGGGACGCTATCCAAGAGATGTTTCAGCTTTATTACACTGAGGCTTAATTGTTTACTTAATTTGATATAAACATTTTCTTTTGTTCAAGACACTTTTTATTAAGCATTAACATTAAATGCAAAATGTTTTGATTATTATTTATTGGGCGGTATTAAGAGTCAGCACAAGGAAGAGATTCCACATCCAAAATTATCTGTTTGACTTTTTTCATTTCTACTTGAATATCCTATAAAGACACATTTGTATAGTGTTTTCTGGAAAGTATTCGTGCAATTTCAAAAAGTGTAAGAATACTTTTCAGGTATATTATATTACTTTTTATTTCTCCAACAACAAAAGAGTAGGTCTATTAAGAAAGTCTCTGTGAATGGATATTTTTATTAGAACGATTAAAAGTACATGAAATATCTAATGAGGAAATAAATAATATTATAGTAACTTAATTCTACAAATAAAATAGGGTTCGTCGATGACCCAACGAGTTGCTTTCAAAAATACTTTGTAAGCAATGTATATCTAATATCCAATAATAAATAATAGATAATAGTATAGTGCTTATAAATGTGAATTAAATAGATGTACACACCATATTAAGAGCATAGGTCAAATAGAAAGGCAAGAAGAGGCTTTTCAACATTAGGGTCTGTGAGGTGATATTGAAAATTGATCACTGTTGTAACACATTAATCCACTATTTTCATAATCCACTAATCGACATTGTGGTGAGATAAAAAAAAAGACTGGTGTTATACAAATGTCTAAAAAAAATAACGGACGCCGGCTAGCTGTCTGCCTTGTGTGCCTTGTGTGCCAGGCGATGAAATGTATATTTTTCTATAAATCTTTTTACATTTATGGCGTACTTACAAGACATAATTTCACTTTCTCAGCGCTAATGATTGAACCCCCTGATGGCTTGTTGACTAGCAGCCAAGTTGATGGTAAGATTCTGCAAGCAGTCTGAAATGTCTACCAAGTCAGTTACTTTCATAGCTCTTCTTTCCTCACCTCAACCGGCTCTGAACGTGTTTGATATCTTTTTACTACTCTTTTCCGAAAAGAAAAAGAAAAAAGCTATTTCATAGCCTTATGTAGATTTACTTTGCTTCTATCCCCCTCATGTATAGTCCATGCTCTCTTAGCTAGCTCTGTTTTCTTCCTATTGTTTTATCTTGCTTTATTTTATGCAAATGATCTTGCATTCATCACGTTTTCCCAATTAGACCTCTCAGTACAACCTATGACTGTGCAGGCATCCCTATATATATATAAGTATCTTATACAAAAATATATGCTATCAATAGTGAAGAGGGTAATTATCGAGTAAGAACAAATGAAACAGATGGATCCATAATTGACACTATAGTCATGAAAAGGAGAATAAAGTAATCATTTGCATATAGTAAATTTCTATCTAAAAACTATATTCCTTTATCAAATCAATTGTTATGTAGGCTATACTCTTCTATGCGCTTTAAGTACTTTTATTTATTTTTATCATTACAAATATACTCTATAGTCTCCTTTCTAGCTCAATACCTTTTATTATGTTTATCCTCATTAGCATAAGCGATAATTATATCATCTTCAGCAGAGTCAGTCGACTAAGAATCAAATTGGTTTAAGGAATAAGACAAGATAGAAGCCATCATTAGAGTGCAAAAGATTCAACATTTATTTAGAGTAGCAAACAATAGATCCAAAGCTCCTCCCCTTGGCTATTTACTTTGTTGAGTTATGTTTAGTGTGCTTTGTACAAGGCCAGTAATGATACAATCCTCAGTCGGCTTGTTTCTGAAAATGAAGGCTCCAATTAAGGGCAACGTCTACATTCATGAGGAGTTGGCAGCATGTTAAGATACTTCTTGGCGAAGTTTGACTTGGCCAATTCCAACTCAGCGTGAATCTTCCAGATTTCGCACCAGAGAACCTTATTTCTATCAATGACAGCCTATAGGTAGAGTAAGTATTCTGTCTGAGATAATTTAATGATCATAACTATATTTCATACCGTAACATCTGCATTGGAGGATGCGTTTGTGAACAAGCTAACCCATCTCTTCTTTAACTCATCCTCATTGGCATAAACAACGTTATCAATGCTAAGAAGAGTAGTGATGTTGGTGGTGACAAAGTTTGAGAGTTTGGCATCAATGCACTTGTGTTCGCAATCCTTGAAGAAGCTGTTGAGGAGGCAGTTGAAAGTCATGAGGATAATAGTAGAGTGATGCCTTCTTCCATCGGTCTATCGTTGGGGTCTTATATAGATATCAAAAATCAGAACCAGAACAGTTAGTTTCAAATTAATGAGCCATAAGCAGTCTGTACAACTTTACCCCCTTAATCCTCGAGACTATGAGCCATGACCTGGCATACTTATTCTAATAGGAGTCTGTTGAGCTTGTTTAAGGCTGTGTTGGAATACATTAAACAACATAGTATATGTTATAGTTATGTCCTATCTTCTTTGTAAATAAGATACAGTTTTAAGACAATGAAAAAATAAAATAAAAAACATGTTTAAAATTACATTATAAACTTACCCTAAAGAACATGGCTATAAAACACGCGCCACCTTCTATCTCTGAGTATTTGCTATTTTGTTGGTTTCATAAAGACTCCCCTTCTACCCCTGTAACGCGTGTGTTTGTCTCCTTTACTTTAAGTAGTATACTTTATTAATCATAGTTTATTTTTGGCAAAAATAAAATACATTTATTCAGACAATAAAACTTCGGATTTAATGTCTAATGTTCTTGTGAAAAAAAAGAAAGAAAAGAATAAACAACTTTGAACATATGAAGCAATAGTCTGTAGTATTCATCAAACTACTACCCACTCAGAATAAGTACATTCAATTGGGCGGGCCTATGTTTAAAGTGGAATGTTTAAAAGATTACAGTTTTGTTTTATAAGAAAAGAAAAGTATAAACATAATGCACAACCACAATGTACCACAGTACGGTGAGACTAAATGTGAGTATAACATGATAAGTTCAACCTTAATTTTCTTGTGGTGTGATTTCCTGGAGAGAATAATGAGAGATCAGAAGCTAATAAATTTAGTTCAAACGAAATATCTCCAGAGTATTATTCCTTTCAAGAGAAAGTTGGGCGCAAAGATCAGCAATACTCTAACTATACTATATTTTTATATAATTACTGGAAAATCACTTTTTAAGAGGGGTGAACACGCTCATTTCGTTGGCTAATGATTAATACGAAAGAAGTCATCAGTTAGCAAATTGTAAAAATAAGAATAAAACAGTTACAAAATCACTAGTATTGAATAAAACATCTATGATAAGTTCTAGTGTATTTGAATGCAGTGGATAGATACTTTAAAGGTAGTATAAGAATGAAATAGTCTGCATTAGCATGTGTTATATTTGGTGGTTATTTCTCTGAAATTCTTTTATCTGTAATAATCATTGGGATAGAATAAAAGAATAACATACAAGTTGAATAAAAAATAGCAGAATGAATCGTACATTCACTAAACAAATACCTTTGGACCTAAGAAGCTATTGATGACTATCTAGAAAGTGATATAGTGTGTCTTATTGAATTTTATCATGCAAAAGACATTATACGATGGATGGTATTTGTTTTCTTTTTCCTTTTTTATTTTAAATCTTTGGCGTTGACAGTTAAGTTGTTTACACACCCAAAGATTTTTGGGATATATAAGAAAATACCCTGAGAATAAAATTGCAATATTCTTATAATTGGCTAATGTGTTTTAAAATACTTTTTCGCTGTCTAAATGAGCTATTTCAAACTCTACTTACCTGTTTTAGCAGTGACTATTGACTTTGCAATTAAAAAGTATAGAATTGGCTGTAAAGATAAGAAATAGAACAAGAATCACCCCAAAATTACAACTCAGTTATTGCATTTATTGTTTAACATAATGTGTTAACTATAAGCCCATAGTATTTGCAGCATAGCACTGCTTAAGAAAGATGTTTATTATAGAACACATTGAATTAACTCTAGTCATCATTGTCCATAAAATAGAACCAAACTTACTTATATTAAGAACAGTGTATTTATTTATTGACTCAATATCTATAATCACCTCAATTATCTCATTGTAAATGGTATTAACAGTGGTGCTTAATGATTACAAAGTATTGTTTCTAATACTGGAATTTAGACACAAGGTAAATAGAGTGTGAATTGTTTGACTTGTGATTTTTAACTTGTGAGTTTTGATTTGTGAGTTTTATGAGTGGAGGCTAGTGTATACATTACCAGAATAAAGAGAAATTATTTGTTTTGATAATCCCGTCCTTTTGTTATTTCTCACACTGTCCATGCAACTTAACGCCTAAGTACCCATCAAGATGAACATAAATAAACAAGGTAGTGTGCCATTATTAACAGATTATAACAATAGAAAGAGGTGGTAGACACCACCAAAGGCTATTCTGAAAGTAAAAAGGTAAGCAGTGTCTTCATCTGGGCTTGAGCTCATTGTAATCCACAAGACACTCATTGTATTGTTATTAGGCAAGTAAAGACTCCTTTCAAGTCAGTCTTAGGTGGTCTTCTACAAGGTCAATAAGGTCTAAGGTATACTCCTGAGTATAGTTATCTATCTCCTGAGGATAAAGCACAAGGCTTTTAGGTTGTGGATTCTATTGCTATGAAGGAATACGCCTAGAACAGCAGTAGCTATAGTAATAGTATATTATTATCTATACTATTACAATAAACAATTTTATTCATAAACAATATATTCCATTGATAATACAATTTGATAGTGAGGTATCCACAAAAGAAAATAAGTATTTAGATACTTTCAAACCTTTGAGTTTAATCATTGTTCCATAAAAGGGCAAAATTTGGGACCCTCGTAAAAGGAAGGAAATATCACCGCTTAAAGGCCAGAAAAATCTTTGGGTGTGTTGCTTTGTTGATTACTATTATAGTATTTTGTCATTCATAAAAGCACTTTGTTTTCCTTCTATAGAAAAAGTTAATCCATGTAATTATCTTAATTATCTACTGCTCTCCATGTGTTTGTGTGTATTTTAGCCTATAGAGTCTATCAGCTTTACAAATAAATAAGTATGTTTCCCACAAGTTGTTTATATCTCTATTTATTTATATCTCTATTTATTTATATCTGTATTAATATATTAATACATGTTTAGTCTTCTAGAATGCTATAGATAGAATCAAAGCAGAGGAATATGATAAATGAAAGAGTTCATTGTATTTAAATGTCATTATTCTTTAAGCCACTTTCTTCTCGATGGCTAGTAGGCCATGTACTTGAATAACAATGATAAAATGTCTTTAATCTACTCAATCCTTTCAATTATTATTTAGATTCGATAGTTTAACATTCTACAATGACATGTGTGCTAAGCATAATAGAAAGTGTCTCATTCAAGTCATTGTGAATTTTTCATAACTTTGTATACTCTTCCGAGAATTTATGAGTTCATTGGTTTTAGTATATTCCACGAACTCTAAACAAGTAATTTGTGGCGTTATGTAAACAGACGTAGATAGAATTGTGATGTTCATTTGAGTAGGAGCTTCTTTTTGAACACATGTGAGACTATAAAGGCAATTCAGTGAAATGGATAGTCAAAGAGACAAAAAGAATAAATGTCAATGTAGTGTTATCGATGAACAAATGTAAAATATAAAACAAAAATGAACATTTTCAAATAGTGAATATGCTTAAACAAAATGAAAATATAGAATCCAGTGTCACTCTAGAGATATAGCTTTCTTGCACTATTTAAACAATTTTCAGTTTAGAAGTACAGGAGAATCATAACTAGTTGTATTCTACATATGACAGTTTGACTTTTATATACACACCCAAAGATTTTTCTGGCCTTTAAGCGGTGATATTTCCTTCCTTTTACGAGGGTCCCAAATTTTGCCCTTTTATGGAACAATGATTAAACTCAAAGGTTTGAAAGTATCTAAATACTTATTTTCTTTTGTGGATACCTCACTATCAAATTGTATTATCAATGGAATATATTGTTTATGAATAAAATTGTTTATTGTAATAGTATAGATAATAATATACTATTACTATAGCTACTGCTGTTCTAGGCGTATTCCTTCATAGCAATAGAATCCACAACCTAAAAGCCTTGTGCTTTATCCTCAGGAGATAGATAACTATACTCAGGAGTATACCTTAGACCTTATTGACCTTGTAGAAGACCACCTAAGACTGACTTGAAAGGAGTCTTTACTTGCCTAATAACAATACAATGAGTGTCTTGTGGATTACAATGAGCTCAAGCCCAGATGAAGACACTGCTTACCTTTTTACTTTCAGAATAGCCTTTGGTGGTGTCTACCACCTCTTTCTATTGTTATAATCTGTTAATAATGGCACACTACCTTGTTTATTTATGTTCATCTTGATGGGTACTTAGGCGTTAAGTTGCATGGACAGTGTGAGAAATAACAAAAGGACGGGATTATCAAAACAAATAATTTCTCTTTATTCTGGTAATGTATACACTAGCCTCCACTCATAAAACTCACAAATCAAAACTCACAAGTTAAAAATCACAAGTCAAACAATTCACACTCTATTTACCTTGTGTCTAAATTCCAGTATTAGAAACAATACTTTGTAATCATTAAGCACCACTGTTAATACCATTTACAATGAGATAATTGAGGTGATTATAGATATTGAGTCAATAAATAAATACACTGTTCTTAATATAAGTAAGTTTGGTTCTATTTTATGGACAATGATGACTAGAGTTAATTCAATGTGTTCTATAATAAACATCTTTCTTAAGCAGTGCTATGCTGCAAATACTATGGGCTTATAGTTAACACATTATGTTAAACAATAAATGCAATAACTGAGTTGTAATTTTGGGGTGATTCTTGTTCTATTTCTTATCTTTACAGCCAATTCTATACTTTTTAATTGCAAAGTCAATAGTCACTGCTAAAACAGGTAAGTAGAGTTTGAAATAGCTCATTTAGACAGCGAAAAAGTATTTTAAAACACATTAGCCAATTATAAGAATATTGCAATTTTATTCTCAGGGTATTTTCTTATATATCCCAAAAATCTTTGGGTGTGTAGTGTGTAGTCTGGATAAAACTGAAAATAAACTATAACAACTGATTGATCAAGTGCAGAAAGTATAAGTATTGATTCTAATTGAGCAATAACTTAGTAGATGTATTTAGTATATTTTAGGTTGGATACTAGAACTAAGTTCTTTCATTAAAAACCATAAAAATTTCACTAAACATACATAAATTATAAGATACAAAGGAGAGAAAAAAGAGCAACATAGTTCACAGCATTAAGACTTGTTCATTGGCTTAGAATACTTTCATTTAGAGAGTTTATTTGTCATTGTTTAATAAACATGTCATATCTTTCCATCCATAATACAAAGACAAAAAAAAACCACTACTCGCCTTGTGAATAGATTAGAGTTAGTTCTAGTTTACATTCATAAAGGGAGTAGCCATCCCATACACATCTGTTGATAGAAAACATTATCTATGGTTTATCGAGTTCAGTTTCTGTAGTGTACTTTTACCATGCATCGTTCTATCTTTATGAATCTTAATGCATCCTATCCCTATTTATATCCATTAGTGTAGATTACATAAAATACATACAATAAACGTCTATTTCTATACTATATGTGTATACGTGTGGTGTATCTATTCTCTACAAATTAAAGCGTGCAAAAGAAAAATACATAATTATAGTCTTATCCTTTATTTCCTGAAAAGAGATCTCCTTAATACAAGTAAATTCTATTTAAATGACTTTGCATCAATTATAACACCATGATTATTCCATGGAGATTCGTCCCGATTTTAAAATAATAAAGGTACTTGTTGAATGAATGCTATTTGTTTATATTTCTCATTACCTGAAGAAAGAGATTTCATTGAAAACATTAATACAATAGCCAAACGCTACATAGTCTCCTATACTTTTCCATGAGATCGAAATTCCGTTAATTTTTGTCCTGTATTTTAAGCAGTTGAAAAATAAAAATAATAAAAATAAAACAACTACTGTCGTATAAAAGAATAAGGAGAAGAAGAAAATAAAACTGAAATCTATAGGCCTAAGAGTCAAATCTAACTCAAGTTAAGTAGTATGGGATGTAGATCCTGGAGCACTAGCCATGTTATTCTTTGTTTTCTATAAAGCACGTGTAAATTCCATCATAGCAATTAGTATGGCAAGGAAGAAAGAAATATAGTCCAATTTACTTACACCATGGTGTGGTACTTTATAAGTTTCACCTTGCTTAGGAGTAGGTGCTTCTGCACTTGCAAACTCCTTGACAGATTTGAACTTTGCCACCAGTTCATTAAGAGCATCACGCACTTTGCCTTCATTCTTCTTTTTATCCTTGCGGTAGAAAAGATGTGCCCAGAACTTTTCAATGCCATAAAGATGACCCATGGCGTAATCAGCCAAAGTAAGATCCTGGAAATCCTCAAACACTTCTTTACGGAAGCGCTTCTCCAGACCGTAGGAATAGAATCGGAACAGACACTCAAGACCATAGCGGTAGTTCTGGTTGGCATCTTCCACTGCCAAACGCTTGAACTCATTGTACATGCGCTTATTGTAATGGTCACGTAAGAAGTGGGACCAGAAGCGGAACAAAGTGTTCATCTCCTGCGACTGACCCACACCCGACTGTTTACGTTCCTTCAATGCCTTGGCATGGTACTTGTGGTACTTGTGCTGCATAAAGCCATTTTCACGTAAGAGTTCATGGCTAGGATGCTGGAAGTTACCAAACGAATGGGCCATGTCTACCGAGGTAGAAAGCATGCTTTCTAGAGCAGGGGACTTGCCAAGGCTAGTGCCCAAGAGATCTGCGGGGTTGTAGTGGTAAGGCTGGTCACTCAATACCCAACCGACATGGCCCTGTTCCTGAGCATCCTTCTTGTTGGCAATAGAACGAGGCAAGGAGCCATAAAAGGCGCTGCTGGGAAGAGACTCGGGACGTACAGGGTAGAAGCGAGGTGTTGACTTTTCACTCTTCATACTATATAAAAAAAACCAGCCAGCCAGCCAGCCAGTCAGTCAGCCAGTCAGTCAGTTAGTCATTCAGTTCTTGTTCTTGTTCTTTTGCTACACTACACTTCACATCACTTCACTAGGCTCAAATCACTTACAGTCTAGGTTTGGCAGCCTTGCTCATGGCCTCAAGGCCCTCTCTGTTCTTGGCACTGGCACTGAGCTGTTCAAAGCGTTCAGGATCTGTCGTGCCAACCTTGCTTACAGGTTTGTTATTGGTGCCCAATCCTGACTCGTACTGGTACAATCCCTCATTGATCATATCCGAGATATCGTCGTTCATCTTTGCACGGTCAAAGGACTGGTGCGACTTGTCCTTTTTACGCTGAGTGACAATCATAATACGGGCCACGGTGTCATCATCAATCTCTTGGTCGTCTTCATCATCAAATTCAGAGTCATCGTCGGACAGGTAGTACTTTTGGATAGTGTTAGGACGACTGCCATCCTGCCAATCCTCATCTTCAAAATCAAACATGTCATCATCATCCACTGGTTTAGCAGTTGACTTGCGACGTTCGTTTTGATTGCCATTGATGCCACTCATTCTCTTTAATTGAGGAGTAGGTGCCTTATTAGTGTTGGCACCTGCCAAAGAAGCCAAGGTAGGAAGGCTGTAGGGAGAAGCACTGGATTTAGTGGGTTCCACGGACTTGGCTACCACAGCAGCAGCAGTAGGTTTGGCTGAAGTGCTGGCGGTGTTGATATTGGTAGTGGTGGTAGTGGTAGTAGTGGCAATAGCACTGATGGCACTGATGGTAGAGGCAGCAGAGGTAGCAGAGGCAGCAGAAGCAGTTTGGGTAATGATCTTTTTCTGAGCAGGAGTTGCACTGGTGGCGACTGTACCTGTAGTTGTAGATACAACAGGAGGCAATACCCATGTCTCCCATCCTTCCTTCTTGCGTAGCTTGTCATTGTTTACCTCCAATACTTGACTGCCCTTCAATGCCTCACGAATCAAGTCCAAGTCCGTGGTTAAACCCTTCACCCGTTGGAAATTGGCAAGGAGAACAAGATCAACAAAACCCTCTGCGTCCATCTATACCAAGTGGTCCCCCTTTCCTTGTCAGTCTCCTGTCCTCTTCTTTCCAGCTATAGGTGCTGCTGTCCTTACCTGACTGCGCAAGAAGATGTCCTTGCAGAGGTTATCAATGCTAAAGTAGTACTCACTGCAAGACACTGTTAACCCTCACTGCCATAATAACAACCCACCCAACTTACACTTGCTGCAGAATATAGGACTTGAGGGTGTCTGCATCTACATTCACAAACCCGGGTCTTGCTCGGTTGGTAGGAAATACAGTCCCATTAAAGTCAGAACGACCTCCATGGAAATGTCCACGGCCTCCACGACCTCCACGTCCACGGTGAGCATTTCTTCCTGGCTGTCCATGCACAGGCACCTCTGTTGCCTTGTGTTCCTTGGCCTCTGTCTTGGTCTCCTTGGCCTCTGTCTTGGCTTCCTTGGCTTCCTTGGCCTCTGTCTTGGCTTCCTTGGCTTCCTTGGCCTCTGTCTTGGCTTCCTTGGCCTCTGTCTTGGCTTCCTTGGTCTTCTCCTTGGCCTCTGCAGGCTTAGCTGCCCCTTCTACCTGTTTTTCACCTTCAGTGACTTCATTCTTTACCTTGCCATTGATGTGACCCACAGGCTTTGTGCGTTTCTCCTTGAGGCTGTTGGAAGAGCGTCCCCGGACACTACGGGGGCGTCCACCAGCAGCAGTAGCAGCAGTAGCAGCAGAGGAGGAAGAAGAGGAAGCATGGATGATAGTAGGTGTGTAGGACTTCCATTGTCCTCTGCCTTTGACTGGAATGTCGATCCATTACATATTAGCATAAGGCATGACACTATAGTCCATTCCATACTAATCTATGCCGTCGATCTGTTGATCCAACCAACCAACCAACCAACCAATCTAGACAAAATAGGTACCTTTTGTAGTGAGCTTTTCCTTCTTGGACTCGGGATTGGCCTCCTCTTCAAGTGTCTTGATGGGTGCAGGCCATGTTGCTGTGTCTTTTTTATGGGTGGCGTCGGTGGCAAGGGCTGTGAGTTCTTGTTGGCTGGTGGTTTCAACACCCGTCTCTTCCTTTGTGCCCTGTCCTGGTCTTGTTTTTCTTACTTGCCAGGCATTGGTAGAAGGAATAGGAGCAGGAATGGTCTGTTTTTCCTTGTTAACAACTGCAATGGTGGTCGACTCCTCGGCCATGGTCGTCGTTGTTGTTGTTGTTGTAGTGGTGGTGGTGGTAGTGGTAGTGGTGGCAGTAGCAGTAGCAGTAGCAGTAGCAGTGGCAGCAACAGTAGCAGGAGTGACTGTCTCTTGGCTAGCAGTTATCTTGGTCTCTGTTGTCTCCAGAGGCTTCTCGTTGTTAGGTGTAGGGTTGGCCATTGTTGTCCACACACTATAAAGACTCTAGATGAATGACGGTCAATAGAATAAGTTGGAAAAAAGAAGGGGTTTTCCGACTACAAATAAAGTGGTTGGTGTTGGTATTTCGATGAGCTTATAGCAGTTGCCTATTATTGGGTAACTGTAATAGGTGCAGTGGAGTAGAATAGGCGCAGTAGCAGTAGGAGAGTTAGCAAAGAAAGAGAATAGGATTTGCTCTCAGCAATTTAATGCCGTACCAGAACAGCTGAAAAAAAAGAGTCTCATTTTCATATTTTGGCTGTTGAAAAATAAAAAAGGCGGCAGGGCGTTGATCAAAATACAGTGGCTTACAAAAGAAGCAGTCCCAATGACCACAACCTATTCTCCCCCATGCCCAAAGAATGTGCCTGTTACAAGTCACTCTTCCTGTGGTGGAGGGTGACTTGTGATACGCTGTCCCTACCTTTGTA
Organism: Spinellus fusiger; assembly: GCA_025094145.1. NCBI lineage: Eukaryota > Fungi > Mucoromycota > Mucoromycetes > Mucorales > Phycomycetaceae > Spinellus > Spinellus fusiger. The sequence continues at coordinate 10,509 of JALLLS010000029.1, read as the reverse complement.
CAAATGTACACCTGTGTGTAGTGTAGATGTACTCTATAGATACACTCTATAGATACACTCTATAGATACACTCTATGACTTGCTGGTGACAAGAACAGTGGTCGTCCTCCTCTTGTCCTCATACTACAAGGGCCACCCCTATTCCATCTCTCAGATTGTTCCTGAGTCACTGCATAAAATAGCGTGGAGAGACGCCACGAGCCAACGACACCTTCTACTTTAAGCCTCTACACTCTATTCATAAATTATTGGCGCACCACTAACAAATAAGTCAAAAAGACAGTGAGTATTTGTTATTTAACTTGGATTTAAATAAAGCAAGAGTAAGCGATATAGTTTTATTTTATTTTATAAATAAAAAGAAGTGGGTCTGTTTTATAGATTAATATATTAAGACCCATGCACTATGACTAGTACATCAATGGCTGTACAGAACATCTTGTATAAAAGACAAGTCTATAGGTTCTCAACAAGAATCCTTACAAGACAGTTTATTATGGAAAAAAAAAAGAAAAGTGCGACAAATTATTTATGAAACTAGATGTACACACCAGGAGATCTTTAGAATATAAAAGGAAATAGTTGAACTACAATTGTTTAAAAATGACATTGATTTGAAAAGGAGCAAATAAAGTTAGATATATTCATGTTAGTTCTTAAATAAAGATTATTATGTAGATTTACCTGTAAATATCTGAATCACATAGGAAACCACCTTTGATGTGGTGATATGTTATAATATGAATACAAATATCCATTCTTCTCGACAGAATGGAGCTGGTCATAGACGAACATTTCAACACTCTTCTGAAATTGTATAGATATCCTTTGATGCATTCACATCCCTGATCCAAACAATTCCACAACTTTGGCAAGCGCGGATAGTGTTGAAATTCACTAATACCTCGGTGAGGATATTTGTGTTATAAGTGTGGCAGATCTTGAGAACAAAAATAAGAGTAACTGTTAGAAGAGCTTTTTATATTGAGTCAGAAATCAATCATGTTTACTCTCGATGTTCGGAACTCATCAACATCAACTACAAGAAGATCTTTACCCTTTTGTCTCTTCTTCAGTGATTGATATAATATTCTTGTCAAACCAACACGATGGCCTTTGAACTTGGCGGCATCTTTTACCTTTATTCCTGTGCCATAAGCAACAACTGGCAGCTTGGTAGGATCATACTCCAATATTCTTAGGTGCGAATACCCTTTTTCAATAATAAAATAATAGTAAAAGTAATTAGTTCGAGATGTATTAATGTACTCTATGTGTATCGTATTACCCTTGCACTGGTACCTTCTTGCCTTTGCTTTTTTATATTCTTTTCATCTCTTCTATTGTGGCTTCTTTTTTTATTCTCTCTATGTTGCTTTGTTTTCTTTCTTTTCTACTTATTGTATTTTATGCCACCATTTATTAATATATTGACCATTCTTTCATATACAGCAGATAAACACCCTGAATAAACAGGATCCATATGACTGTCACCCTTCCTAATTTGCTTGGATGTTCTATAAAAACCATAGCTAACTGTTTCTTGTTCTTGACTTGTTTTCTTTCTGTATTCCCATAGGGTGCTATTATTATTACAACCTTTAGTTTGCCTTCTGTCACTCCATACCCTTCTCTTTTTTATCAATCTCCGTATCAGTGACCAGCCTTAAGAGGTCCTGTGTGTCTCTTGTCTCATAGCAACAGAATATTTTTGGGATATAAAAGGAAATACATGAACAATGAAATCATATTATTTCTTTGGTTGGCTAATGTGTTTGAAAAGAACCTTTTCACTGTCTGTCTGTCTTAGCATTGACTATGGACTGTGTAATTAAACACTATAAAGTTGGATAAAAGGAAGAAGCAAACCTGACATTACAACTCAATCACTGCATTTAATGTTTAACAAAGCCCACAGTATTTGCAGCATAACACTGCTTAAGAAAGATGTATTATAGGACTCACACGGAATTAACTCTAGTGATCATTGTCCATAAAATATAACCAAATACAACTATATTAAGAACAGTATCGTCATTTATTGACTCAATATTCATAATCACTTCAACAACTATCTTATTGTAACTGGTATTAACAGTGGTGCTTAATGATTACAAAGTATTGTTTCTAATACTGGACTTTAGACACAAGGTAAATAGAGTGTGAATTGTTTGACTTGTGATTTTTAACTTGTGAGTTTTGATTTGTGAGTTTTATGAGTGGAGGCTAGTGTATACATTACCAGAATAAAGAGAAATTATTTGTTTTGATAATCCCGTCCTTTTGTTATTTCTCACACTGTCCATGTAACTTAACGCCTAAGTACCCATCAAGATGAACATAAATAAACAAGGTAGTGTGCCATTATTAACAGATTATAACAATAGAAAGAGGTGGTAGACACCACCAAAGGCTATTCTGAAAGTAAAAAGGTAAGCAGTGTCTTCATCTGGGCTTGAGCTCATTGTAATCCACAAGACACTCATTGTATTGTTATTAGGCAATTAAAGGCTCCTTTCAAGTCAGTCTTAGGTGGTCTTCTACAAGGTCAATAAGGTCTAGGGTATACTCCTGAGTATAGTTATCTATCTCCTGAGGATAAAGCACAAAGCTTTTAGGGTATGTATTCTATTGCTATGAGGGAATGCACTTTGGCAGTAGCTATGGTAATAGTATATTATTATCCATACCATTACAATAAACAACTCTATTCATCAACACTATATTCTATTGATAATACAATTTGATAGTGAGGTATTCTACAGAAGGAAATAATAGTTTAGATACTTGCAAATCTCTTGATTTTAAACACAGCTCCATAAAAGGTAATATATTTTCTGTCTAAAAAGGAAGGAAGTATCACCGCTTAAAGGCCAGAAAATTCTCCTGGTGTGTAGAGCAGCCATTGCATTTTGTCACAGCCTCTATTGACACTGTCCTCTTTCCATTGGTCCATTCTGCCTACAGTGAGGATCCTTCCCATTTATAGTGTACATAACAGCAGTAGTAGGGGAATAGAATCCACGCTCTCCTCTCCAAGCACTACTATTCGCTCCCCTCTCTCTCTTTTTTTTATTCATTCATTCATTCATCTCATGGCATGTACACACCTTTTATTTATTTATACTTCTTGTTCCTCTTCTTCTCCCTTGTTCTTCTTTAGCTGTAGCTTTTCTTTCTTCCAGCCTAACTCTAGTTCTAACCTTGTAGCTCAGATTCATCTTGGTACAGAATAGACAGGGAAAAACAAGACTGTCCAAGTGGTATGTTCCTTACGAGGACGATGAAAAGGTCAAACTCAAAGGAGAAGTCCATCGACTTGTGGCCCCAAGAGACCAGAAGCACCAGAGTAACTTTATCGAAGTAAGCCCACCCACCTGCCCCTGCTGTCTTCCTTAACTTGTCATGAGTTCCGCAACTACAAAATAGTCTATCGTCGCTATGCTGGACTGTTCTTTTGTGTGTGTGTGGATGCCAATGATAACGAACTGGCCTATCTAGAGGCAATTCACTTCTTTGTGGAGGTTCTGGATGCCTTCTTTGGCAATGTATGTGAGTTGGATTTGGTATTTAACTTTTACAAGGTAAGCAAGGAAGTGTGCCTTGGGAAGATGTCACTGACACCTGTCTATCTAGGTCTATGCTATTCTTGATGAAGTCTTTCTTGCTGGTGAGATTGAAGAGACTAGCAAAAACATTGTCTTGACTCGACTGGACCATTTGGACAAGTTGGAGTGAGTGGACACGTTGGAGTGAGTGGACACGTTGGAGTGAGTGGGCGCATTATAGATTGCATTGTATACAAAATAAAAAGAGAACATCTTTGAACAGCTTATAACTACTATTAGTATGAGTGATGTTGGTGCTATGTTTGCAAGTCCACATCTATCCATCGTCACCCACAGCAACTGTCTATTTCTATACAGCAACTGTCTATTTCTTATGTTCATGCCTTGTTATAATTCATATTTTATCTTTTTTTACAGTGAATTTATACTCCCACCCAAGAGACAGTAGAGTTCTCTTTGGACTTTTGTCTATTATTTTTTATTTTTTATTTCTTTATTTTTTATAAAAAATAGTCTCATTTTAGGTTAAAACCCTGTATCTACTGCGTGTCACCTTAGTCCTTTTCTCCTTCAAGAAGTGATGTAGGACATAGGTCGGTCATTGGAATGATGTTCCCGGGCCATCCCATGGTGACACTTGTTCATTGACTCTGCTTCATCCTCTTATTTTGCACCTCTTTCTCCACCCAAACCCCATCTTCCCATTCAAATAGCAGAGAAAAAAAAACAAAAAACAAAAAACAAAAAAGAGAAAAGTATAAAAATAGATTTAAAAAAAGAAAAAAGAATTTTCACCTATAAAAAGAGAGAAAGAAAATCCAAAAAAAAAAAAAAAAAAAAAGAGAGTGAAAAAAGAGTTTTTTTTTTATTATTATTTCCGGTGTGATTTCCCTTTTTTTTTTTTTTTTTTTGCTGAGACGCCGCTTTGTTGTTTACGTAAGTTGGGTGCAAAGGTAGTTTTGCAGTGTTTAGCAGTATCGCAGTTTCCCTCAGTGACAAGACTTGTTTATAGTCATGTCCATCTATAACCACAGGCCTATGGTACCTGCTACTCAGAATCGGCTTATAGAATTACTTGATGCGGTGAGGGGTGAATTCGAACAATTGACACAAGATGCCATCATGTGCAAGAACCAACGAGATGAATATGAACACAAGAGTAAATAGCAGTCAATAGCAGTAAATGGCATAAAATAGTCCTGAGAGCTCATCATCCCTCATCTGTCGCGTCTAGTGAATAACCAAATACAGGAAATGAGTCTGTTCCAACAGAACCTCATTGACTTGGAACGCGCCCAACAACTCATCAAGAAACAGTAAGAAGTGAAGAAGAAAGAGAAAACATAAACTGACTTTAGGACAAAAGGTATGAGGAAGAAATATCTCGACTTCGCCAGCAACTGGATCAAGTAAGTAGGCACCCAAAAAGACACTCATATCAACCTTCAAGGCTCACGGCCAAAACGGAGGTCCTGCTGTGACAGGAAGTCCTAATGTGTATGGCCCACCTGGCTATGCTCCTCAATTACCACAGGCCATGATGGAAGGAAATCCTCATCATCCAAGCTATCCTACAGGATTGCCTGCTGCCTCACAACAGCAACAGCAACAGCAACAGCAACAGCAACAGCAACAGCAGCAGCAGCAGCAACAACAAGCACAGCAGCAGGCACAACAACAAGCACAACAACAAGCACAGCAGCAGGCACAGCAGCAGGCACAACAACAAGCCCAACAACAAGCACAACAACAAGCCCAACAGCAGGCACAGCAGCAGGCACAGCAGCAGGCACAACAACAAGCCCAACAACAGGTACAACAACAAGCCCAACAACAAGCCCAACAACAAGCCCAACAACATCTTCCTGCAACCCAGCAGCAGCAGCAACACGCTCCCAATGGGCCTTCAATACCTACAAATGTGCCCTTTTTGAAGCCAACAGGACATACAGGCACGCCTCCCCCTCCCCCACAACTGCCACAACCTCTTCAGAGCCAGATGGTGCCTTCTGGACGTGGATCAGGTGCTTCTACGGTCAAGCCTGGGGCTGGTCCTCTGGGTGCTGCTAGTATGAATGCTCCATTGAATGGAGGCTTGGGTGACATTGATCCCGACAATGTCCCTGCCAATATGAAGGTGGAAGGACAAGATTGGTTTGCACTGTGCGTCATGGAGTGCAGTAGTCTTCAGAATGACTTATCTTGTGTGTAATATCTGTATCTCCTTTCTTCTAGATTCAATCCCAAAGTGCCTCGCTATCTCAAGGTGGATCTTGTGCACAGTTTTGACCATGGCAGTGTAGTGTGTTGTGTCAAGTTCAGTGCTGATGGACGCTACTTGGCAGCAGGGTGCAATCAAGCAACCTACATTTATGATACTTTAACGGCCGCTCGTGTTGCGTAGGTAGAAGCCTTTTTGCTAGAGACTATTAACAAAGTATATAACCTTTTCTCTCTCTCTCTCTTCAATCTACTCTACAACTAAACAAACAAAACAAAAAAGAGTATTACAAGATGAGAATGCTGGAAGAGAGAATGATTTATACATTCGATCCGTGTGCTTTAGTCCAGACGGCAAGCATTTAGCCACAGGTGCAGAGGACAAACAGATTAGAGTGAGTTCCTTCAACTTCCAAAGAACCCACCCACCCCTCATCTATCCACATACAATGGAGACGAGAAAGAAGAACTAATGAAAAGGAGAGAATAGATTTGGGACATTACCAAAAAGTGCATTCGCGGTGTACTCCAGGGCCATGAGCAAGACATTTACTCTCTTGAGTTCAGTCGTGATGGTCGTATTCTTGTCTCTGGCTCAGGAGATCGTACAGCACGGATATGGGACTGGATAGAAAACAGATGCCTCTTCACCCTACGAATCAATGAATTGGATCAAAAGGATCCCGGAGTGACGAGTGTGGCTATTTCTCCCGATGGCAGATTGGTAGCAGCGGGTAGTTTAGATAAGATTGTGCGTGTGTGGGATGCTACTACAGGACAGCCTCTGGAACGACTGGAGGGCCACAAGGACAGTGTCTACTCTGTTGCTTTTATGCCTGATGGTAAGACCCTTGTGAGTGGCAGTCTGGACAAGACATTGCGCATGTGGCAGTTGGGCACCAATGCCAATGGATTCAAGGGAGACCGTAGCAAGGTGTCTGCATGCAAACAGGTGTTTGCCGGTCACAAAGTAAGTTGGATGTTTATCCAGACGATAAGAATAGGTTAGGTGGCCCTCGCTTATCTTTTTTGTTTTTTGTTTTTTGTTTGTTTTTTGTTTTCAAGGACTTTGTATTGTCAGTAGCAACCACCCTGGATGGTAATTGGATTGTGTCAGGTTCAAAGGACAGAGGTGTTCAGTTTTGGGATCCACACACGGGTCAGACCCAGTTTATGTTACAAGGACACAAGAATTCGGGTAAGTTATTGCGATGTAAGTATACAGATAGACTCACTACTGCTATAGTTATTTCTGTTGCTACAAGCCCCGGACGAAAGCCTTTGTTTGCTACTGGCTCGGGTGATAACAGAGCAAGGATTTGGAGCTATGAGCCTTTGCAGTAATGAAGAGGGTGTCTCAAAGTATTCGACTGAGGTATATGAAAGAATCTATACTTTCAAACCCGAGTGATTCCCTCAATCTACATACCTCACTTTCATATTGCTACAACTTCATGAATATATGAGATATAAACTTTTAACATTTAAATAAGTAAAGGAAAAAAGTGTTTTACATAAAATAAATATGTTTATTATAAAAGTAAACAATACTTTGTATGCCCACCATTGGTGCTATCTACTGCTCTTGGCATCTCTGTCTTGTGTTAATAATGGACATATCTATGGCATTATAACTGCTTACTCTTATACCTGTATCAGGGACGTCCTCACCTCTATTTCAATGGCTTATAAATCCATCTATTTTATGCAGATTATTACAAGCTCTCTATGCCTAATAAGATCGAGATTCAGACCTTGTGTTGCTCTAGAAGGTAGTGTTACAATGACATTCTATGTTCAATGCAGATTAGCCATAGTGCTAAGGTAGTAGTGTTGTTTTCTTAGATACTTTTTCATTTATATGAAAAAAAAATGAAAAAAAAGAACTTGTACACACTACTCACACAGAGACTATTTCTTTTTCAATAATAAATACATACTGTCTCTGTAATTATCATTTGGAAATATCTCTTGTCTATTCTCCATGTCTTTCAGAGACTGAATCAGCCTCAACAGAGGGTGTCTCTATTGTTTTATATTGATTGGTGATTCTAGTAGTTCTAATGAATATTTAAATGTTAGTTAATAGAGAAGACATTAGAATAGTGTATCATAAAAAGAGTGGCAATTTCAAACAGTTATTAGTTAGGTAAAAAAGTGTTCTGGATGTTGGAATAACATTGCTGTGTTTTTGAGTTTTGGTATAAATGTAAAAAGTATTTAGACTGTTCTTGAGTACAGTTGGGCACTCTACAGTGATGATTAGTCATCCGTATGAATAATACAGGCTGTCCAGTATGAATATTAAAAATTATGCATATTTACATTCAACACCTGATTAATTGATTTAAGAATCTTATGACATACACTTGGATCTATCACTCAGAGCATATGGAAATATCAAAGTTTATTGTATAAAAATAGAATAGATAAGTTTAAAGAAGCTTATCAGTGCGTTCAACAAAGCGTACTTTGTAAGGTTTGGGCATAATAACTAATCCACCATCAACAAAACTCTCAATATCAGCATACATGGGTTTGCCATTAGAGTCAAGGGCTGGTTCAATAGTACAGCGCGCCCAAAGAGTAGTATATGTAAGAAACAGCTCTGTTTCAGCCTATTGAAAAAAAAATCACAGTACTTTTGTTAATATACTGAAAGGTATATTCACACTACAAGTCTTCTCTTCACAGCTTACCAAGTAGATTCCAGGGCATATGCGTCTAAAAACACATAAAATAATATGTTAATAACTAGCAAACAATTATAATAATCAGTTCATTACCTTCCCCACCCAAAGTTATACTGGTCTCTTTCTTTTATATTTCCAATAGAAGATGCATAAAATGTAGTCATATTGTTTATAAAGCGTTCAGGAATGAATTTTTCAGGATCAGGATAAACATCAGGATTTCTGTGCATGCTATACATATCACTGAGCAAAGTTGTTCCTTTCTTAATTATGTAATTTCTCACTACAACTAAATGCATAGCTTAGTTTTTTCCTAGAATAATGAACATTTTTCTTTTACTTACAATCTTGCTCAGCCATATGAGGAACTCCATAAATTGTAATAGGGTAAAGACGCATGATCTCTCTTTGAACAGAAATCGTGTAAGGAAATGATTCGCGTTCAGCAAACGTTGGCAGTCGTTTATACTTGGTGATAAATGCGTCAATCTCTTCACATATCTTTCTTTGGACTTCTGGATGATGAGATAAGAATAAAAAAGCCCATGAAAGTGTTACAGAAACAGTATCCACTCCACCATTAATCGTTTCATCTTGAATCAGAAGAAAATGTAAGTCTTTCTCTAAGCTCTTAAATGAATGCAGGGCTTTAACTTACTAATAAGCACAATAATATCGTCTTCATCATACATATTCTTTTTTCTCTTTTCATTCTCTTGACCATACAATCTTCATCTCTCTCAATAGCTTTCTCTATCATCTTTCTAATGTAGGGATTGCGGAAATTGTTGATAAAATCGTGGTTTCTTTTGTCTTTGTTTTGAATATAACTAATAAAACTGAGGGCTGGAATATAGGATTCAATATTCTCATCTACACCTGAATATGTCATGCTCAGTTGCATGATGTCTAGTATATTCTGAAAATCTGGATCTTCTATTGAATCCATACGAGTGCCAAGACAAATTCTTAATATGACATTAAGAGATCGGAAGGCTATGTTGTTGAATGGATCTACTCCTTCATTGGTGCTTCCATTTTTAATCAATTGGTCGATAAAATAGTTTGTTTCGAACTGAAGCATATCACCCATCTGATCTACTGCTTTAGGTGCCAAGAAACTATTTACTATAACATCAAATTAATATAATGTTTTATCTATATATTAGTTTATATTTCTATTGTCATACCAGCAAGCCTTGCTTCTTTAAACTTTTTTTTTATCTTTAGCAAAGCTCATTCCTCTAAGTGATTATAATGTGTTGACTGAGTTACTAAAAATTGATAGTATTATGACCTTCTATTACCTTCCATTCATACTAAAATCACTATTAGCAAACTTGAAGGGTGGTCGTGAATTAGTAATACCTCCCTTAACATTAAACACTTCATGAGCAATGGCAGGATCAGAAATAAAAACAAAATCTTGAACACCCATCTTGATGTGAAGGATGGGGCCTGTAGAATTATAAGTCAAACAAATATTGATATCATTATAATAAAGGTTATAGTTCTGTTTACCTAGTTCTTTATGCCATTCATGCATCTTTAAAAATGAGTTTTTACCGAGATGTGGTATATGGCCTAAAAATACGACTATCAGCAAACTATTGACCTCAATCCATTTCTTACCTAGGTATGGGTATTTTCCTTTAGGTGTAGGTATTTTGTCAAAACCACCAGTCTTTTTGTCTTTGGAGCTGGAGTAGAGTGAATACAGTGCTGTACCAACAGCTACAACACCTGCAGTTTGAAGCGGGTGCTCTTTCAAAAGATCAATCATATAGGATTGGCTATTGAGAAAAGAGAAAGAAGTAGAATTCATAAATAAAAAAGAGTAGACTAACACAAATAATCAATTAATCTTACACACTTATTTATACTTTTCACTAGTATTGTCTTGCTAGTCTTCTTCATGAAATGCATCACCTTTAACCTTTTGTATGACATATGTGGTGGAAGGGGGTTTACTTATTCTCAATTGACATATAAATAATATTTGTCTACTATTGAGGAACAGCTTCTAG